>CM024641.1:42125319-42625524 GCA_014182715.1 Eucalyptus cloeziana | reverse complement strand
ACTCGATTTCCGATCTTCCATTTTATTGAAATTGTTGCCCTTATCTCACCTGATTTTTGAATTATTTCTGCATTTATCAAAATCCGAATACTCATCGAATTTCAAACTTCCTTGCATAATTCAATCAAATCAATTTCCCCCATTTTCATTTTTTTCTTTTATTTGTTCAAACTGCAATTTTATTTTTCCAAAATTAGGTGTCAACGAGTGGACCAAAACGAATGCACGTCCGGGTGAGTTGTTTATTTATAAACATTTTTTGTTTATGATTAAATTTAGGGAAAGACTCAAGCGTATGAGCGATTGTAAACTCCGATTCGTGGATTATTTGTAGTTGGCTTTCTCGTGGACGTCAAAAGATCGATACCTCGGACCGAACCGCATAAATTTCTGATGTCCTTATTATTTTTTATTTATTTCTACTTGATTTCGTGTTGACACAATTGCAAGATTCTCATTTTTGATATTATATTTTAACAGTTAATGACCACCACATAATGTTACATCCCACCAATAAAAGAAAACCATCTACGAGAGTGGAAGACTCAGCAATTGCAATTGAAGAGAACATATGCAACTCATCATACCACCAATGAAAGAAAAACCATCTACAACATCCATGTATGAACCTACTATTACAGTAAAAAATCATCATCTGACCATGAAGATCATGATGTTTATTCCTCTAGGGTTATACCTCCTCCTTCTCGAGGTCCCGATACCGGGAGTGTCGGGACCCTAGAAGCGCTCTGTAACTAACATTTTCGATCCCTTTATTACCCTCCTCTTCTATATTTCGAAGAACGGAGAGATGTGTGTTCTCCCGTTTCTCCCGTTTCTCCGATCGCCATGCTATATGTGTGTGTGTTGGCAGCGAGATCGTGCGATCACGCCCGATGTGGTGGTGGAATCGGAGGTCGCCGTGCTCCTCTGGTCGCCGAAGATGCGCTGCCGGAAGTCGGAGACCATGAGCGGGAGGCCCTGGCGGAGCGAGATGGTGGGCTGCCAGCCGAGGAGCTCCTTGGCCTTGGAGATGTCGGGCTTCCTCTGTGTGGATCATCCGCCGTGTTCGGCCGGAACTCTATTCTCGCATTCGGGTCTATCGTCTCTTGTACCACCTGCACGCAAAGATAACCCGTCGACCAATTCGAAAGTTCATCATTCATGAAAAGATCAATGAAAATGGGCTCCGGGATCAACTTGGGTTGCATATTGGCTAAGAAACTCTAGTCGTAAGCACGGTTGGGCCCGATCGGACCTGCCCGACTCGAAAAATACTATGTATTTCGTGGTCCATATAGGTCGGTCCAGGCTCGCCAGATGATCACCTCTTTTAACATGGCAAGGATAGATTACGAAAATTGAATCAAACGACTTTTTGAAGAACAAATTAACAAAGAATGGGTAACTTAAATCTAAGCATACGAATTGATTTTACCTTGGCAAGTTCGAGCATGGTGAATTCGCCAGGATTTCCGAGATTGAATGGACCGACATGTTCGCCTTCCATCAGCCTCATCAGACCCTCCACCTGAACACGGAACAGAAAGAGATAAGAAAGGCCAATTCTAATGCCAAAACTCCTGCATGATTTAATGCGATGACGACACATGAAGAAACGTGGCTCGTACCAGGTCGGAAACGTACTGAAGCTCCTGGTTTGCTTCCGTCGCCGTAGACAGTCAACGGTTCTTTCCTTAAAGCCTGTTCCGATTGCCAATGTCATATCACGAGAGGGAATCCAGGTCCTAAATCAAATTTCGCAGCGTGACTGTACTGGTCCAGCACGGCTCGCTGTGCCAGGAGAGAGAGAGACGGTACCTGAGCGACGAAATTGCTCACGACGCGACCATCGTCGAGGCACATACGGGGTCCGTAGGTGTTAAAGATCCGAGCAATCCTCGCCTGCATAGAACTTTCGAACTGTCAGTTCGATTCCATGCTTCAACCGCAGTTAACTTCTCTGAACGGATTGATTTGCGTACCTCAATTCCTAGACCTCTGTGATAGTCCATGGTCAGGGTCTCCGCCGTGCGCTTCCCCTCGTCGTAACAGCTCCTCACGCCTGCCACCATCCAGACATCCGTATTGACAGATTCATTCATGATACGGTGCAGATTGATGGTCAGATAGAAATTGCTGAACCGGACTAAATACGATCAATCATTTACGGGGTCCATGGTATGAATCTTGCGGCTTTTTCCATTCTTCCAGCATGGTAATCCTGTTTTTTCGTAATCGATGAATTGATTCGAGCCTAGTCAATCAACTTCCTATATCATACATACGTTGTAGTAACTTATGCCCCGTCTGATTTCCACAAACTTAGACGCTTGCTTGGTTCATGAAGTGGGGGACATCTACAGGTGGACTTTGGATCGATTGCACCAGACATTTAAACATCGTCCGATGGAGCTCACGTAGGCTCCACTAGAACGAACCTTATCTAGATGTTCGATACATCGGATGTGGGGTGGTCCATGTTGAAAGTGATCATTGGGCGGGACAAGGTCCGAAGGCCAGGCCTAATGTATTGCCCAAGACATGAAATTCGCATACGAAAACTCGGACCGGTCCGGGTCGGACCTGCGCCGAAGTTGGATGGGCCGGGTTTCAAGCATTGCGGGAGCATTTAGAGAGAGAGAGAGAGAGAGAGAGAGAGAGAGGGGACTGACCGATGGGGTTGACGTTGCCCCAGTAGGTCTCGACCTGGGGATGCTGAAGGGGATCGCCGTAAACCTCGCTGGTGCTGGTGAGCAAGAAACGTGCCCCGACCCTCTTCGCCAGCCCCAACATGTTGAGCGTCCCCACCACATTTGTCTTGTGAATCTCGCACCGAATTAAGGAAGAAGAAAAACAGGCCACCAGAACATTAAAAATCACAACAAAATAGAAGAAAACCCACCTTTCCCTATTCCAGTTCTTGTCGCTTTCGTACTTTCTAAAGAAAATTCAACAAAGAACTTCTCGAATGGCTTCCCAGACATCACTAACTTAGATATTTCTTAGATCTCATATTCAGACATGTCATGCTGCATTAGGGTTTGCAGTGAACGAAAACGATGGAATGAAATAATAGCAGTGATGATGGAAGAAGATGGAGAAAAAGGATATGATGGTCTTGACGGGGTTGAACTTGTAGTGGACGGGGAGGCCGGGCAGGCGAGGTGGTAGATCTGGTCCACCTCCAGGAGGATGGGCTCGACCACGTCGTGGCGGATGAGCTCGAACCGGGGGTTCCCGAAGTGGTGCGCCACGTTGTCCTTCCGCCCCGTGAAGAGTTGTCCACCACGATCACGCTGTCCCCGCGCGCGATCAGCCGGTCCACCAGGTGGCTCCCCACGAACCCCGCCCCGCCCGTCACCACGATCCTCAGCCCTTTCCTCTTGAGCCCCAGCGGCACCTTCCCTCCCGCGTTCATGCTGCCTCCTCCCGCGACGCGGCGGGCCCCCGTCGGCAGGCTCATGCCCGTTTCCTCGTGCAGGATGCGGCGGTGGGACAGCTCGGAGGCGGCGGCGGCGGCGGCGGCGGCGGCGGCGACGTCCGGATGATGCAGCAGCGGCTGCGGCGGAGCAGAATGCTTGGGGAGGACGGCGTAGAAGAAGAGGGTGGCGATGCCGATGCCGACGAAGACGAAGAAGAGGCGGTGCAGCACCGCGGCGACGACCCGGGAGCGAGACGGCGGCGACGGCGACATCGATGCCGTCTCAGGAGAGAGCGGGGGCGGAGGAGATGGGTCGGGGTGATGGGATTGGTTCCGGCGGGTGAGCTCGGAAGCCATGCCTCTCGTTTCCTTCCTTGGTTCTCCGGCGAAGATCTTTGGCTCGTTCTTTCGCGTGTGTCTCTGTTTCTGTGTCTCTGTGTCGACGAGAGAGAGAGAGAGAGAGAGAGAGAGAGAGAGAGAGAGAGATTTGAGATTTGAATGGTTCAAGAGAGAGAAAGAGGAGTGAGATTCGTGCATGAATCGTAGGCGAAGAGTCGCTCAAGAACGCGTGGAAGGTTGCTTCGTTGGCGCTCTAACGAGAGCCAAGCCAACCAAAGATTACCCAAAAAAACAAAAACAAAAAGACAAAAAAAAATACAACGTTGATGCCACTTTATTTGCAGTTCACTACTCTGCCAAATAAAATATATAATTAATATTAATTGAGGAAATGCCAAACACCCGGCACAAAAGGAAGAAAACCCATTTATTATTATTATTATTTTATTTTTCATATAGTTTTTTTTTTTTTGGGGGGTCGGGGGTTAGTGGAGGATTGAGAATTTTGACTAGTGAGAGTTTTATGTGGGGAAGCGACTACGCAACCATTCCGGCTTTTCATGTCGCCACAGCATGTGGGGGTTCCATCTTCGGAGCTTGTTTGCCCTAGTTCCAATCGCTTTTTGACAGATTCATCGAGCTACACAAAGCTCCTACGTTAGTACTATAATAAGCGCCATCTCTTAACAGCTTTTGTTTTGTCTTTATGCAGATGGAGCTATCGTGGCACTAGCGCACGAGATCTATGGTACGATAGAGGAGCATTTCATGGATCCGGAGTTTATCTAATCTAAAATGGGCACGATATAATTGAGTGCTAAGTTCAAGCCTGCACGGAAGGAATCTCTATGTAATCAGAAGGATCTTTTTTGGGCTGTTTTTTTTCCAGTGGCTTTGTTGAGCGTTTCCCTTTGTTTGATTACAGTCCAAATTAGCTGTTCTATTGAGGATTCAACCCAGGGAGCTAGCTTGTGGTGGGTGCAAGTTGCATACTAAGACCTTTTCAACATCTCACGCCTTTTCTTTCTCCTGTCGTCCACCCATCATGATGATTCATGACCAGTAACCATGACCCAAAACAGAAAAGAAAGTAATAATAAAAGGAACGATTCGTAACCGGTGAGAATGACTCACTTCACCACTTAGGAAGTAGTGTCGGGTCTCTCCACGATTCCTAATCTAAGAGAAATTTATGACCTTAACCTTGCTTGTGCTGGGCTCACATGTACCGCAATTGCTCAATAGTAGCTTCGTTGAAAATGGGCGAGTTATCCTTCTTCGAGTGGCCAAGAAGTTCTCTTTCCATGGCGGCAGGGTGGACTGGGAACTAGTCATGGCTGCTAGGAAAAGAGATGATGTTGCGCTTGTTAGGTGCGATCTCTTTTACCATTTTTAGCTTTTCTGATGTTGAAAGGTCGGCAGATTTTGAAGAATATGGCTTTTTAGTGCGCAATGATGGCAGACATGCCACCAATTGTGTGAGATTAAACTAGGAAATTTCATGGTACCTGCATAGCGGTGGTCCAAAGGAGGAGCGTAGAAATATAAACAATCCATCACCATCTTCCATGATGAACAAAAGAGAATAGGACGGGGCTTTAAATATGACCTATTGACTTGTCATGAGAACATGTAAAGGGATTGGCTGCATTCATTGGATCCCACCTTGCCCCATGATTCATCCGAAGGCCATTGAACTTTCTCTCACAACATCGCTGCTCGCTTGATCTGACAAGAGTGACAATTTCCTACCAATTCATAAATGGACGCAACTTGAATCAATCTACCGACCAATCAGGACCCCGTCATCGTCGGAGTTGTTTTCTCTACGAAACTTTGGGAGCCCAGAAGGGTCAGGTTGAATTGGTCGAGATAAAGAAGGTAATTGATGTGTATATAAATATGCCGAAAAGTCAACACAGACAATATGACCACGTTGAGTTGCCTTGCGAGTGAAAAATGTCATTCCTCCTCGGTTTGCAAAATTGATTAATTGTCCCCCAAGCAAAGCGCACAATGCATGGATGCATCGTCTCTATCTCGTCAAACACCCCGCTTTTTAAGGTTCACAGACAATCACAAACATCACACAAGGATCTTTCCCTCATCCTCACAACCTTCCGGAGCATTTGTACAGAATACGGATACTATAATTTGAGATACAATTACATGATCTGCAGAAAATCAAAGTTGGCCTCTGATTTCTGGTTTTCATTCTGGCTCAATTCTGCTCCATCAAGAAAACGTTCATAGAACTATCTTGGCAGGCTGTGTATGCCATTCCACAGATGCTTTCTTCCGAAGAGTAGATGCAGAAGATCTGTTGGAGCAACAGGCTGCATGAAAGGATGGACGTGTTGCCAAGCGGTGACATAAGATTGCAGTAGGATGGCCGCAAAGAACTAGAACCGCCTGATATCTTTGGGAGGCTTGAAATTGAGAGGGTGAGTTTCTGGGGTAGCAAGCTCATCCTCTTTCCACATTTTTATGGTCTTGTCTGCTTCGCATGACACCAGCCGTGAACCAGTTAAGTCATAGGAGAGAGCATATATTCCAGCTTCGCTCTCAAGGATCCTGAATGCAACTCACATTAGAATTTTTATATCATTATGCACAATGAATTAGGAAAAACCTCTTGAAATGATGGAAATGTTTGGCACACATACCAGGCTGTACAATCGTATGAGCTTGCTGGAAGTTGTGGCCACTCTTCCAGTCCCAGAACCATAAGCTCCCATTGTCACCTTAAAAACCAAAAAAGTAAAGTAAAATTGAGAAGGTTTCTGTCAATGCATCAACAAGAGGAGGATGGGAAGAGGTAGGGTGGGAAGAAGGTTTTTCCCCTTCACATTAAGTCGAGGTTTATAAGTGCATCAAAGCTTAGTAAAGGAAGTAGATGCTTGACAACAGCTTAACATCTCAAACACCACCTACCGTTTTTCTGCACTGGACCTATCAAGTTGACACAAAAAGAAAAAGCAAAAAAGCAAGCCAAGAAACACACCTCCGGTAGCCATCACACCTTCTTCATTGACTGCCATTGTGTTGATTATGGTTTTCTGCTGTGAGCTGTGTAATTTACATAAACATTGCCAATACATTAGACATTGCTTTGAGTAATTGATAGATAGATGAAGCGTAATCTGTACAGAATTAGACTGTAGATGCCACTCTTAAAAATTGAGAAAACTTATTCAAAGCCTCAGGCCTTTAGGCCATGATGTAACCCAACTTAAATTGTGCAAAAATAGCACATATTTAAGGACAATGCAGAAAGCAGCTTCTTTACTACATGAATATAAAAGGCCAAAACCTTTGTCCCTGAGAAGGCTGAGCACCAGATTAGTCTAGAGAAGTCACGTCAGCACAAAACAACAGGATTCAAGGTTACTCATGGCTAACCTAGCCGTACTCACCACTGTCTGAACTTCTACAGAGAAGCTTTTATCAATTTTTTCAAAAAATAGAGCACATCTACCATGCAATGTGAAGAAAAAGGTTTCTCAGCATTATCCACTGATTTAATCACATAGGATTTATATGAGGTGACAGAGCACATATTATAGTTCAATCTGCCAATAAGAATAGTCCAATCAATATAACTTCACATGACATACTCCAATCAATTATCAATCGCGTCCCAAAATCAAACAGAAAGAATATGCATATTGCATAAGATGTGCAAATACCATCATTTTAAAAAAAATTAGCAGAGAATTCTTTGGTGCAGTAGAAGAGAGTCTGCAATCTTAAAAGAATTGAAGACAGTACGTAGTATTCATCTAGAGCAATTAGATAACCGAAAAGGGCTCAATATCATAGACACCCTTCTTCGCATAAAGATGTTGTGTTTTCGTAGACATGAGAAGAAGTGGTCTCCAACAGAAAGCCCTAAAATAGATGCTAAACAGACAGCCGAGGCTTATTTGAATACTCACAGCATGTTGTGGATAAATTCCCCTCGAGGCAGCTGGAATTTCTTGATGTTATCGGCTGATGCAGATGCGAAACAGTTCCTGTAATAAGGGAAAGCATAAGACAACATTAAAGCACATTAAACAGGTTTGATACAAGTATTAACTAATCTCTTGCAAAATGCTTACTCCTTAGGATGCTGGGCCATTGCTCGCACAGATTTCTTATGGTTAGTGAGAGTTGTCATTGTTTTTCCTGAAGCAGGTTGCAAAGAGACCAAAACACATTGTGCAATGAATATGATGGATCAACAAAAACAGAATCAATACGGAAGGCAATCGCAAAACATTATGTTACCATGTCTAAGGTCCCAGAACTTAATAGTTGTATCATGGGAGCCAGTTACAACTTGTGGATCCTGAATGTCAATAGTATCAGAAGAAATGTCTGTCATTTATATAAGCACTATCCAGAGAGCCAAAATTATAAGATATTTCCGTCATATATATAACCATTATCTAGAGATGACTTAGAGAAAAAATAACCACTGCTTCAGAGTATAACGAGTTGAACAACACAGCCAAAATCTGACCATCAAGTCCTCAATTTTGTAAAAAATCTAGAGAAGAAAGAAAAGAGTAAATGGACTGGTCAGTTCAACAAATTGAACTGGAAACCAAGCTTGAGCCTGGTTTGGTTTTCTTAAATAACTCCGGAAAAACCCTGGATTGGACCACAGTACGACATGTAAAACGGGAGAGATGTCAATAACGTTAAACAGACTTAATTTCTACCAAACAAAAGTGACGTGTCAAGGTTAGGGTTAGGTGTAGACCCCCTCTCTCAAAGAAGTACCACTGTGCTGCTCTCGAGTCAGCTGAGTAAGCATCCTACTAAAAGATGATACAGTGATTTTATCAACTGCTTCTCTCTCTCTCTCTCTCTCTCTCAACTTTAAAAATGAATGACGAAGCATGTGGACAGGGGGACCAAACTATTCCCTAAACTCTGAAAACAGCATGTCTCCGTCTAAGGTGAGAGCTAGTTGTGCCATCAATGACAACATCGCAAACTGTGAAACAGAAAGAGTTGACCTGTTGCCCAGACCCTCCACCGCTTTTCCCTATGGTCTCTCTCTCTCTCTCTCTCTCTCTCTCTCTCACTCACACACACAAAGAGAACCCATCATCACTGCTTTGACAGAAAACCTTATTCTACTTCTTGATTTATCAGAGTTACAACAACATAAATCACCAAGGCTAACTTCTTTGTTCAGTCTAAAAGTAGAAGCATCCATTGAAGTTGAAAGTTAAGAAGTATAAACTCTCGTGAATGTCACCTTATGCCTCATGAGAGATAACTAGCGAGTCACAGAGAACTGCAACCAAGAGACTAATAGTCATGGACTACATGATGCTGAATTCTCCATACAACATGTTGCAGTGATAACTATACCAAGAGGTCATACACTCAAAAGGAGACAAGCCAGACTGCATCCATAGAAATTTAGCACCTGATTGTCCTCATTTTTTTTCTCTACATAGGGTTGCTACGGAAAGGCTTTGCCAAAATATTCTGATGTTAATTAATAATGATAATTAATAATTTGCATACCGTAGGTCGAGCGAAGACCGAACAAACTGTATTATCATGTCCAGAGAGTGCAAAAATTTGCATTTTACTCCGGATGTCCCATACCTGGATATTTTTGTCCATCAGTAATCAGCTTTCTTTTAAAAAAAATTAATCAAGCATAAAAAATGCTCCTGTTAAGAATTCCATTTTAATGAGTGAATCACTATGTATTTTTCCATACCCGACAGACAGAATCACGTCCCCAGTGAGCAAAATGTCAATAGTAGGATGAAGAGCCAAGCAGTAAACACCACTAAGATGACCATGATAAGACCGGATAACCTGAAATAGCAGAAAGCATTCTTTATTAAAATGTGTTTAACTAATTGAACACAGTGCTTCATATTTGATGAGGAGATAGATTCACAACCTTATTCTGCTCAAGATCCCAGCATTTAACTTGTTTGTCATCACCAGCAGAGAACATATAAGTATGCTTACTACTCACTGCAAGGCCTGTGATTTGAAGAAGGTAAAGAGTTGGAACTGTCAGAATCTGAAAAGTAGCTAGCCAAAACAAGTTCAAACTGCTAATCATTTATTATGTCAAGCACTCACCCCTAATCTGTTCAATATGTCCTGTCAGCGTTAGCTTCAGCCTTCCGCTTGCTAGATCCCATATCTAGGAAAAGAATATCAATATAGAATGCTTAAATGCACAGATTTCACAAAAAAGGGAAGTTGATGAAGAAAGCATATGGTCAACCAGAATGCATGCAAAGAAGAGAAAAAGAGTCAACTTAAGACCCCCTCTGGTTGGGGGCATTTAGAATTCACCTATGCAATGTCAACGCTCATCTATTTCAAAACTTTTAATAGCAATTTCCATCTCAAATTGTACTTTATACAATTAAATCACATAGATCATGCAATTCGAAATAACATTAGAATTAAGGATATCACTTCAAAAAAGTTTTAGAACAAAATGCTGCCATAGAAAAGAGTGATCAACTTTCTGGCGACTCAATGATTCTAACAATCATCTCGTTCAACTAACCAAAAGAACTATACATAGAAATGTAAATTAGCAAATGGTAGCAACCAAAGAACTAAAAAGTGAGCATCTATGATCAGCAAATTTTACAAACAAAAGAAGACCAGGAATCATCAAAAAGCACAATTGTAAAAGCTTAATACCTTAATCGTCCGATCTGCAGAGCCAGTGCAGAACCATTGATTGCTAGGATCAAATGCAATAGATCTCACCCATCCCAAATGCCCACTTATGACCTTGCACATACAAAAAGGAGAAAACAAAACACATAACAATCCAAGTAAGCAAGCAAATAACTGCAGATGTGATAACATGGACAAGACACAGCTGTAAGATAAATTCAAATGTATAATTATCACATATCACCATAACTATTACCGAAACAATACAAGAACTTTCTTCTAGCTGCCAGAAAAATTAGGCCACAATTCTCACCCTGTAGTTCTTCCATGGAGCATGCCACACAGGACGTGGCCACCTGCTTGGAATTCTTTCCATAATGGCTGAGGTAGACAAATTCCTAAAAACAGAGCAAGAGCATGAGGCCAAAGCAGATTAAGTACTTTAGAGCAGAACTTAAGATGACTCAGTGATCCTTGAATGCATGAGTCGAATTATGAGAATCCATGAAACAGCTTTTCAGAAACCATTAAGAAATGTTCTGATGTTACTTCAGTGGATTGTGCAAATAGATGCATGTCAACGTTTAAAAAAGTAACAGTAATATAAAAGTCCTATTTTGACCAAAAATATAGGATACATAGGTATATGCCCTAGTTTGTTGATGCCTCTGAATAATTACAAAGCATAAGCAACTGATGCATGTAACAGACACTACACCAGCTATGGGTCCAACGATAGGTGATGTAGAACAACTAGTCTAGATGCAGATTAGAATTTCAGAGCACGATTACAATGACCAGCCACTCATGAAGAGTAAATTTCTTTAGGCTCGACAGATAGTAATTCATAGAATCAAACAATTTAAAAATAAAAACTTGCTAAATTACACAAATGTGATCTCTTAACTACCAAAAGGAAGAATTGCCAACACATGTAGACCTTAACCTCTTCTATTCAAGGTTTTGTGTGTTTAAACCAAAAATATAAATATAAAAAATGTTATTTTAGATTTAAGGTCTTTCCTATTGAAGAAAAGTCAAATTATGCAACCGATTGCCTTAAAGGGAAAAAAAGAAGAAGCAAAAGACACTCCAACAGACACTAAAATAGAATACAATACAACATATTTACCTGTCTGATGATCCAGAAGCAGAGACAATAGCAGTGCCTTTTCCATGTAGACCAACATCGTTTCTGAGGAAGATGAATGAACATGAGCAACATTATGTCGAATGTTCAACTGAAAAAGCTTTACAAACAAATTTAAATAAAATCCACAAAGAAAACTACAAAATTAAAAGAGCTGCAACACATTAAAAAAAAGAAGAAGAAGAAGCTGGAAATCAGTAATACCACATACAGTGGCCAAAAATCAGAATGTTTTCTTTTTTGATAAGCAATTTAAAAAGCATAAAATGTGTGAGATATCTCAGTGAAGGTATGGAGGTAACTTGATTCTCTTGACCAAGGGATGGTCGTTTGAAAGAGAAGAAGGGTACTAACAATCCTTGAGGTCGTAATGATGGACCAACAGTTAAAGCATTTTGAGACTTTTCCATTGGTGGAATTTTAGAACCTTCTGGACCTGCAAAAGAGAAAGGAGTTTATATCAAACAATGTTTAATTTGGCCAGCCATAGCGAGCATTCTCATGAGTTATAAATCTTCTTCAAATGTCAAAAAATTCACAAAAAAAATTCTCATGACTCATGATTCTTTTTGAAATGTAAAAAATATCAAAGGATTCATCACAATTTAATTTAAAACTCAAAAGTTCAATAAATGTTCTCATCAAGGAAAACAAAAAGAAGAAGAGAAGTCAAAGCTTCTGTTATTTAACCTAGGGAAGAAACATATGTCAATCAGCCCACTAAGGCATAAATTTTCTTCTGACCCACAACAACTTGAAAATTTATAAAATTTGTCATACAAATTCAAGACTACAGACCCACACGCACTACAACTACATATACTTTGTGTGTGATTTAGTAAAGCTTCAAAGAATCAGTTATAAATAAATTGACACTCAAAGTTCGAAATGCACTCCCCAAGGAAAGCTAGATGATGAAGAAATGTAAAACCTTCTCTTCTTTATAACCAGGGGAAGAAACATATATCAATTAGCAAATTATCGCCTCAGTTCTCTTCTAACTGTCTACAACTTCAGACATATAGGAAGTTTATAAATAGAATTTGACACTCTCTTTCTTCCCTCCAGTAAAAACAGCAAAATGGTATCATTCAGAATGACAGCACTGAGGTCTCCCATATACTCCGTTACCAACACAAGATTGGTTCACTATGTCTAGTATGCCACTCAACACTGTCTTTATTCAACAAAAAGAAAAGTCTGCATTTAAAAAGACTGAGACCAATCGATTGCAACATTAGTTTAATGGGCGACCAAATGCCCTAACTTATAATTGCTCCTTCAACAGATTAAATACGTTAAAAGCCATCAATAATAGGATAACCATCAAAAGAACACAAGTAGTTAGATACCAGGGCTCAAGAAGCTAACAACTTTCCAATTATCAATGAGAGGTGCACGTGTTGATTTCCAGATGTTAATAACAGGCCTTCAATGCACATAATGCACAGTCCACAACGCATAAAAAGAACGCGGACCCATGATTTAGAAAGCAGAAAAACATAGCGCACCTGGAAGAGCAAGCGCATTGGAAGCCCCGGCAGCTTGTTGGCCTTGATTCTGCGCGGCGCCGCTCTCCTTCCGCTTTGGAACCTGGTCCTCACTCCCGCTACCTCCTCCGTACTCGAAATTAAGCTACAAAAGCCGAAACCCGAACGTCGCTCAAAAGGCCCCGCTATGATCAACAGCGCGGCAATCAAACGACCAAACAACGCCCCCACAACAAGAAGCGCTTCCCAGCACCCAAGGAAAACGCACTTGCCAGGAGAGAACCACGAGAAGCCACTACTAACCTTGTAGCTGATGCGCATCTTCTTGCTGCACCCAAGAACAAACCTCGGTCAGCCCCACCCGCGACCCGCAATTCGATTAGGGTTTCCGAAAACGGGAAAGATTCGAGGCCGAAGCGGGAGGAGGAGATGGATATACCTCTCGGGGTCGGGAGGAGCGATCTGGCCGTGGACGGGGGAGAAGAGGTCGAGGGCGCGCTTGAGGGACTTGAAGCTGAGCTTCTTCAGGGACTGCGGCTCCACCGGCTCCATCTCGAGTGCCGGCCCCGGCATCAACCTGCCTTCCGCTCCGATCCTCCGATGGACGGTGGCTTCGAAATGCTTATTAGGGTTTTGGCGGTTCAGCTTTGTGCTGCGTTGCCGCTCTGCACTGTGCTGGAAGCGAAGCAATCGGAGAGGGAGAGATGATAATAATAATAATGAATGAATGAATGAATGAATGAAAGATCTCAACATGACTTTTTTTTTTTTTTTGGGTTAATATCTGAAAATCCCAAACCTATATATCTGTTACAAATTTACTTCAAATTATTTTTTGATTAAAACCTCAAATTGACACCCACGACAAATTTACCACAACTAACCATAAAAACTATAAACTAAGACATTTACGACAAATTTACCCCAAACTAATTTATTTGATCCCGCAAAAAATTTTAAATTGATAAATTTGTGACAAATATACTCTCCGTTAAATTGGATTAATACCATAAAAATCACAAAAATTATAAATTGTGACAAACGGAAAGATAAAATCCTAAATTGATATATCAATCAATTATTATGTGTTATTTAACTTAATAGTTTGACAAGAAAATTTGATGAAAACTAACATATGGTAAATTTGTCAAAGGTATACCAGTTTGGGGTTTTTGGTGGTTAAAAAAAATAGTTTAGGATAAATTTGTCACAGGTATATCAATTTAGGGTTTTTTAGGGTATTACCCATTTTTTTCCCTTTACTAATAGCCTTTTAAAAGGATTTAGAAATTGAATGAAGATGAACCTATGATTTGAAAAATTATGACAAAATCAAATATTTATGGACTCCATTCCTATTTCTCCCTCTTTTAAGTTCACCCATTTAATTTTTCTCATGGATCTTAATATCCAAAAATCTAATATTAAATATTATCTTATGAAAAAAAAAAATCACCTTAAAATAAATAGTGCTTCTCAAAAGTTAAAATGAAGAAAAACATATAAATAAATCACATATAATTATGCATGTATCATGGGATGGCAGCTCCTTCGACGCGGAATAGCTTGTATGCTGCTTGGTGAGTTAAGAATACCATGTCAACCTTCAATAATTGTTTTTAAGAACAATATAGTGAATAGCATCGTATCACGCTTAACTCGGCCGTCCAGTCACTTGAGTGAAAGACGCATAACACTTTAGGCACAATTGACTCATTCCAGCTTGTCATAGCCTCGTTAAAAAAGTAGCATCAGTTTCCAATCACTTTTTGCCCGAAAGCCTAGTAATCTTATTACAAGACACCATTCTCATGAATTAGTCATATCATCTCCTCTAAATCACTCACTCTTGATCTGAGCCACTTGCTCCACTCACAAGATATGTGAGGACAAGAATCCTACTCATGACATTCCCCCTCATTCAATTTTGCATCCCCTCATCGTGGGTTATTCAACCGCTTTCTGCGTTCTTCAACCATTAACTCCCTACCTTGGGTCTTACAATGGCGATGCTCGCCCATAGAGTAGGCCACAGTACTCCATTGGTGGCTTCCTCCGATCAAAACTATATGGGCATTCCGCTCGCTTGTGCTTTCCCTATCAAGTGTGACATTTGGAGCTAACTCTGCTTTCAGGCAACACCCTATTTGGTCTACTTAGCTTCTCTTTATCTCAATAGACCTTCTCCCCTTGTTGAAAACGTGAGAGCAAACCCATAGAGATTTGCAATCGATCCAAGAAGGTTTTCCATATGTAGTGAAGAATTCATTTCCTTCGTAAACACAAGTTTTTCCTGAATAACCCATTTACGGGAGGGATCCTACTTAGATACCATCGATCCTGAATAATCCTACTTCATAAACAACTTGTGTGACGCCTGGCGAGTTGAGAATAGAAGGCTAGTCTTCCTTCTATAGTTGTTCCAAAGACAAATAGCATCCTCATATTCGATCTTACCACGTCTAGCTTAACTCGGGCATTTAGTCTTTCAAGCGAATCATGCAGAACACTTCAGGCACAACAATTAATTTCAGATAAGTTTTCACTAGCTTGTGCATAGAGGCCGACTCTACCTTCAGTGCTTCTCAGAGTTATAACCGTTCTATCTTAGAACTCTTAGCACAAATACCCTAATGCTACTTCCACGAATCATTTATATCATCTCCTCTATCACTTGCTCTTGACCTAACGTCATTGGCTTCGCTCACAAAGGTACGTGAGTATAGGAGAATCCAGTCCGTGACACGTGTGCTGCTTTTAGCATATGAATGAAGGCCTTATGAACAAGTCTAGCAATGCTCCTTTTGAATGCTAGTTAATGAAAATAAAACTACATAAAGGGGTATTTGTTAGACGAGGTTAAAAACCTTGATTTTCCCAAATGAACATGTGGGTTACTAAATACGTTAATATTTATGAGGTGTTGCGATCAAGATCCGTCTGGAGCATCCCTTTAGCATGTTGCAGGTCGACTCTCTGTTTCATTCCTTACTAGAGCAATGCTCGGAGAAAGTGACATTATTCGAGTCGTCGTAGTGGCTCACAAATGCTAAGCTGGGGACTGCAGAACACTGGTCGTGAATGACGAATGCGTTCTGGTGATGACTGGAGGTATGTGACTGCGTGCCTTGCACTCCTTTTTATCTTGGACTCCACAGCCTCCAACGACGTTTAAGCTGTTGCGAAGCAATTACCTTTTCTAGTGTTAAGCTTTCGCGTGCTTAAGAACCTCGACTCTAAACGTGCCACTGGAAAATTTTTCCTGCTAAGACTACGTGAAAGGGAGAGTTTGTGAATTAGTGCAAGGCTTTCTTGGAGTCTTTCCGCACTCCTATGCACGTTGCTTTTGCAATCTGACATCGTGTGCTTGATCTCTTGTTGAAGGAGGCAATTGCGAGCTTATGGTTCTGACAGTTCCGGGATTAGAAGATTGGCAACAATTTCCAGCAAGCTCATGCAATCTTACATCCCGGTATGCATGCTAGAGTGTCGCCAATCTGTCCAAGAGGTTTTGTCATTTCTTTGTGCCGGAAATGAAGGCTTCTGTACAGGTTTATTGGAGAGTGAAGCTGGAAGATGTCACAACTGGGTCCGAGGCTTGCGATTTCTGGGGCCAGGCGAGACCGTATAAATATGGAAAAAGAAATGGACAAGTTTATAATGTGCTCTCAAACCACACTCAGAGTCGGAACTGAGTTATAAAACGAAAAGGTCAGTATAGAAAGTTTTGGAGCTGAAGCGCTGAATGTCGCACGGCTGAATCTCTATAGTGAAAATCCATTTTATTGTTTTGGATTTGAGTTTGCTGATCTGATAAGGTAATAATGCAGAGTCTTCGAGTTGTTGAAGAGCTTTTTGGTTAATATATTCTCGTCTTACCAGAGCCGTCACAGCTGATACCGCCTCCACCAGCACATCACCGTGACTACTGTTCCATCATTGCTTTACTACCATCTTGAGCACCCAAGGCACAGACCGTTTGCACTTGCATCGCTACCTCACTGCCACCCACAGTCGCGATCAACATCGTCACTGCCACCGCTTACCGTCACCACTGTCGCCATAACATTGATCACCACCACCCCCAGCACCGCTGCAATCCCCCGCTGATGCCACATCCCCAGCCGCCTCTCCATGTTTTGGTCGGCCACTGACTAGTCTTGAAACTACCATTTGCTCTCAGACCTGTTCAAATAACTTGGGATGACTTTGTTTCATTTTATTCAAGTTTCAGCACTCCGAGAATAATTACCACAACGACTTAAATCCTTGTAGTGTGAAATATAGTCATTACCTGACGATGCATTAAAATTATGTGGCTGCTGATGATACAAATTCTTGTACATAGGGTGCATTTGGTTGGATTTTTGGGGAAAACCTTTAGGAAAATGTAAAGGACTTGTTAAAGGGGTTTTTCAAAAAGCAAACTGTGTTTGGTAAATTGTAATTTGAAAGCCCATTGTGAAGTACATTTGAGTAAAATAGTGTTTGGAAAGATTACATTTACAAGGACTTTGGTGATTACTAAAAAAAAGAAAAAAATTATCAAAAAAAATAAAAGAGTTCACCGGCAAGGCAAGTAGCTAGTAGCGGCCTCAGGTGGCCCTCGGAGACAACCAGCAAGGGCCGCCTAGGGTTGGGCGACCTTCGACGAGGGTCACCTGGGGTCGGGCGACCCCGCGACCCTTCACGGAGGTCACTCGACCCAAATCTGGTCCGCCGGAGGTCGCAGACCTCACGGCGACCCAAATGCTGGTCGCTAGAGGTTGCAAGACCTCATGGCGACCCAAATTTGGGTCGTCGAAGGTCACGCGACCTCGTGGCGACGCGACTCACGGGCGGTCGCTGAGACTCGCGAGCGGTCGTCGCGGCTCACCGGGGTCGCGCGACTGGCCAGTGATGGTTGCCGCAACCTCGCCGACCTCAGCTGTGACCTTGCCAGCCTCTTGAGCTCATCTCTGATTAGCCACACTGCTAGAGAAGAAGATGAACAGTGGACACGAGGCATTTCGAGAATGTTGAAAGCCCAAGGTAGCCTAGGACTTGCCTTGGGCTTTCAACTTTGCAAATGCCCGCTTTGCCTTAATGTCCATTGGAAAGTAATTCCCAAACACCTTCATTTTGGCCCAAAGGCCTTTAGCCCCCCCAAAGCCTCTTGGAAAACAGTTCCCAAACAGAGCCTTAGTGATGGGCTTCGGCTTAACTACAGTACTATTTTTGCCTTTAAGTGAAGGCGATATTGTGCCTATCAAGTTCTGTTTGGTCGAGATGGTTCTCAGACCAAATATCTTTTACCAAAGAAGAGGTTTCTTCGGATTTATTGTTTGTATCAGGTCGTGTGTCATTTTGAAAAAGCGGTTACAAATTCTAATACAACTATGATAAAATAAAGGGTAATTCTAAAGCGATTGAAAGTAAATGCAAAACAGGGATAAGTAAAAAATAGCCGAAACAGAGTCTATTGAGATTTATTGTGCAAATGCGCGATTCCTTGCAATGATGTTTTCTCGACTGTTTATAGTCTAGCACTGTGAATAAATGTCTTCTGGCGATCATTACTTCAATTTCAAGTATCCTGGAATTTTTGGCAGTGCGCCCATAACCTCATTGTCTTACCCGCGAAGCTATCGGTATCACATGCTTGAACAACTGCCTTCATTCTTATCTTCTTATGCTCGAGCGATGATCGGTACCGGTTCATTTCTATTTGTGATAGCGACCTCCGTTGGCCCTTTTTGGGCCTCGCTTTACAAGTCTCGGGGGCTTATTAAGCCTTATTTTTCACCTTGGCCCACCGAGCCATTTTCGATGTTAACAGGTTCCAATGCAACTCTTAGCTTTGTGCCTTTTCTGCTTTCTCCATGGATGATCGTGCTAAATTCTTCAAATTCAAAGCGTCATGCAGGTCAGGTGCTTTCTCCAGCTTCATGGCAATCGACACTCAACTGCTTTGTATTTTATATCGTAATCCATCCGGAGTGGCCGATTGTTTGCTCATTCTAGTTATGACCCTTTTATAATCTCTGCATCAATCTCTACGTTCATTTTTTTAATTTGGCCAAAATGAAGCTCTCTGGCTGGTCATTCTCACTTTATAAGTGATAGCAGTTCAACCGAAGAGCAGAGAAAGTTCCACGCAGTCGTTAGCATCGTCCTTTCAACCCATTCAGATGGCCGGTCAACCCATTCAGATGGCCGGTCCTTTTCTGATGCGTAATAACAATTGAGTAGTTAGAACTTAGAAGATTCTCATTGAGCTAAAGAGTAAAGAAATCAATAATCATCTTGTTTTCTTAGTCCTCGACTTCACATACATACTCTACCAGTAGTTTGCAGAAATGTTAGGTTGATCCGCTACGTAATCAGATTGTACTCATGCTGTGAATCTTAGTAAGGTGGAAACCGAATATAACCAATCAGATTATCTATGATCCTTTCCAGAAAGCCGAGTATCGCTCCTCTCGATGCCTTCTACAATCTGTTCTATCGCAAAAAAAATGTTATGTGCATGACACAAATGTGGACTTTGCCTTTGTAAAGTTCCATGCTTTTGCCATCTGAAAATGCCCATTCTGGAGACACCTTCAGCAAGCTTCCCTCACTCAGTGCCACAATTAAATCTTACTGGCCTCTGATTTTCTTCCTTTTGATAGGAGCTTGCCATGGAGTCATTGCGGCCCGAAGAATGGAGTTGCAACATTCCGAGGTTTCGATTCCGACGCACTCCAACTTTTTCCGTTTCGCTGAAGGGGAGGCAGAGGGCGCTATCCTGCGCCGGCAAACCCATGGTTTGCGCCAACCGTGAGAAGAACCCATGGGGCGGCGACACATGTTGCTTTGGCCAGTACTGCAAGGACACCACAAGGGACGCGAGCCACTGCGGCATGTGCGGCCATGCCTGTGCCTACGGCCTGGTATGCTGTGGTGGGGAATGTGTCGACGTTCAGAGTGATCCTCACAACTGTGGTTCCTGTTTTGAGGAGTGTCCTGCACAAAGTAGGTGCTCATATGCAATGTGTGATTATGGTGGATAGTCGTTTGAATAATCAAAGCTTCTGAAAAACATTTCTCTGTGGGTGCTAAGCACAAGTTCTTGAAAACCAGTGACGATCATCTGCTATTTCAGTATTCAGATCTGCGCCAATCTGAAGAAACTTTCTTTCATGAAAATAAGCGATCTTCCTCGCAAACAATCGGAATATTTCATGGCAATCTGTCTTGTACATCATTCATATTGTGAACAATGAATTTGACATTTGCCATTAATTGGCAGGTCAAGCTGCAATTGAGCAACTTCTGCGATTGCTTTTGTTGTTTAATGTTTTACTTTCTTTTACCTTGGTGATGCTTTGAAGTATAAAATGGTTGAGCAAGACCCTTTTGGTATTTAGCAGATTGGAGAATTTTTGGTACCGTGTAAGCTGAGGAAGAGCACCTTGGCTATTTAGTCACAGATTCACTGTAAGGATCAGAGATCACCCACAAAAGTTAAAGAGCCAAAACCATCATTGATGCTGACAGTTTACCTGCTTGCGGTTTCAATTCTAAATATATGAAATCTCTTCAACACTTAATTACTTTGTGATTTTCGTCGTTTTCTCTATTCTTCTTTTTGACGTAGGCCTGAATTTAATATCGTATTTTAAAAGCCACGTCTTATGGAATTAGTTCGACAAGTGATGTGTGATAAACTGTAAGCATGCTTCCAAAGGAACGGACGATATTCAACTCCTGGTTTGAATCTATGGCATTACTCGGTGAACTAGATTTATAAATCAAATGCGCACCTAATATAATTTAGTATGACCTCTTCAATAAGGAAAGATAATAGAGACAAATGAAGAGGAAACTCAAAGAGAAGACGAAAATGCAAGAAGCACGCCGGGGGTGATCAAGACTCAGCACCTATCGCGCAAGCTGGTGTACTGGCAACTTTTTAATATGGAGGTTGCATCTGGAAAAAATGACTAAAAACAAATCAATGTCACCATCGTCGGTACTGAGTTGCCCCAGCATGAGATAATTAATGAAAGTGTCGTCTCAAGATCAAGCAAAAACCCACGTTACACAAATATGGAAGGAGGACAAAATCTGTCTGAATGAAATAGCATTGTATACATTGCCATGAAAGAAGGTCACAATGCGTTCCATCAGCAACATTATCAGATTTATTTGCTACGCCCGACCCTGAAGGTCGACCGGCCTTTCGAAATTGGCGTGTGTTTATTCTCTCGTGGAGGTCGCTTCCTTTCCTTGTGTCTGCAGAAACCGATGATGGGCAAGAAAACAATGAAGAGCTATACTTTGGGAACATGACAAAGATCAATTAGAGACTGCTTGAGTAATCAACTGAGGGATCAACACAGATTGGGCAAGCGATTGGCTGTCCTTCTTCCTGCTCCAATAAAAATAAAGGCTCGGTTCACCAAACGATTGAATTCTAGGACTGATCCTAGACCCCTGCTGACATCTTCCAGCAGATCACGACTACTGGTCAGTAGTTGTAAATAAATCAACCACCTAATCAAATTAGACACCCAATTGAAGTTCGAAGAGAAGGGCAATAAGCTAGCGACAAGTTGCTGCTGATGACAGGCCTGGAGATCAATGAGCATGGTGAGCATCAATCAGCCTAGTCAAGATAGATCTACTTAGCATCAGTAAGGTTATTGGGATGATGGAGTATAATTTAATAACAAAATCCCTCGGAACAATCTGTATTGAGATCTCCAATTCCGGTGCGTGGTCTCCAACCTCACATGGATGTAGCCCCTAAAAAAAAAGAAGATCAAGAAAAATACTCTTTAATTGCTTTGTTGACTAAAGCCAGACGGTGTTTCTTTACGCAACCTTACCCTTTGTTCATATATAATCCAACACCATGACATGGCGAGAGCTGAGTATGTCCTACCCATAAAAAAGAAGAAATTTCAATTCTTAGGAATTACACATCTTGTCCATTTTTTGTCACAACCTATTCTCACCATTTTCTAGTAACGAAAACCACTTCGTTAAACCAGGTTTTCACCACTTCCTTTCGTTAGAATCACTCGTTCAACTTTTTTGACTGAATCGCTTTGTTTTCCTTCAAGGAGCATTGCACCTGAGATCGACAGTTTGGTATGGATAAAGAGATACATTGCTTTACGTAACAAACCCATGTATATATTCAACTGCTTATTTTAAAGCTCAAAATAGTATTATCATGTAAGCATAACTGAGGCTAAGTGAATCCTCCCTCAGGGAAGCATCCTCCTCCGCCTCTCTGTACGGCCATCTCCATATTTTATGACCGAGTTCACAAGTTAAAACCCAATAAATGGTGACACGCAAGAAACATAAGTACTTGCGACCCCCGCACGAAAAACCAAGGAAGCAACACTGCAACCTCGAAACCTCAACAGAAGGCACGCAACAGCAAAGATGATGGGAGAGAGATATGGCGGTGGCGGTACACCGCCCCAGCAAGGGCTCCTCCTCGCGGTGGTGCTTGGCGTGGTGGTCCTCGGCCCGTACGTCCTCGGCGAGCAAGGCCAGGCCATGTTCGACGCCGTCGTGGAGCTGCTCTCGCCCGCCAGCCTCCTCATCTTCACCGTCTTCCTCCTCCTCACCATCCAATTCATCTCGTCCAACCGCCGTGCCCACTTCTCACCCGGCTATCCTCCCTACAGCGAACCAGATCCGCTCGAGCGGTACTTCGGGGGGTCGCCGTCTCCGGTCGGGGTCGCGTTGGTTCTCATCCTGGTCTTGTTTCTGCTGCAGAATAAGGTATCTCTTCGGTGGGGGCGAGGAGGATGGAGGCGATGAGTGAAAATATTTGGTGGGGGTTGATCTAAGTCATCAATATCATTGATATTGTCAATAGTGTTAGCTTTTCTTTGCCTTTGTCTTTCTTTTTTCTGGGTTTTTGACTTTGGTATGAGTTATATGGAGGGCGACAATGTAGATTTCGTTATGTAAGAGAGATACGTAAATTCCCAAGCGCCTGTAAATGGGGATGGTGGTGGCCGGAACGAGGTGGAAATGGAATGTGAAAATATAAGTCCATTTCAAAATTCATATCAAATTGTCGATATCGAATCAATAATCCTAATTCCTGAAAGAATTTATTTTAGGGCCTGTGATTTTCATGTACTTTTGAGTCGGATTTATATGGTTAGAATGAGATCTCATCGACGTAGTTCGTCTTCCATCCATTTCGAGCATTTTATTACGGCGAACTTTGCTTTCATTTAGCAAATTTTAAATTTTTAGATGAACCCGATCTTCATTTTACAGTTTTCTACAAACCCATCTCTAAAAATTTGGTCTTTCTTCCAAGTCTTTGTATATATGTAAGTGAAATTTCCGTGAACGAACCCTTCTGTCCCGCGGATTCCGAAAGGAGTCAACGACGTTTGGCGTTTAGTGAACTTTGCTCGTTCATTTCACCTTTCTGGTAACCTCTATCGTTTACTTCTTTTGGTTTTTTGTTTATTGGATCGTATAATTATTTTTTATTATCTTCGCCGTCGCATCTCGATTTTCACTAATATTTCTAGACTCACCACGCTTGTCTTAAGTCGTCCCATGCTGATGACGTTCCATAGTATATTTCACGCGCAACAGTTATTTATAAAATTTTTTAATTTGGAAGAAGGACAAAAGGGTATGAGTTGTGAGGTGAACGATCGATACTGTCCGAGATGGAGAAATTATTATTTTTTTTTTAAAAGAGATAATAATGCGTCAAATATATTCAGGTAAAGCCTGCGTGGCCGTAAGCCAAGGGAAATTTCCATAGCCTGTATTTGCATATGGTCGCGTTGTATTTCATGCATTTCTAATGTAGCACAAGCCTGGCAAGCAGGTGCTGAGGCAATGCTGACTGACATGAACATGTGAAAGAGTTGAAAATTGCCCTGATTTATTAATTTTTTTTTGCTTTCATACCTTCTGAAATAGAGAGGAAATTGTAGAATGTGGACTTTGGCCTACCAAGGTTGCATGTTACTAGAGGAATCGTGAAGATTGCAATAAAAAATAAGAAAAATTAATACCAAAAAAGTCCTGTCCAAGGGAAAATTTTGATGCCTCTTGCCCAGCGAAGCATAGAGCCCGTTGTCCACAGGCAGCTTCAACAACCAAGTGAACCAGTCCCCGTCCGGTGCATTGACCGACAGCTAAATCACACTCAAGTCCCCGAATAGCATTGATACTCTTTTAACTGGATAACCTCATTCGACGACAAATGCAGAAGAGATCTGCTCTGAACGACAATTAGTCAGCAAGAAATGATTTACCAGGAATTTGATGAAAGCAGCAAGTTCTATTGAAATTCAGTGATGTTGTCTAGAGACATTAGAGCATCGCGGAGTTTCGGCACATGGTTAAGTAGCATTATGGAAATATACGAGACCATAAATGAAGCATATAAGGTTTTCACTTCCAACTGTTTTAACATACCACAATCATTTACTTCAGGAAATCACTTATTCACCCAGGCAGCTTCTTCATGACCCCACCATACCAATGAGATCGGTTCAGAAACAAACCTTCCATCTGGTTTCCTCTGTCCGGTCACTCCGATGGGACCTCAGTGGATTCCTCGCCATCTGACATTATATCCTCAGGAAGATCTACCACATCTCCTGGTTGAACACCCACACTCAAAGCCAGCACCACTTCACCAATGTCAGGCAACTGGATGTTGACCGTTCTAGATCTTTCAGATTGAAAAGCACGCTCAGCTGGTAGCAGGCCACTTGAGTTGGAAAGGTTGTTTGCAGCATGCATCATGGCGCGCACTGGTGGAGATGGTAAATTCAATGACTGCTCCACAGGAGCTGCACCAGCTAAGGGCCCAAATAAGCTCCCAGCACTGGCTCTCCAAAGGACAAAGTGTAACCAATAACAGAATTAGATCATCACCTTTGAGTTGTGAGTTGACAACATTTTTTAGCAACAAAATCATTCCGAGGAAAAAAAAAAAAGGACGGAGGACAGGAATGCAAGAGTGCTACTTAAGTATAGCATCTGTTCTTCAACATAAATATGTCGGTAGAAATGGTGGAGCATTGACAGGATAAGGAGAAGATGTAGGCACAGAATAAGAGAATGATTAACTAGTTCCAATCAATAATGAGGGGTATATTTTTGGGTATGTGGAGGAGTGTCTAATTCGATAAACGTTTACCTGTTATTAAAAATGGGCTCCCCCAAGAACGCAATGTCTGGTGCTTCTGGTCCAACACGTTGGATGCTGCTCATCCCTTGAGGAAATGGACCATGGTATTCATTGGGACCAACATTACCCTGAAATGAATATCCATAATTCGGTCCTCTATTGATGCCAAGATGAAGATGAGTGATCCTTGTCACATGAGATGATGCAGAGGCCCAACCAGAACCATTAACAGAACCCATCATCATATGGGCGGTTTCTCTATGGCGGCGTTGAAAGAGGTGGGAAGGAAATCATATGGACCACCAACTGCAAAATTTAGCACTTCATTAGTATCCCTAAAGGTAGCACACTTGTCAGCACATGGGCCATCAGAACTTACTTCCAAGTGATTGAGATCCACTGGACCTGCAAAAGTAAAAAATATTGTAAGTGGGAAGGAGAGAACACTATATAAGGAAGATAAGTTTTAAAGCAAAGAAACAGAAGACAGTAGCAATGTAGCCTGATCCTTTTTTTTTTTTTTTTTTTTTGGGGGGGGTGGTGGGGTCGAATGTAGCCCGATTTTCAATTAGCTAAATAACGATCTTTATTCTTTTAGTTCTCGAAACCACTAGATGGACACATTATAACTATTTTGGTAGTGTCAAATGACTAGTCTGAACCTAAAGGCTAAACCCATAGAAAAGTCCGAGACACCGCAGATCAAGTTTGCCTGGTGCATGCAGGTTGAGAACTTAGCAATGTTTTCCATACAAAACAATCATAAAATAGAAAGAAATCAGTGCAAATACAGGCTATTTTTCATCCATCCCATAACCAAGATTGGTGACTATGCGTTTTTGAACACACCACGCATGATCTCTTGCAAAGAAAATATATTCACTTGAAACAACATAAGACTAACAAGTATATTTAATAAGAGACGCTGCATTTCTGATGTTCTGTACCTTAATTTGCAACCACATACTTTTTCTTCTGGCAAAAAACACAACTTTTCTTTTGCAACTACTTACTTCAATGAAAACTGTCCCCAGTTCATCTGCATTTCATTTGGCAAAATAAAAAATGCCACTGTGCAAAGAAAGCCAACAAAAAGGAAAAAATGAAGCAAAAACAATAAGAACTTGAACGTCTCCTACTTATAGCAGTCTTGCCTCCTATATTTACTTCATTTCGTCTGTCTGCACATCAGCCCTTTTTCATTTGAGTATTGATGAAGGACGCCAGACTCATATATCCATATGTTATTTTGCTTAATCTGAAACATCCTTTTATAAAGACCTTGATCACCATGCAAAAGTAATGTAACTAATTGTAATGACCTAAAAGGGACTTCTTTCCAGTTGAATTTTCCTTGCACATCAACAGGCCACTACTAAACAAGCATTCTATGCAAGAAAAATTGTTACTTAACAAAAGAGTTCAGATGGAGATCAGCCAAGCTACAAAATTATGTGATATCAGTAGGAAGGAAATCAAGGTCCCCAAGCAAACAAATTTGCTAGCAGCCTAGCACTATGATGCCATTTATTTGAAATAACCACAATTACAATGTTGAAATTGCTCCTCTAAAATAAATTTCACGCTGAATTGTATCCTACAGAGAACCATTATTTATGGCATGAGATTCAAATCCGTTCAAGAGCCTGCATCTATCAAAAACAAGACAATCATGAACTCACTACCCACTCCACCATAGGACCCCTGCCGTAAAGTCCATCCAGAGATGGGACAATAACTTATTTATGTTATAGATGAAAACTATTCGAAAGTTCCAATATAGACCTCAAAGCCTGATGACAATCAAACAATTTCATGAAGAGTTCCGACACAAAAGATTCATGTTCTTGTCCATATCGCAATGTATCCAGAAATGATGATGCACCCAACTGGCTTTCTATGGAAACTTGAGAAACTTATAACAGGAGGAAAAAACAATGAAAATCTGCTAATGCATCAAGTGTTAACAGCATACACTCCAAAAGGTCCAAAAACTCGATAATAGTAACTGATGATCCTATAAATCAGAGTACAAAACCGAACACATAGCTATACAGTACAAGCCAGTTAAATATTTCCATCATGGCAAATCCAATATCTAATAATTCCTCAAATTCTCCTTTGTTATTGAGGATCATCAAGATAAGCAGGAATATTATACCACGTATAGAAGATTGAAAATTGAAGAAATTGTTTGCTCTAAGAAAGTTGTTACTGAGCCAAAGAAGGAAGCATAAGGTCTATGTAACGCTAGTATTTATAATGTAACTGAGGTTTGACATATAAGGGAAAGAAAATTAACAATAAAGCTTCCACAAAATTATATAAGAGATGGTAACTGTTAATTGTAAAAAAAAAAAAAAAAAGCATTTGATTTTCTTACAGATATGGCAAAAATAAACATTCTGCAAGCTCAAGGAAAATCCATACTTACCATCCGTGATCAAGGTACCGGTAAATTCCAGATTGTGGCTGCTGCACAAATCAGCAAAAGATGCACTTGAGAAAAAAACTATTTATTAGACAATGTCATGGGTATCACAGTACAATTATCACCCAAGAGTAAAATCAATGAAAGACAAACTGAAGCGCAATTATAGAGGCAAGAGTGTGGTCACAAGAGATAGATAAAATCATCATAATATGGTCAAAACAATGGCATAACAAAAATGCAGAAATCATGACCAATTCAAAGAGCTTCTTCCAAAAACAGAGGAATAATGAGAAAGTAAAGCAAGAGGCAGCAGTCAATTGAACTTAGAATGAAGTCTATAGCAGCTAGATAAGCCTATAATCTTCTCAATTGTCAATGACGAGGGCTATTATATGACTTCCAGACCGCTCCCTCTATAATAATACATGGGAAGAACATTCTATTATGACTGATTGACCACTTTTGGAAAATGTGATTTCTTTCCATCACAAAGTTCAAGAAATTTAAAATATCAAGTGCAGAGACAAGAGTCATAGCGATAACTCAATCCGCATTACACCATATGCGAAAGAGGGCAACATATCGCCCCTATCCCATCAGTTTCACCAGTAACTTATCAAGCTGATCTAGCAAAGCGAAGATAAAAATCCAAAAGGAAAGAAGCCGCAAGTCTATATTCATGGCAGATTCTAAAATTACGATGAGTATGAAGTTATAGGATCCTATAAAACCGATAACGGAAGCGCAAAACAACTGGAGGCAAATAAGGATGGCTGTTCATTACCATCCGGACCGGGGCTCCGGCACATCTTCCTGGGCGGCGCCGGCACCCGCCGCCCTGCCGCCGCGAGGAGCTCTGGTCGGGAAGCTCCTCCAGACCCCTTCCTCCACCGCGCGGCACACGGGGCACCGCATCTCGTTCGCCGCATTGAAAGCCGACCCAAGGCAATCTGAATCAGAAACAATCGCAAAAAGCCCAAAAAAAAAAAGGATTCATTTGCGGAAACAAAAACCGAAAGAGCTCAACTCGAACGAGTACAGCATCCATCATCATCCATCATCATCCATCATCATCCACCATTCACCATCATCAGGACTAATGAAAACCCACAAAGATTGACAGGAATTACCAGGAACGAAAATGCATCATCAGGACATCGCATTCACCCTCTCTTACCCTCTCTCTCTCTCTCTCTCTCTCATCCATCCTTCAATCGCATGCCGTCGTCTTCTCCATCTGATCAAACGCTGTTCTCTACCGTTTCAGTTCCTGTGCGAGGGACGTCGTTCGATTTCTTTTTCCTTTCCTTCTCTGTTTTTCAGTAGCCATGATTGCTTTTTCGGGGGCCGAGCGTGTCGAGACTGGCTTGTCCGCCATGTTACCTTCTCCCAATGCATTTTGGAGCATTGGAACGACATGAACAACCGGGGGAAAACACACGAAAAGAAAATAATGAAACATTCGAGTTAAGTGAATAGGAAAGCTAAAGAACATTATTGATGTCTTCCTAACCTAGATCCCATTGTAATTAGTAAATTATACTCATCATGACGATAGCTTGATGCGATCAAGTTTGCCTTTGTAATGATTGATGAATCTAAGTCACATTTTTAGTATTGTCTTTGATTATTGTAGATACTTTGAGTCTAAACAAATTAATCAATCATGTAGTCATCGACATCACAAATAACAATGTTTCGTTGGATTTTGCAATGAAATTTCTTTCACCAAATGCTATTTATTGATTTATTTTATTTTATTTTATTTTATTTTAAAGGGACTTAGATTCCGTGTTGGTGTTGGACGGAGTGGGTCAAATGCCGTTTTGAGTCCAATGAAATTGTTCAATATAAACTCAGGACTAATGATATCAAATGTTGGAATTTTAGTCAAAGGCTTAATTCAATTTTACTTTAGTACGCTCATGGGAACTAACTATGATCAAGTGGGTGACATAACGTCGGAATTTAATTAATGACGCTAGAAGGTAGAAACAACATCAGAAAGGCATTGTTCCTAGATTGATACAATGACACGACATTGGAATCTAATCAATAATACTGGACAATAGAAACAACATTGGAAATGCACACAACATTGGAGTTTAATCAACAATGTTGGATAGTAAAACAACACTAGAAAAGTATTGCTTTTAGATGGGTACGAGGACACAACGGTGGAATCTAATTGACAACGCTAGATGATAGGATAGCACTGGAATCTAATCAATAACATTACTTGAAATATTGATACTGTCGAAATTGAATCAACGACGAGAATCTATAGCTACAACTAACCTAAGTTAGGCTAAGATAACTAAAGGAAAAAATATGGGATTATGATGAAAGCCGGATTACAAGGCCAATATTCAAGGGAGAGGAGTCTTTATTGGGTGACTTGTGGTATTTATAGGACAATCTAGTAACCGTTGGTTGGTTAATCCTTCCTAGAAAGTCACTCCCGATTTCTCCTACGTCCTTTGCTCCTTCCTTAACCACCTTATCCACATTTTGTTGTTTCCTGACTTGTCGACAACATCACAAGACTTAACCAACAAGCAATAACCACTCCTCTGATTTTGCATGCCCTTTTGTGCATCAATCATTCTCGCTTGAATCTTGACACTAGTCCTACTTGAATTTTACATTTGCAGTAGCATTTTAAGCCTGGACATGTGGCAATCAACTGCATTACCATCAAACCACACATCTCCACTTGTAGGCCCATCGACACTCGGCCCAAAGGTTCTTGAAAACCTTGGTCACCCTTCTTCTCTATGACTGATATGGGTTAGATTGCTACTATTGCTGTTCTTGTGCCTAGCACGTGACAATGAGGATGATTTCGAGTGTCAACACCCCTTGTGACCAACACATGACGGCAATGGTAACTTTGGGTGTCAACAAATAACATTTGTACAATATTTACGTTAGCAAAGTTTCAAACCAAGCCATTGATGTTGGTCTTCAAAACCTAAGATCCCTTATGACCTCGAGATCATCAATGTCAAGTCATGGCAATCTTGATATGTTTGGCTAGTCAACAATTCTATTGAACTTAACATGAATATATCTATTACGTCAGCTTAGCGCTAATAATTATTAAGATCGTCTAAGGATGAATTGATAGATTCATTTCTACCTTAAGATAGAATTTGAATTATATTCCTCTCATCGAGAAACTTCGCTTGAAATTTCTCTCCTCGCATATTGTTTTGATACCATAATCTCTCTTTCCATTACAAAAGATGAAAGGTAACAAAAAAAAAATGTGATTCGTTAATTGATCTGCAAAAAATAACAACTCAAATGTGTAACGCTCACAAGATGTAATACACTATTTTAGCATCGAAAGCATATAGAAGGGGATTGTAGTGATAATAGTTGGAAACTAGATGAAAAAATACAACCAAAGTGATCCAATTAATGAGGTAAACGGTCTAGTTGAAGATTATAATGGTCGCTGCACCTCAAATTGTTGTATACCATCATCAACCATAAGGCATCTCGACTCTACCTAAATCATGGTAAATTATTATAAGCAAATACTCGGCACTGTATTTTCTACACATCTTCATCTATCACCATTGATGTGAGTGGTTAGTTAATTGCTAAAAATCAAATCACTCTTATCAATGGTGATGGATGTATTTGCTAAGAAGAAGTAGACTAACAATATAGTTAAGACAAGTTCTTCCATAATATGTTTTGTTCCGTATGTAAGTATAATTGCCAATTTATAATATGGGTTATAAGTATATGGGCAATTAGGTTTGACACGAGCTTAGCATAAAACCCCATGTCAAGAACGATGCATCTCATTCATAAAATTCCACTACAACTATATGCACTCTTTTATAAATAAATAAAAAGTCAATAATTTTTATTTTTGAGAGCTTGGTCTTAAGATTTCTTATGTTTATCGTTGAGAAAATCGTGATCGATTTTGATTTATGATAAATCCCTAGCATAAAAGAAGTAATAGGATGTATTCAAATGAAGGAAATTGTTTTGGGGAAATCATTTTTTCAGAGGAAAAAGGTTTTTTCTTTTCTATTAGTAAATCCATTTTTTATAAGCATGCAAAATTTTCTTTAATTATAAGTGGTTTTTCATTTTCAACAAATCAAACACATGAATGTTTAAAAATTAATTCTTAATTTTTTTATTCAAACAAACACGCCCTAAGTTTATTACAATTATATGCACTCTTCATAAAAAAAAAAAAAAAAAAAGTCCACAATTTTTATTTTTGAAAACTCGATCTTAGGATTCCTTATCTTTATCGTCAAGAAAATCATGATCGATTTTGATTTATGATAAATCCCTAGCATAAAAGAAAGTAATAGGGTGCATTTACTATGAAGGAATATATTTTTGGAAAATCATTTTTTCCAGAAGAATTTTTTTATTATTATTTTCTATTAGGAAATCCATTTTTCTAATTTTAAGCATGCAAGTTTTCTTTAATTATAAGCGGTTTTTCATTTTCAGCAAATCAAATACATGAAATTTGAAAAATTTAATTCTTAATTTTTTTATTCAAATAAACACACCCTAAGTTTTTTTCTTTCATTTAAGAAAAAAGGAATATCGAAAAGTCATACATAAGTAAACTAGTGCAAACTTTGCATGAATCAGCAGTTTTTCCTTTGAAGATTTATCTAAAAACATGACTTGCTAAATTGTGGTTTTTGGAGAAAGATCATAGGATTACTCCATACTGGCTTACGATATAATATTCCTAGATCTAATTGGCCAGATAACTTCATTGATCTCCGATCATTTAATCACTCATATATCTCAACAAAAAATAAATAATAATCTCTATGTAGATCATCACAACACCGAACACCCACAGGGAAAAATGCCTGAAAACGTAAGTCTAGATGCATTTACGTTTTTCAATGGAGCAGGCGCACATTTGCACACAAACTTGTGTATACTCGCGCATGTGTCCGCAGGGTAACAGGCAAAAGACGACACACATAAGTTTGAAGTTTGAACATCTCTCTCTCTCTCTACATCAACAACAACGTCCATCGAAGAGGCACGTAATAAAAATACACGGACACATAGAGAAAAGAAGGACAAATAAAAAACATATGAGTCAATTTATGCAAATTCACACAAGACAAAATACCTACCCAGATGGAACGTGTGGCGGCAGCGAAGGGTCACAGTGGTGCGCACGGCCAAGCCCTCCAAGCAGATCGTGCAATGGTTTTGGTGGTTTAGAGTGACGTTCGACGGAGCGGCCATTTTCTTCAGAAACAATTTCTTCTTCACCTCCTACTTCCCAAGCACAAAAGAGGAGAACACGTACACAGACACATACAACCTTTGATAGGGTTTTGATTTAAGAGTGAAAGAGATGAGAATAAAAGAGGGGAAAGATATGAATATGGAGAGGGGTCACGATGATGGTAATGAGAGAGTCAGGCAACTCCATATGAGGCATGTATAATCTGGGTTGGCACGTGGAAGCCATGGTTGGAAATGCATTCAATACAAAACAAAAGTCACACCAAAATCCGATCTGGGTGGTGCATTTTTCCACTGTTTTATTGCAAATTTTTGGGGGTGAGCAACAATTCCGAAGATGACAATAGTCACAAATGCTGGAAAAAATTACTCATTTAACCTATGGTTTATATATTAAACTAAATTTGGACCGTTAAATGGAATAAGACCCATCAGTTTTAATGGTTTGAATTTAGTTTGAGTCATTATATTTTCATCTAACAATTTCCTTGATTGATTTGAGAATAAACGACCTTATTTCCCACACGATGTGCATTTATTGGCCAATAGAAATTAGATTTGTTGAACCAAGTGGCCGAGAGTGAATTTTTTTCGTGACCAATTGCATCGACTATTGAATGGATAGAATCATAGAGTAAACCGCAAGAGCTGTGATATAAACTTGTATTTTATGGTGGAAGTAACGGTAGTCTTGCCTTTTTTTAACTTTATGATTGGCTTTTTATCTCTTGGTCTTGATTTAATAAAATGAATCTCAATGATTTCCGGTTATATTTTAAGAGTAAATCATTTTCCAAAGATACCATGGGCTTGGATGTGGAGGATCATTGCTGGCCATTTTCCATGATTAGGGTGCATTAACTAAGCTTCTAAGCTTCTAGCCTAAGAGAGTGAAACCCGAGTTGGTTGTTTTTAAGTACTTTCCACATTTTCAACTATTTTAAATCAATCATGACAAACGAATATGCCATATATGCATTCTTTGAACGTAATAATGCACAATTAATGCACAATTAATGCGAGTAACTAATTTGGATGAAAGCAACCACTTTGAATTTTCCCAATTACATACAAGGGCGTAATTTAGGCGGAACAAGGTCAAGTAAAAAGCTTAACGCGCTTTTTGGTTTCCAAAGTAAAAGTATTTCAAAATCAATCAAAACTACCTTACTTTAGTTTTGCGTCACTACTAGTTCATTTATTTTTTTCCCAAAACGTAAATTTATTGAGTTTACTTTGCAATTGATCGATTTAAGATTAGGTTATGCTTTTCAAATTATTGGTTGAAAATTACTTGCGATTTTAGTCAACATGAAAGTATCATATGGAGAAGTATATGTTGACATTAGTCTACAAAAGTATAGACCGGATAACGTGCCAAATTACTAGTGAATAATGTTGAACGCTTATACAAATATGCTACATTATTTAGTATATTACTTTCATAAATCGATCTTAGTATGGCAAACATTATCGAAGTAAGGAATACAATAATAATATCCGTTGTGGTGTTTTTCATAGTTTTTTTTTTTTTTTTGGTCGAAATAGGTAAAGATTCATTTTCTGGCAACAAAATTACATGAGTCCAATGCCTCAATACAAATCAGGTCAAACAGAAAGGGAGGGGGGAATTCAAGCCAATTAGAGGGAAGGAGATGAAGCTCGTGGGCCTTGGCGGCAGATCAGCCACGGGTTCGTCTCCCATCGGCGTGTTGCACAACTAGGTTAAGGAAGAGGCAAAGCCGCGCAGCCGCTTCAAGAAGAGAGCTCGTTGTCCCAAGGGGTGTGGCTAGGGTCTTGAAGCGTCACCACCATTTCCTGACAATCGGATTCTAGAATAAGGTGATCTTCATATCTTCCTCTTTGTAGCAAAAAACGGAGCGAAAAAGGTGAAGGCTTGAACTTCTATTTGCAAGGCAGAAGCAGAGGTGGTTCGAAGGGAGAAACCATCGATCAGCCTTCCTGATGAGTCTCGACAAACACAAGCCACAAATCCTTCTTGAGAAGCCGTAGGAAAGGAGCCATCGATATTTACCTTCAGCACACCTGGATCGAGGGGACACTAGCACTGAAACAAGGATTGAAGTTGTGGACAACGATTCAGCAATGATTTGGAACTTGATCGAATAGATCCGGCAATGGTAAGGGTCTCTAGAACAGGCTGATTCAGATATGATCTTTGGTTATTAATTGGAGCATGCATTTGCGAGCTTTGTTGCAGGGACTTTAGAAAGCAACTCTGGTAGGATTGGGCGTGGGTGATGGCAGTAAAGACAACCTGATCAGGGTTGGGGGTTCTTCGGTGGAAGATAAAATCATTTATGGCTTTCCATATATGCCACAAAAACGGATGCTATCGTCGCAAGATCCGGTGAGAGATTTTTCTTGTCTAATATTTGCAATAACCACGCATCAAATCTGCTTGTCTGAGGTTGTGAATATTGAGTTGAATCTGTGGATGAGACCAGACTGCATTCGTCCACGGGCAATGTAAGAATAGGTGTTACGTGGATTCGGGGGCGGTGGATACCGCTATGTTCACATAACCTGCATATTGGATCTATGATAACATGTTGGTGGTAAAGATTTTCATCGGTTGCTAGAGCATTTTGACACAAAGACCATAGGAAGATACGTAATTTAGGGTTGGTCTGCACTTTCCACATTGCATTCCAAAGTCGTCTTGGAGGACGAAAGGAAGATGATGCCTGATTTTGAATTGTCTTGGTCTCGCCTGATCTGATAAGATTATATTCGCTTTTAATTGTATAACTTCCATTAGCTCTCCTCGTCTAGATTAGTTGATCCTATGTGTACTGTGGCCATAGCTGAATTCTGAGAATTTCATCTGTTATTCAATCATCAAAGCTACCCCTAAGTAAGGGAATATTCCATGATTGTTGCTCTGGACAGATAAAATTAGCCACCATTTTAGGTCTGTTGCGAGGTGCAGGTCCGCCTATTATGCCTATAGGAAGCCACTTATTCTCTTTGACTCGAATATCCTGACCATTTCCCACTGACCACTGTAACTCGTTTGAAATAGAATCTCTACCTTGCAAAATGCTTTGCCATCCCCAAGAGGGTCTGGTGCCTCTTTCTGCATGCCAGAAGTCTTTTGAAGGGAAGTAAAGCCATTTAAAGATCCGACTCCAAAAGGAAGCAGGTTGTTGAAACATACGCCAAGCTTGTTTGGCCAATAGGGCTTTATTGAAAGCAACAAGGTCTTGAAAACCGAGACCACTTGCATCTTTACGACTCTTGAGTGATTCCCAGTTTTTCCAATGCATACCTGATTTGTTGCCCTGTGTTTGCCACCAAAATTTGGATATCTTCTGTTCGATAGATTTGCAAAGGGAGATTGGGATCTTAAAGATTGACATGACGTATTGAGGAACTGCTTGAACAACCGCTTTAATCAAAACTTCCTTACCTCATTTGGAAAATAATTTTTCTTTCCAACCATCTAGTTTAGAGTTCACTTTGGCCAACAACCAAGAAAACATTTCTTTTTTGGACTTCCCCCAGTTCAATGGTATGCCAAGGTATTTCCCCTTCTTTTTCATCACTAGGACACGAAATTCTCTTGCTAGACGCTCCTGAAAATTATCTAGACAAGCACAATTGAAAAAATATGCCAGATTTATTGCGATTGATAGCTTGTCCTGTTGCCAGACAGTATTGGTTTAGAATATTTGACAAGTTTTGGCATTCAAGCAATTTTCCTTCTATAAAGAAGATGGCATCATCAGCAAAAAATAGGTGTGAGAGGGTAGGACACCTCTGATTAAGTTTAATACCTTTGATGTTGCCCATGTCCACTGCTTGATGTATGAGAGTTGAAAGAACATTTGCTACTAGGATGAATAAGTATGGGCAGAGTGGGTCGCCTTGCCGAAGACCTCTCGTCATTGTAAAAGGCTGAAGTGGTTCGCCATTAAATTTAATACTTAAAGAAGCGGTAGTCACACAGTGCATCACCCGTTGGACCCAAACTGCATGAAAACCAAGCCGATGTAGGTAATCTTGAAGGAAATCCCATTCGACGCGATCATAGGCCTTCTGCATGTCAAGTTTGAGGACGCCCTGAAAATTTCACTTCCTTCTTCGTATTCTAATTTGATGTAGAACTTCTTGCACCATGAGAATGTTGTCTTGGATCTGACGTCCACTAACAAATGTGCTCTGTTCCATAGAGATGAGTGCAGGTAGCAATGGCTTCAATCGATTAGCTAGGACCTTTGAGATGATTTTATACATAAAATTGTAGAGACTAATCGGTGTATATTTGTCCAGTCTTTCAGGGTGAGAGACTTTCGGTATCAAAGTAATAAAATTCTTATTGAGTTTAGGATCCAGCACACCAGAAGCGAAGAAAACTTTTACTGAGCTAATAATATCTTCTTTTAAAGTGTTCCAGTGAGTTTGATAGAACTTATCGTTTAATCCATCTGGGCCTGGTGCCTTTGAGGCTTCAAGTTGAAAAGTTGCTCTTTGGACTTCTTCGGGAGTCACTTCACCTATTAGAATGCTGTTCATATCATCTGTCACTATGGCTGGGCATTGAGCTAAAATTGGGCCATAATCTCGTTGTCCCACCGAGGAGTATAGCCTTTGAAAGAAAAGCTGAGTCATGTTCTGTAATGATTTATGATCTCGGACCCATTGGTGCTCTTTATTTTGCAACATGCTGATCCTGTTACGTTAACGCATTTGGATGGTGGTCGTATGAAAGAACTTAGAATTCTTATCTCCCCACTTTAGCCAATTCACTCGAGAACCCATTGCCCAATATTGTTCTACTTGTTGCCATAAGCATTGAATTTCCTTTTTCAATGCATCCATTCTTGGCTTATCAAACCGACAATTTGTTTTGTTGGTCAGGAGCTGGAGTTGATGTTGTAGCTCATTTATTTGGCATTGACCATTTGAAAATTTAGATCTACTCCAACTGGATAGGGCTGTTGAGATCCTGCTCAACTTCTGAGGTAAGGTTAAATTTTGATTATGAGTAGATTTCAAAGCATCTGAAATTACTGAACGACAATCCTGATCTTGTAGCCAATAGGATTCGAAAGTAAAGATCCTCTGACACCTAGGTTGGATAGTTGTGGTCTTCAAAATCAGTGGGTTGTGGTCTGAACCGATGGTTGGAAGAGCGAAAACTTCAGTAGCTGGGAAGGTTAGTCACCATTCCATATTACAAAAGGCTCTATCCAGCCTTTCATTGACCATATCATCACATTCTCTGTTGTTACACTAAGTAAAAGAGCATCCCTTGCTCTCTAAATCCAATAGTGAGCAATCACTCAAGAGTTCTCTAAAGGAATGCATATGCTGAAAATTGGCTAGTCTTTTACCTTGTTTTTTCCAAGGATACATAACTTCGTTAAAATCGCCAATGCAAAGCCAAGGTAAGGTATTGTGGTTGCTGATGAGCTTTAACTTTTCCCAAAATTGTTGTCGAAGTGGGAGCAGAGCCGGTGCATGAAGACAAGTCAGTTGCATAGAAGTTCCACTGTCCCTATCGCCACAAATCAAATCAATAAAGTCTGAGGTTTGTTGCTCCATTGCCAGGTAAATCTGATCTTGCCAAAAAATTGCAAGGCCTCCTGCTAGGCCTGATGGGTGTTCCAAAATGCTGTTCGGATATTTAAGATGATTTTGCAATCTGTGAAGCACCATTTCTTTATTCTTAGTTTCCATCAAAAAGAGAACTTTGGGCTTTCTTGGGCCACTAGCGCCCTCAGGGCTTGAACTGTCAGGGGATTGCCCAAACCCTGACAGTTCCAACTAATTAATTTCATTTGTCTGTTGGTGGCTTATTAGGGCTAGCCACCAGAGCCCAACTATCCGGACCTACTGCCTCAAATATTGGAGTTTCCAAAAGATGGGATTTATCAATCCCCTCTCTCAACGGGTTGTGACGTCTAATTTTCTTGATCGGCCCAACCTTTGTGCTCAACCTATTGCTTCTAGTTTTCTTTGTTTTGATGGAGTTGAGTGACCCTTCTGCTACTACTGGTTTATTATTGTGTGTAGCAAATTGAATTGGTGCAGCTTGTTGAACTATCCGCTCCTCTGATTGTGGTCTCCAACTAATCGGTTCAGCCATAGAAAATGGTTGGTGGTCATTAGAAAGTTGCAAAAGTTCTTTGCCTTTGTTGATGTGGGAATGATCTGCTGGAAGCTCAGTTGAAGGCCTGAACTGGGTCTTCGGGACAAATTCATCGACCTCTGGAAGGGGTTAAGGTGAGGCGTAAAAGGTAAGCCAGAATGGGCTGTACTCCCGGACCTCTGCCTTTAGCCACTGTCCATAATATAAGTTATCCCTGTTATCAAATTTCTCCTCATCAAAGGCATAATCTTTGCAGGACATGGTGTAATGTCCAAACTTACCACAAGAGTAGTAAAAATGGGATAGGCGTTCATAACGAAAATCTAACCAAATGTTTTTGCCTTCTACTCTGATAAGTTGGCCCGTTTTGAGAGGTTCCTGCAAATTTATCTTAACTCATGCCCTACCAGTGTGAAGTGAAGTACCCTTTTTGTTATCAATTTTAACTTCCAAAACTTAACCGACATGACGGAGAGCTTTGCTAATCATTTCCTCCATGCAGCGTTCCAAAGGAAGACCAAAAACTTGAACCCAGAAGGCAAAAGTTGAGAAGTCATAGTAGTGCAATGGTGTGTTGTGCAACCAGGGTTTCAGAATGACTAGATTACTAGCAAAAAGCCAGGGTTCGGTATCAAGAACTCTGTTTCTTTGTTTCAGTTCTGAATTTTATTACATATAATCCAGCTTCACGTTGCGAAATATCCACCTAATTAGTTCACCAAGCTCGCCTCATAGTGGTCTGAAAGGCTTGTAAATTAATTGAGAAATTTCATAGAATCTTGCCAACAAGGATGAACTTACATTCTTCCATTATTTCAGATGATGGCGCATCCTCCCACACTTCAATGTTCGTTCGCAGACCATAGTCTACCTAGGCAATTGCACGCGCTGGCGGATGTGCTTCCTCATGAGGGTCTGTTCGGGGGATGTCTGGGCTAGATGGGATGCTATCCTGTCTTGGATTTGCCATGGATGCGACTGAGATAAGATCACAACTAAAACATGGAGAAGGGGTTTTCAAAATGATACACCAATTGGAATTGATGTAGAATGTCAACAACAGCTATAAGGGCTTGGAAAATGACAGAATCCATTGCATGTAGGGGTCGATGGAGCTGAGGGCCAGATTAACGAAGCTACGGAGTCATCTTGGGGAGAAGAGGGTGGTGGTGAAGAGTCGATAAGCAAAGGAAACCATGGAATTGGGATGGCTTGCCGGATGAAAAGAGGTTGTGGTCGTGGGAAAAGAGGTCAAAACGGGAGTGAGGTGAAAGAGGGATTGATTTAGGGTTAGGGTATAGAAATTGAAACTACCATGGTCGTTAGACAGAGACTCGACAAAACGAGAGAAACTTCTACAGTGAGAAGGTAATGTCCTTCCTAGTGTTTTTCATAGTTGGTAATCCTACATGGGACCTTAAATTGATTTGGAGAGCAAGGAAAAGTGGGGAGTTTAAATTCGACCATATAAAAATTATCAAAACAGTTTTAAACTTATTGCAATTTTTTCAATTAAGTCCTATATCTTTTTTTTTGTCAATTCAATTTTAAACCTTTTGCAATTGTGCTAATTCAGTCCATCCACCATACTTGACCGACGGATGTTGACATGGATGTTGGTCGGTATCGGGTGATGTTGAAGTGTCAAATTTTTTTTTTTAAATTTTTTTCAATTATAAAATATTTTTGATTATTTATTTATTATTTACTCTCTCTCTCTCTCTCTCTCTCTCTCTCTCTCTCTCTCTTTTTCTCGCTAGCCAGTCACTGGGCCTCGACAATTAGCCAAAGGCGAGGCTTGGCTGCTCTTGAGGTTGATCTTGCCTTGGGTGGGCGAGGCCTTGCCATCATAGGATGAGCTCCGCCTTGCCCAGCCATGGTGGGGCCAAGCATCGATTTGGCGAGTATCGACCATGCCCAATGACGGTGATGCTCAACCTTGCCATCGTTGGAAGAGGTAGAGCTTGGACAAATCGACTGCGAGCATGACGAGGTCATGCCTTGCCTTGGGTGGGCGAGGCTCATCGTTGTTTGGTGAGTGAGTCCTCGCCAAATCTAACTGGGCTTGACCTTGCCCACCCATTGATTTGGCAATGCTTAGCCCCACCATGGCTAGGCGAGGTTGACCTTGCCATCACTGGGCGAGGCTTGCCCTCGCCAGTAGCCGATGGGGGTGAGCCTCACTATTGGCTAGAAAAGTTAAGACTCACTAGCCAACACCTTTGGCCGGTCGCGGGTGACCGACTAGGGAGGGGTGATTAGTTTCGAGTCCAGTCCGATTCGATCCCATCCACGAATCGGGTTTTGGATCGAGAGAATCAATTCCCATTTTTTGGGACCGTGGATCAGACTGATTGGTCTGGTCTAGTTCTAATGGACCAAATCAATTGTTGTCATTATATCGACAAGCGAGCTGTGAGGCGAGAGGGAAAGGTTGACGAGTGAGGCAAGAGGTGAGGCCATGAAAGGGAAAAGCGTCCATGTCAATTGAGGTGTGAGGCGAGACTGTGATAGGACGTCGAGTGAGGTGGAAGGTGAGGCCATGAGAGGGAAAGAAGGCTTGAGGTGAGGCCATGATAGGACGATGAGTAAGCGGGAGGCGAGGCCACGAGAGTTGAGTGACTCACTCTAAGCAAGGCGTAAGGTGAGGCTGTGCTTATGAAAGAGAAATTGGGAAAGGGTTGATTTCGCACGATTAGGGTTAGCGAAAGAGAAGTGGAAAAGACATGGGGAAAGTAATGGTGGGAGGGAAAGAGATGGGAAAGTGACGACAAAATGAAAAAGAGATGGGAAAGTAATTAGCCTAATAGAGGAATGGTCATTTAGAAATTTTTAAAAAATTAAAAAATATACATGAATGGTCGGGCCTGGTCCTATCGGTCTAGTCGGTTTGGTTCCTATCTTGGAATTGGGAACCAGACCGACCAACTATCAGTTCAAAAATAGGAACTGGGGACTAGATTGAAACTCCTAGGATTGCCCATAACCGACTCGGCCCGGTCCGGTCCCGATTTGGGCAGTTCCCATTACACACCCTACAACTAAGGAAAGAAGGAAGGAGGAAGAGAGAGAGAGAAGAGAAAATAAATAATAAATAGAAAAAAATTAAAAAAATTGAAAAAAATTAAAAAATTGACATGTTAGTGTTGGTGAGACAGCCGGCATTGATCGCCATTCACATCATTGTTGGCTAGTTAAATTTGACTGGATGGATTGAATTGATACAATTGTAAAATGTTTAAGATTGAATTGACAAAAAAAAAGGTTGATGACTGAATTGGAAAAATTACAATAGATTTAAGATTTTTTTGGTAATTTTCCCACCCTGCATCTAGTTCTCCAATCTATATCATGTTCCCCAAGAAATAGCTTGATGATATATGTAAAATTTTACTAATATCTCCCTAAAAGAAAAAGATGGATTTCCTTCTTATATAGTCACCACTCTTTGGTTATCTCCTTAAACCGTCCCTAACCATTCTTTGTATAAGTCTAGATAAGCATAAATTAATGCAGCATAATTAAGATTTATCATCCACTAATGCCAAACGACTTTCACCACCCTTTTGTTTTTCTTTTTTTTTTTTTCTCTCACGATTTTACCTTTTGTATAGTTTGCTTGTGTTGATAACATTTTAAAATAAAATAGGAACATATTGTTTCATATATTTATATGTGTGCTGTATTTTGAATGCTCATTCACGCCGAATTGGACATGTGCGAGTCCAAAACTAGCTACGTGACTATGTGCTTTTGTGCAAATATATATTAGCGAAAATTTTCCTATTTAACCTATGCACACTCTACTACTAGTCTTCAAAACCCAAATTATTTTTAAGCTTGAGATAATCAATATCGAGTTATGGTAATCTTGATATGTCTGGCTAGGCCAATGATACTATTAAATTTGGGTTTGCACAGATATACTGGCTATGTCAGCTGACCATCAATAGGAGTCAGGATCATCTAAGGATGAATTGATAGTTTCAATTTTCTACCTTAAAGATAGAATATGACATATATTCTCACTTATCAAAAAACTTCACTTGAATCTCTCTCGTCACGTATAGTGCTAATGTTGTGATATGTCTCTCTCCCCATTACAAAATATAAAGGATCTTTTTGGGATTCATTAATTTCATGCAAAATAATAATAATAATAATAATAAAACCTCAAGTGTTTAAAGAACACTACACAAAATGTAATGCTTGATATATTTTGCCATAAAAAGCTTGTACAAAGGAACCACAATGATAATAATTGACAACTCGACACGACGGTGTGCTTAATACAATCGAAGCGATCCAACTTATAAAGTACTTGGTCTGGTTGCAGTTTCAAAAGACTGCTGCACCGAATGCTATTGTTAACCATCATCAATAACGAGACTTCTTGATTTCACCTTAATTGTGGCATTTCACAATAACCAAATATTAGGTACATATACGCTTCCCCATTTATTACCAATGATTTGGGTGGTTAATTAATTCCTACAAATCAAATCACCCTAATCAATGGCGATGCTAAAAAAAAGGAAAAGTACCAAACATGTCATAAATTTATGGTATTGGTAATAATTCAGTTATAAACCTTTCAATTCGACCAACTTAGTCATAAACTTTTTTATATTAGTATTAATTTAGTTTACTCGGTCAATTTTGGCCCACTGGCACTGATGTGGATACTTGCTAGTGCCGACTGTCTAGTGAAGATAATGTGGCAATTTTTAAATAATTTTTTGTTTTTCCTTTTCCTGTTCATTTTTTTTTCTCTTCTTCCTCCTTGGGCTTCTTCTCCCCATAGTGGTCGGCGAGCCTCCGACAAAGGTTGCAGCCCTTGGTTGGCCTTGCTTAGGGCCACGGGCTAGGCGGCTTCGCCTAGATCTAGGCGAAGCTTGCCCATGGCTCTCGCTTAGTGGTTAGTGAGCCTCACCAAAGCCTCATTGGCCACTATGGGGAAAAGAAGCCAAAGGAAAAAGAAAAAGAAAAAGATTAATTAAAGATTAATTAAAAATAACGATCGGTATCACTCTGCATTCACATCAGTATTGGCCGGCCAAAATTGATCATATGGACTAAATTGACATCAACGTTGAAAGGTTAAGGACTAAATTGGTCCAATTGAAAAGTTTAGAATTAAATTGGTACCAATACCATAGGTTTAGAATATTTTTGATACTTTTCTCTACTAAAAAAGGAGTACACAAATCGCATAGTTAATACAAGTGCTCACATAATATGTTGCTTCACTATTTATGTATAAGTGTCAATTTATAATATGGCTTATACTAGAAGTACTAAAAGTTGTGTACGGCGCTCACTTTGGTACCAAAAGTTTATTTTATATCACTTACGTGTTAAAAATTTGAAAAAAAAACGATCATTTTGGTGCCAGTATCGATCTGATTGACTGGAAATCCAATGTTGCACTTTTTTATTAATTTTTTAAGTTGACATGGCTTATCAAAGAGTACAATCAGCATTCAAACGACAAAACGATGTCGTTTGGGTTTTTCTCCCAAGTAAGAACACTAAATCTCCAAATTGAAAGATTGATTGAGAGGGGGGTAGAAAGTGAGCAAATTGGGCATATTAGCGACAAGCAAGGGCAGGAGTAGCGACCAAAACTCATCAGAAATGGGCTTCCTCCTTGTCTTCTTCCCTGAAGAACAACACCAGCACCGGCATTGCTCCACCTCCAGTTCGTTCGACATTGTTGACAAGTCCAAGCTCTTGCCCTCCTCCCCTCTTCCTCTTCCTCTCCTCCTCCTCCTTCTCCTTCCCCCTTCATAAGGACCCACTTCGACTGCCTCCTAAGCAGAACCTAATCCACCATCTCCATCCATGCCCTCCTCATCTCCCTCACCCTCCTTGTTTTCACTCTCTCTTCCTTAGACCCCCCTTCTTCCTCTACCTCCTCTGCCCTCACCTCCTATTCTTCTCAATGCTTCTTGCCCAAGCAACAATCTTGACCTCTCCTTGCTCCCAAGCCCTGAAACAATCGTGTGCCTTTGTCATTTTGGTTGTTCCCCACCTTCTCTTGGTGAGCCAAGCCCAAAAACGGCAGCTCCAAGCATTAGTTCATGTTGCAGGGGATGGGCACCCAGTACAGAAGGGGCACGCGCGCCATGAACGACTTTGTCGTAGCTCACCTGGTCAAGCAACTATGATGGTGGCCAAGCAACGGTAGGTGAGCAAGCTACTATCGGTGAGCAAGCTACTATCGGTATTGGGTGAGGATTGTAGACAAAGAACCTTAATTTTAGTCCATGTATGATGACAAAATGACGTTGTTTCTTATGGAGAATGAAAAACCACGTCATTTATGCCATTCCACGTGAAATGCATTTTTAAATTTTGTCATGTCAACCTTTTTTTTTTAATATAAAAGTCACGTAACCAATTTAGCCGGAATTTTTTATCGGTGGCAACAAAGTGATTGTTTTTTCTCTGATTTGACACTTAAGTGATTTGATGGAAACTTTTAGTACTAAAGTAAGCGTCGTACATAACTTTTGACACTTTTAGTGTACTTTCTCTATATATGGCGAATTAGGTTTGATAAATTCTTAGCAGAAAACCCCATGTCGAGAAGGATGTATTATGGGTAATATTCTATTACAGCTATATGCATTCTTTACTAAAAATAGTCAACGCTTTTTTATTTGAAAATTTGACCTTAAGATTCCATACGTTTCCGTCAATAAAATTGAGATTGGTTTTGATTTATGATAAAGGTAATCAAAGATATGGGATTCATTAATTCGATGCAAAAAAGAGAGAAAAAACTAAAGTGTTTAAAAAACACTACACATAATGTAATGCACAATACACTTCAACATAAAAAGCTTATACAAAGGTATTAAAATGATAACAATCGAAAACTAGACCCAAAGGTAGGCTTAATACAATCAAAATGATCCAACTTATAAGGTACTTGCTTGTGTTGAAGTTTCAAATGGCTACTGCACCGAACGCCACTGTGAACCATCGTCAATCATGGGGCTTCTTGATTTCACCTTAATTATAGTATTTTGTAATAAGCAAACATTAGGTACATATTTTTCTACACATCCCCATCCATCGCCAATGATGTGGGTAATTAGCTAATTGCTACAAATCAATTCACGTTGATCAATGGCCATATATATTTTTTCTAACTTACTAAAAAGGAGAATATAGACCGCATAGTTAATACAAGGCGCTTACATTTGTGTTCAGTATGTATGTCCAAGTGTCAATTTAAATTTGGGTTATAAGTAAATGAGCAATAAGGTTTGACACAAGCTTAGCATGAAACCCTGCGTCAAGAAGAATGCATCTTATGCATAAAATTCTATTACAGCTATGCACTCTTTATGAAAATTTTGGTTTCTATAAGGAAGTAACATTAATTCTACTACAAATATGTGCACTATTCGCTAATGATGGTTACCTCCTCTATTTTTTTTTTTTTTTTTTTGGCTTTTGTTTTCATTTTAAGAAAAAAGGACCCCTGAAAGATCAGACACAAGAAAAATAGTGCAATCTTCACAAAAATCAGCATTTTTTCCTTAAGATTTATCTAACGACATGGTTTGCTAAACTGTGGTTTTAGACGAAGATTTTCGGATTACGATACACTAGCTTAAGATATAACAGTTGATCAAAGAAGCACACAGACGCAAAAAAAGTGAAGCAAAAAGAAAAACAAATGTGTATATATATTTGGATTTACGCAAGACGAAACACCTATCTAATTGGAAGGTGCGGTGGTAGCGGAGCATCACAGCGGTGTGCAAGGCCAGGCTCTCCGAGTAAATGGTGCACTGATTCCGGTGGTTCGCAGCGGCATACGGTGCGGCAGCCATTTTCTTCAGAAGCAGCTTTTCTTGACAATCATCAAAGATGAGAACAAGCATCTACACACACACACACAGCCTTTGCTAGGGTTTTGATCGAGAGCGACAGAGGCGCAATGGAAGAGGGGAACGATATTTATATTAAGGGACTGCTTACAACGGTGGTAATGAGAGAATCAGGCAATTCCATACAAAGCATGCATAATCTGAGTTGGCACTTAAAAGCCCCGGGTGGAAGTGCATTGAATGCAATATTAGAGACAGACCAAATCCAGTATAAATTGTGGATTTCTTTATTGTTTTGGTAATAGATTTTGGGGTGGGCCCACATTTCCAAGGATGACACAAGTGACAGTTACGGAGAAATTACTCGTATATACTAAATCTAATTTGGACTGTTAGATGGAACGTGATCAATCTGAATGGTTTAAATTTAATTTGACTCCCATGCTACACTCATTTAATGATTTCTCAAAGATTGATTTGAGATTAACAAGGCTCGTTTCCCATACAATCTGCATTTATAGGCCATTAGGAATTGGTAGTAGGACCAATGGACCGAAAGTAATATATATATATATATATATATATATATATATATATATATATATATTAATTATCTACAATGGTGATTGAATGGATAGAATTATAGAGCCAACCACAAGAACAGTAAAATAAAATTGTGTTTTACGGTGGGAGAAAGGAAAGTCTTGCAGTTTTTTTACTATTTGATTAGCTTTAAAATGAACATAGGTGGGTTTGTTTCAAAGAAAATGGATTTTAATTTTTTTTTCTTAAAACCTAAATCACATTCAGTTTTTAGGCTAAATCTTTTTCCAGACATACCATCGGCTTGAATGTATAGGAACATAGCCAGCCATGTTCCATTATTTGGATGCATTAACTAAGTAACTTGCTCTCCTCGCTTTCGTGAGCGAAACCAGTTGAACTTTTTAGGTACTTTACGTTATCAATTGTCGCGACCTCTTTTTTTTCGGCGCCCGATCGGGGCGGGCGCCTGGCGGAGGCTAATGGCTCGGCTGAAATTAGTTATGCCCGGACTCTCCCAAGTCCACAAATTCACGACTTTAATAATCTGAATTTTTAACCTGTAAGTTAATTTTTAAAACGGAGTCGCCACTAATCAATTTTGGGTGGGTTGATTAGAAACCCATGCGAAGTATTGGGAGAAATACTCGCTCCTGCGCAACCAGAGAAATTAGGATCGGGGACTTGATTACACTAGTTAATCACTAATGCCCTTTCGGTACCTAATCTTGTTTAAACCCTGAGGTTTTTTGGATGTTTTAGGGCTCTTCCACTCATTTTTGGAAAAATCATTTTTGGACATAAAAGGGATTTTTGGTATTTTTTTGGAAAATAAAAGTCCTTTTGACTTTTTCTGAATTTTTGGCCTTTTTTGGATTTTTGGCATTTTTGGAAAATATGAAATATTTATTTTATTTTATTTTTATGATTTTTTTGGAAAATAAAATATTTTTTAATATTTTTTGGAAAATAAAGTATTTTTTATTTTTCTGGATTTTTCTGGAAAATATATTTTTTATATTTTTATATTTTCTGTTTTTTATTAAAATTAAAATAATTTTTAATATTTTTTTTTTCGAAAATTATATTTTTTGATTTTTTTGGAAGATAAATTAATTATTTATTATTTATTTAAAATATTATTTAAAATAAAATTAAAAAAGGCTGCGGGCCCGACTCGGATTTTTTTGCCTTTTTTTCTTTTCCTTTTTTTTTTACTTTTTTTCGAAACGGCGCCGTTTAGGGGGAACCGCGAAACCCTACTCGGTTCCCCGACCCGAATCCGACCCGGCCGACCCGGCGCGCGACGCGACTCCCAAATGAACCATACCCGGGTTTTGACTCGACTCGCAGCCGCCCGCGTGAAACCCTACCCGCACAAAGGCCCGAATCCGACCCACGACCCGAAAAATCAGGAACCCTAGGGTTCCCGATTTGTGGCGCCGAGGAGGGGAGGACCGAGCCGCCTGCGGCCGCAACGGCGACGACATCGACGACGAGGGCTGGATGACCGGGGGGGTGATGGCTACGACGATGGTACGCTACCCGCGCGAGGTGGCGGATGGCGAACAACGATCGGGACGGGGCGGCGACAGTGAACCCTCCTCTCTCTCTACTTCGATCTGGGCTCGCGAGCGTCGAGCCTCCCCTGAAGTCTCTCGGAGGGAGCTTGAACGCTCGCAGCTTCGATCTCTCTCCTCCCTCTGCTCTCGAGTCCCCCGAAGTCTCTCAGGGGCTCCCGAGGTTGGCTGGCTTCCTCTCTCTCTGCCGATCCGTCCCCTCCGACAACGGAAATGGAGGCCTATTTATAGGCCGAGGGGCGGCCGGTCGACGGAGCTCGACCGGGGGCTGCCACGCCCTTTGCCGGCCGAACCGGCGTCCCATCCGACGCCAACCACCCCCCTGCTTCACGTCCCGTCGCCGCCTGCTCCTCCCTGCTCCACGTGCGTCGCCGTTCAGCGATTTCCCTCCGGCGTCGCACCCTCGCGCGTGCATTGCAGAGGCGCGAGGGAGAAGAAGATCCAGTTGGGCCGAGCTGAGGAGGATGGGCCGTGGGGGCCCATGCGGAGGCCTCCTCCCTTCCTTTTTTTTTTCTTTGTTTTTGTTTGTTTTTTTGTTTTTATTATCCAAAAAAGGAAAAAGATAATTAATAATAAAAAATAATTTAAAAAAAAATGAAATTTAGGCGTCAACATCAATGATGACAAAAAATGCCGTGATTATAGTTTTTGAACGGTGAACATAATCCATAACAATTAATGTGAATAATTCATTTGGATGGAAGGAAATATCTTAGTTTTAAAGCCCCAAAATTTTCAAATCCAATCAAAACTATTAATTTGATTTTCGATCATCACCACTTAACTTATTTTTTACAAACCCCGCCCCCCCCCCCCGAAAAAAAAAAAGAAGAAAGAAAATGATTGAGTTTAGTTTGCAATTGATCTCAAAAGTATCTCAAGGAAAGACTCAAATAAATGAGTGATGCCATATATAATGACATTGGCCTACAAAAGTATAGATCAGATGCAATTGAATAATATTGAATACTCATACAAATGTGCTACATCATTTAGAATTATACTTTTGTGAACTGATCTTGGTATTTCAAAGAATATTGAAGAGAGAAATATGATAATTTATTTTTATTTTTTGGCAGTTGGTGGCCCTAAATGTGATTTGGATCAATTTGGAGAGAGGGGCAGGGAGTTGAGGACTTTGCTTGTTGAGCCACCGACGCCCTAAGATGTTCCCTAGGGAGAACATCTTAAATTCAACTATATATCTATGTCTCCATGTCTCCAATCTCTATCACGTCCCCCCGCCCCCCGCCCCCGGCCCGCCGCCGCCCCCCCCAACCAAAAAAAAAAAAAAAAAAAACTTGATATATGTAGGTTTTCACTAATATCTTGCTCATATTAAAAGATGGACTTCCTTCTTTTAAGCCACCGCCTTGATTTTCTTCTAAAAATGTCCCTAACCATTCACTATAAGGTAAGTATAAATTAATGCAACATAATTAAGATTTATCATCCACTAATAACAAAATACTTTCACCACCTTTTTGTTTTTCCTTTCCTTTCACTATTTTCCCATTTATATAGTTTGTTTGTGTTTGATATCTTTTGAAAAAAATGGTACAAATGGTCTCCGAACTTTAGTTGAATGTGCAATGTTATCCCTGAACTTTTAATTTATTCGATATGGTCTCTAAACTATTGATAAATGTTCTTATTAGTCCTTCTGTTGGTCAAATGATAAATCATACATTATTAGCTAACGTGGTCTATTATATGCTAAGTTGAATTTTAATAAATGAGGAATCAACTTATTAAATTTTTATCCATCTACCTTGAAAAAGGAAAACAAATTAGGATGTTAGTATGTCATCATTAGTTCATAACGTGAATTATTATATTATGACTTGAGCCGAATATATTACTTGGATAATCGACGTGTAACTTTTTCTTCATTAGTTAGTAAATTCCATTAACTTGAATTAATAGAATGATGACATTAAACATTTCCATATACTATCAAGATTATATTTCATATTTACTAATTGTTGAGGAATTACATTGAACTAATTAAAAGACTAGGGATAATATTGCACACTGAACCCAAATTCGAAAACAATTTATGTTACTTTCTCAAATAAATGGAATATGACGTGTCATTTTATATAATTATTTTCAACGCTAATGCTAATTTGTACACTCATGAGTTCCAAAACTAACTAGCCTCGTGAGTACGTGCTTTGTGCGAATGTATGTCGGTGAGTGTTCTCCTCTTTAAATGGTTGCACGCACTAATTGCACTTCAATAGGATACGTGTGAGAAGAGTTTAGTAAATAACTACATTAATAGAATCAACCACCAATTTTTCTTTCTTTGACAATTTCGTCTTGAGTGATTGAATTTCTCATATTTGCGACTTAAATTTCTAATGATTTTTTGAGTTAAATTAATTTGTACGGCCTGATTTCTTCAAAACATTAGTGCTGATTTAATGGACTGATTGATCAACTTCTTCTTAACTTATCACCCAAGTCGTAAATTTTGTATGTAAAACTTGCAATTTGATAATCAGATTGTAAATGTCTCACGATGTCATCGCTCGACTGCACTGACAATTTATCCTGGCTCCCATTTTGGCGTAAGGGTTTATTTGAGCAATACTTCATACGGAAAGAAACCTTTTAGCAAAAATACTAATTTCACATTTTATAAGAAAAGTTAATATATGAGAAATCGTAATAATTCCTATTTGAAATTAACTTAGAAGTGTCATACGAACGGGTGCGGATACATAAATGGGTCGGCCCGGCTTGCAACAGTGCCAATCAAGATGGACCGCAAGGCGAACTGTTTTGCCCCGACCTAGTTGCCCTGCCTAATTTGGGCATCAAACAAAAGTAATATGAGAATTATCATGTCCTCATTTTTAAAAATACAAAAGAAGTTCATCAATTGCAGGTGGAGAGAGAATGTTATAATATTTTTAATATGATCCCACATTTAGTTTAATACTATCCACATTAGGTTTCATTGACATTTTATCATCCTAATAAAATTCTCATAACAATGTTGATTGCCTAATTTAAAGATAATTGTTTTGATGGGAGACGTGATCTATAAGGTTTTGAATGGGCATATGAATAGGTAATTTAAGCCAAACCCTCCCATTATTCTCATTATTGTCATTATTTGATAATTAGAGAACACACCATCAACATCGAGAGGGCAATTGGCTAGAAATACCTATTTTTGACAGTTCAGGCTCCGTGTATCTATTCGTGATTTCATCAATGACTGGAGTTTAGTACAGAATTTTACACGTTTCCGCTTTCGATCCTGATAACAGGATCTTGGTCATCTGCAAATTTCTAACTTGCCAGAAGATTGAAAATTGGAGAGATTGTTTGTTTTAAGAAAGTTGCTACTGAGCCAAAGGAGGAAGCTTAAGGTCTATGTAACGTTAGTATTTATTATGTGACCGAGGTTTGACATACAAGGGAAAGAAAATTAACAATAAAGCTTCCACAAAATTATATAAGAGATGGTAACCGTGAATCGTAAAGACAAGCATTTAATCTTCTTACAGACATGGCAAAAATAAGCATGATCCATAACAATTAATGTGAACGATTCTGTTGAATGGAGGAAAATATCATCTTTTCGAAGCCCTAGATTTTCCTAATCACACACAAGTGTGTAATTTAGGTGGAACAAGGTCGAGCCAACAATTTGATGTGCGACTTCAAAAGTAAAAGTATTTCAAAACCAACCAAAACCATTATTTTTTTATATATTGTCACCGCCAATTTATTTTATTTTTTTCCCAAAAAGAAAATTGAGTTTAGTTTGCAATCGATCAATTTAAGGTAAGGCTATGCCTTCAAAATGATTAGTCAAAAAATACACGGGCTTTAAGCCATCACAAAAGTATCACAAGGAAAAATTCAAATAAATGAATGATGCTGTATATACTGACATTTGTCTACAAAAGTATAGACCGGATAGCCTAAAAAATTACAAGTGAATAATACCGATTACTCATACTATTATGCTACATCATTTAGTACATTACTTTTTAAAACCGATCTTAGTATATCAAACAATATTGAGGTGAGACTCTTTGACCAGATAGCTTCATTTGAGGGCAAATGCCGAAGAGATCTATCCCGAACGGCGACCAGGTAGCAAGAAGTAGTTTACCAAGAATTTCACGAAAGCACATATCCAGATGGAAGGTGTGGCAGCACTGGAGCATCACAATGATGCGCACAACCAAGCCCTCCACGTAGATGGTGCACTAATCCTGATGCTTCACAGTGGCATTCAGTGCAGCGGCCATTTTCTTCGGAAGTGACTTCCTCTTCACAAACACAAAAGATGAGAACACGCACAAATACACACGTAGCCTTTGCTAGGTTTTTCATCGAGAGCGACAGAGGTAAAATGGAAGAGGGGAACGATATATATTAACGGGGTCACAACAATGGTGGCGAGAGAATCAAGCAATTCCATACAAGGCATGCATAATTTGGGTTGGCACGTGGAAGCTAGGGTAGAAGTGCATTCAATGCAAGGAAGAGACATACCAAAACTCATATAGGCTATGGATTTATTCATTATTTTGGTTACAGATTGGGTTGTGTCTACAATTCAAAGGATAATACTAGTCATAATTAGACCTGTCAAAATGGGTTATAGACCCATTTCTTAACTCATAAGGCTGAGTTGTTATATAAGTTAATTAATTATATTTAGTAATTGAGTCATAAATAAGTTTAAACCTGATATGGGTTTAAATATGTTATAAATAGATTTATAACTTACTTGATTCAACCTACCTTTATGACTCTATTTATTCTGTCTCACTCTCACTTAATGTCACCACTCCGCACTCCTATCTCAGTTTTAGCATGACTTTTTCTTGATTGGATTAAATATAGAAGTATTTTAGTACTACGGGGCAGGCATGGTTCACTGAACTTGCATTGCACGTAAATGGGTCAAAATAGGCTACATGGGTCGGACCATTTTTTCGCCAACCCAAACTCAACGAATCCATCTTTTGACAATTGTAGTGACAATGATGGAGAAATTACTTGTATATACTAAATGAAATTTTGACTATCGGATTGGATATGACCCTTCAATCTCAATATTGGAATTCAATTTGATTCACATACAACACTCATCTATTGATATCTCTTATTGATGTAAGATTAACAGGATTCGTCTCCTACAAATGTGTACTTATAGGTCATTAGGATTGGCACTATGGGACCATAAGCCGAAAGTGATTTTTTTTTTAATGTTTTTTTTTTCCAATTTAAATTGGCGAATGAATGGATAGAATTATAGAGCCAACCACAAAAACGGTAAAATAAACTTGTGTTTTATGGTGGGAGAAAGGCAAATTCTTGCATTATTTACAATTTGATTAGCTTGAATTAATAAAATAAATCTAAATGACATTCGGTTATCTAGGCTATATTCCGAACGTACCATGTGTGTAGAGGAGCATAGCCGGTCATTTTCCATTATCAGAGGGTGCAGTAACTAAGTTATTCGCTTTAGAGAGTGAAACCTGAATTGGCTGTCTTTAGATACTTTCCATATTGTCAATCACGACAATAAAAACGCCATTATTGTATTCCTTGAATGTTGAACATAATCCATAACAATTAATGTGAATAATTCCTTTTAATGGAAGAAAATATCTTAGTTTCAATGCCCTAAAATTTTCCGAATCACATACGAGTGTGTAATTAAGGCACTACAAGGTGAAGCAAAAAGTATGATGTGCTTCATGATTTTGAATGTATAAGTATTTCAAACCAATCAGAGCTATTATTTTAAATTTTACATAACCACTGATTCATTTTTTCCCTAAAAAAAATTAATTGAATTTAGTTTGCAATTGATCAATTAAAGAGAAGGCTATACCTTCCAAATGATTAGGTGAAAAATACTTGGGCATTCTAGCCATCACAAAACTATCACAAGGAAAAATTCAAATAAATGAACGATGCTATATATACTGAAATTGGTCAAAAAAGCATGGATTGGACAATCTAAAAAATTACAATTGAATAATCCTGAATACTCATACAAATATATTACATCATTTATTATATTACTTTTCTAAATCTATCTTAATATATCAAACAATATTGAAGTGAGACTCTTCAACCGGAATACTCCATTTGACAGCAAATTCAAAAGAGATCTATTCCGAATGGCAATCAAATAGCGAGAAATAATTTTCCAAGAACTTCACAAAAACGGCAATTTCTTCACAACCATAAATGAGGCATATAAGGTTTTCACTTCCAACTGTTTTTTAACATACCATAGTTATCCCCTTCAGGGAATCATTTATTCGGCTAGGCAGCTTCTTCACAACCCCATCATACTAATGAGATCAGTTCAAAAACAAACTTTCCATTTGGTTTCCTCAGTTTGATCACTCCATAGGCCCTCTACGGATTCCTCACCATCTGACATAATAGCGTGCGAACCATCTATTCCATCTCCCAGCTGAACATCTGCACTTAAAGCCGCCACCACTTCACCAATGACAAATAACTGGATGTTCACCAATCCAAATCATTCAGGTTGAAAATCCGTCTGCTCAGCTGGTAGCAGGTCACTTGAGCTGGAACTACTGTTTGCAGCGCGCATCATGGTGTGCACTGGTGGAGATGGTAAATTCATTGACTAGTCCACCGGAGCTGCACCAACTAAGTGTCCAAATAAGCTCCCAGCACTGGCTCTCCAAAGACCAGGTCTAACCAATAACAGAATTAGATCATCACCTTTGACCTTTGTATCACACTTTTTGCTAACAAAATCATGCTGAGGAAAAAAAACTACAGTGGACAGTAATACAAGAGTGCTACTTAAGTATAGCATCTGTCATTTACCATAAAAATGTTAGTATCTACCAAGAATCAGTGGAGTATTGACAGGATAAGGAGAAGATGCTAGCACAAAGCAAGAGAAGGATCAACTATTACCAATCAATACTAAGGAACATGTCTGTGGGTACGTGGAGGGCCACTAATTTGATAAACCTTTACCTGTTATTGAAAATGGGCTCCCCCAAGAGCACAACGTCTGGTGCTTCAAGTCCGACAGGGTGGATGTTATTCGTCCCTTGAGCAAATGGATCGTAGTGTTCATTGGGACCATCATTACCCTGAAAGGAATGGATGGCTAATGCCAAGACGAAAATGAGTGATCCTTGTTTGTCACATGAGACGATGCTGATGCCAAGACAAAGATGAGTGATCCTTGTCACATGAGACAATGCTGAGGCCTGACTAGGATCATTAACTGAGCCCATCATCATATGGGCGGTTTCTTTATGACGGCGATGAAAGGCATAGGCATGTCTAATAGGACCACCATCTGCAAAATAGAGCACTTAATTAGTATCCCACTAAAGGTCGCACCCTCATCAGCAGACGGACCATCAGAACTTACTTCCAAGCGATCGTTTTTGATTCCATATGTTTTTGTCGAGAAAATCGTGATTAGTTTTGATTTATGGTAAAAGCCCAAATTAAAGGAAGAAACAGTAATTCTGCTACAACTATATGCACTCTTCATTAAAAATGGTTAATTCTTTATATTTTGAACCATCAACACATTTTATTAATTCAGGGGAAATGTAACCTCCGCTAACCTTTATTGCTTTTCCTTTTTTATTCTTTAAAAAAAAAAGAAAAAAAAAGGAACCCGAAACGTCTTAAGTAAGAAAAATAGTGCAAACTTTGCAGAAATCGGCAATTTTTCCATCAAAGATTTATCTAATAACATGGGTTGGTAAATTGAGGTTTTAATCAAAGATATTTGGATTACGACACGCTGGCTTAAGTTATAACAGTTGATCAAAGAAGAACACAATGGTAACCCAGACACAGAAAAAATAAACAAAAAGAAAATGTATGTGTATATATAAGCAGATTTACGCAAGACGAAACGCCTATCCAAATGGATGGTGCACTGATTCTGGTGCTTCACAGTGGCATTCGGTGCAGCAGCCAATTTCTTCAGAAGTGGCTTCTTCTTCACGAACACAAAAGATGAGAACATGCACACAAACACACATCCTTTGCTAGGCTTTTGATCGAGGATGACCGAGGTGAAAATGAAAGAGGGGAACGTTATATATATATCGATAGGGTTCAACGATGGTAGCGAGAGAATCGGGTAATTCCATAAAAAGCATGCATTCAATGCAAATAAAGGGATATACCAAATAAGGGGATATACCAAATCCGATACAGCTGTGGATTTGTTTATTATTTTAATTACGGATATTGGGGTGTGTCCACAGTTCCGAGAATAACACTAGTGACAATAAGACTTGTTAAAATGGGATATAAACTCAATTCTTGATCCATATATGGTGGACTAAGTTGTTATATAAATTAATTATATTCAATAATTAATGGATTTAAATATAATACAAGTGTTAAATAGGTCATAGATAGGTTTACAATTTATTTAAACCCAAACTACCTCCATGGCTCTCTTTTTATTCTATTTCCCCCTCATTTAAACATGTGAGTACTCTTACTTGAACTTAGGTATGAATTTTCCTAAGTTAGATTAAATATAGAAGTGTTTTAGCAATATAATTGGGTCAAGTATGAATTAAGTATGATTCATTAATTAAAATGGCTTTATTTGAGTTGGATAATTTTTTAGCTGATCCAACCTATTTGTTTGACAAGGGAAGAAGTGTCATAAAAGTCTTAAACTTTTTGTCTTTGTGCCGATTTAGTCTTCAACCTTTTTTTGATGCCGATTTAGTCCTAAAGCTTTTTTTGCCAATTCAGTCCTTTCCAACCCATTTTGGCCGGATTTTGCTGAGTGGACGTCGACCGGCTGACGTGACCTAACTTTTAACTTAATATTTTAATATTTTAAAATATTTTAAAATATTTTTTATTTTTCTTTTTTTTTTTTCTTTTCTTTTTCTTTTTTTTTTTTCTTCCTCTAGCCAATTGTCGGAGCTTGGCGACCGGCTAGAGGCGATGGCCGGCGAGGTCGACCTCGACCTCGCCGGCCACCTTGCCAATGGCCGTGAGGGTCGAGCCTCACCCATGGCCGGTGAGGCTGAGCCTCGCCCGCGACGAGGGCGCCTCGCCTACCCGACAAGGCCGCCCGAGGCGGGCGAGGCTCGCCCTCACCGGATCTAGCAAGGGTCGAGCCGGATGGCCGGCCAAGGCGAGGGCAAGGAGGCGGCCTCATTGCAGTCACGCCATCCCCTGCTTGCGCGCCTGTCCGTGCGTCTTCGCCTCTTGTGCTCGTCACTCGTGCCCTGCTTGCCATCCACTGGAGCTAATCCAGCCGCCTGCCGTCGTCGTCGAGTTGGCCTCGCGCCAAGCTAGTAGGGCTCGCCCTTGTCGGCCATGGGCGAGGCTCGACCCTCACCGCCTAGGCCTCGAGGGTGGCCTCATTGCCCGGGCGGGTGAGCCTCACCGGCCATGGGCGAGGCTCAGCCCTCACCGCCCCGCGAGGCCGCCCTCGCAACCACTAGTGAGGTGGTTGGTGAGGTCGACCTCGACCTCGCCCTCATCGGCCGTCGCCTCTAGCCGGTCACCAAGCTCCGGCGACTGGTTGGAGGAAGAAAAAAAGAAAAGAAAAAAAAAGAAAAAGAGAAAAATATAAAATATAAAAAAATAAAAATATATATTAAAATATTATTAAAAGTTATCCACGTCAACGCCGATTAAGCCACGTCGGCCGATCGGCATCCAGTGTCAAAATCCGAACAAAAATTGGCCAAAATTGGACTGAATTGGCAAACGATTGAAAAAAGGTTTAGGAATAAAACGGCACCAAAAAATGTTTAGAACTAAATCGACACAAAAACAAAAGGTTTAGGACTTTTTGACACTTCTCCCGTTTGACAGGTGTAGTGACAATGATGAAGAATAGGGCTCCCACATAAGTACACTTAGGGGTGCATGACAACCTCTGATTTCTATTCCAGAAACAATTTTTATATTTCAAACTTTTTTCTATTCCATACATAAGTACACTTGGGCAGCGCTAATCGTTGGTCCACCGCCGTCCGAAAGGAATAAATTTTTTATTGTTATCAAACAAATTTCTATTTTTTGAGTAGAAATTTTATATCGTTATCAAACGGTTATTTTTGCTTATAAACTCATCTAGAAATAGAAATAGAAAAATCTATTTCTCTTCCAGAAATCAATTTCTAACTAGAATGGTTATCATCCGTGCTCTTATAGGCCATTGGGAATTGGTACTGTCGGATCATAGGCAACTTTTATTTTCTATTTTTACGTTTTCTCCAATCTAAATTGGCGATTGAATGGATAGAATTATGGAGCCAACCACATAAACGGTAAATAAACTTTTGTTTTAGGGTGGGAGAAAGAAAATGTCTCGCATTATTTACATTTTGATTAACTTGAATTAATAAAATAAATCTAAATCACGTTCGGTTATCTAGGCTATATCTTTTTGCCGAACATACCATGGGCTTGAACGTAGAGGAACATAGCTGACCATTTTCCAATATCAGAGGGTGCAGTAACTAAGGGCCCGTTTGTTTTCGTTTCTTTTTTCTGTTTTTAAACAACTTTTTTGTTTTTTTTTTCCTGGGAACAAAAAGGAACAGAAACGCGTTTGTGTGCGTTGTTCCAAAATTATTTTTTTGTTCCCGAAACACATTTGGAACGAAACAAGAAATAATTTTTTTTTTTGTTTCTTGTTTCGGAACAAAATTTAGAAACACTTCTTTTTCTTCTTCTTTTTTCTTTGGCCGGTGACCGGCTGTCGAGGGCCGGCAACGCCGTCGAGGGCCGGCGACCTCGCAGAAGCATCGCCGGCCCCTGGCGAGGCTCGGCCTCGCCTTGGCTGGGCAAGCTCAAGCTCGCCCCGGATCCGGGCGAGGCCGAGCTCGCCCGGCCGGCCGGCGAGGCTCGGCCTCGTCGGGCCACCGCCGGTCGGCGCCGGACGTGGCCCGCGAGGCCGAGCCTCGCCCGCCGCCGGGCGAGCTCAGCCTCGCCGGATCTGGCGAGCCTCGAGCTCACCCACCAAGGCGAGGCCGAGCCTCGTGCCGAGCCGGGTGAGCTCGAGCTCGCCCGACCAAGGTGAGGCCGAGCCTCGCCCGGCTATGGCGAGGCTCGGCCTCGCCGGGACCGGCGAGCCTCACCGTGGCAGGGCGAGGCCGCCGACCCTCGTCGGCCGGTCGCCGGCCATGGCCAAGGCCGGCGACCGCCAAAAGAAGAAAAAAAGAAAAAGGAAAAATAAATAAGAAAATAAGAAAGAAAATAGAAAAAATAAAATAAAAATATTAAAAAATTAAAAGAAATAAAAAAAAAAATTATACAAATTTACCAAACGTGTTTCTGTTCATTTTTATTCCCGAACAAGTTTACCAAATGCGTCTTTTTGTTCAAAAATTGTTTCCTAGAATGTAAACACTTTTTTCTATTTCTGTTCAAAACAATTTTTAAAACAGAAATGTTACCAAACGCACCCTAAGTTACTCACTTTAGAGAATGAAACTGTGTTGGACTTCTTTAGACATTTTCCATAATATCAATCATGACAAAAAAATGCCATTATGATATTCTTTGAACATTGAACATAATCCATAACCATTTGTGTCAAAAATATGAATAATTCATTTGAATGGAAGAAAATGTCGTAATTTTAAAGCTCTAAGATTTCTAGAATCACATACGAGTGTGTAATTTAGCAGGCAATATAAGGTCAAGCAAAAAGTATGACGTGCTCTGTGATGTCAAAAGTAAAAGTATTTCTAAAACAATCAAAGTTATTATTTTTTATTTTGTGTCACCATCAATTCACTTATTTTTTTTTTCCGCAAAAGAAATTGATTGAGTTTAGTTTGCCATTATCAATTTGAGGTAAGGCTATGCCTACCAAAAGACTAGTCAAAAAATATTTGGGCTTTTTAGCCATCACAAAAGCATCAAAAGGAAAAATTCAAATAAATGAATGGTGCTTATATACACTGACATTGGTCTAAAAAAGTATAGACCGGATAACCCAAAAAATTACAAGTGAACGATACTGAATACTTATACAAATATGCTACATCTTTTAATATATTACTTTGTTAATCGATCTTAGTATAATATTGAAGTGAAACTCTTCAACGGTATAATTTCATTCGACGGCAGATGCCGAAGAGATCTCCGAATGACGACCAGGCAGTGAGAAATGATTTACCGAGAATTTCACGAAATCGGCAAGGTCTTCACGACCATAAATGAAGCATATAAGGATTTCGCTTCCGAATGCTTTTAATCAACCACTTCAAAGATTAATTACTCGCCCAGGCAGCTTCTTCTTGACCCCACCATAGTGATGAGATTCAGAAACAAACCATTTTTCTGCTTTCCTCTGTCCAATCACTCCGACGGGACCACGATGGATTCCTTGCCATCTGAAATAACATCCTCGGGACCATCTATTCCTTCACCGACGTCAGGCAACTGGATGTTTGACCGTTCCAGAACCTTCAGCCTGAAAAGCCGTCAGCTCAGCCGGTAGTAGGCCACTTGAGCTGGAACGATTGTTTGCAGCACGCATCGTGGCGCGTATTAGTGGAGATGGTAAATTCATTGACAGCTCCACAGGAGCTGCACCAGCTGGGTCCAAATAAGCTCCTAGCACTGGCTTTCCAAAGGACAAAGGGCAACCAATTACAGAATTAGATCATCACCTTTGAGTTGTGAGTTGATAACATTTTTTACCAACAAAATCAAGCTGAGAAAAAAAAACGACAGGGCAGTAATGCAAGAGTGCTACTTAAGTACTTAGCATCTGTTCTTCACCATAAATTTGTCACCATAAATCGCTCATGACCCCAGAACAGTTGCCAAAACAGTCCTTCCATAAAATTTACTAAACGGTAGACTACAATGTCAGCCCTGAATCCACATCAATCTAGTACTTGGCACTAATGGCATAGTGATCCACGGTACATGCATTCCTACCATGCAGCAAACTATTGTTTCTTCTTAATGTCTTTCTCTGAAAGTCATTGAGCATGCCAGGTATCTTGATCACCTGATCAAGCATGATTAATTTGGTCATGGTTCCCAACAATTTATTATATTTCTTTTTAAGTTTGATGGGCTAAAGATTTCTACCTGCAAAAGTGGATTCATTTATGGTATAGATTCGATCTCCCTCATCATACAGCTAATTTCGTTTACTCTCCTTCTAAACCTAAGAACCCACCGTAATCATCCCTGCATGACGTTTCCACTGACTATGGGAAGAACCAAGTGAATCCACAAAATAGCACAAACAATCCTTCAGTACTTGAAATTGGTAATGTTAAACGAAAAGAGTTATTCCCAGACTACAAGTATTTATCCCTTGTAACATTTCTGCAAAGGAGCTGCTCTAATAATCATAGATATGAAGAACAACTCTGAACGGCGGAGAAAACACAGTACTCACAAACTGAAGAGGACAAAAAGTTTAGCGCCAGGAGATAAGAAGAGCAACTCTCAATCATGCGGTTTCAGGTGAAACGAGGCTAGGCTTACAACCACGTACCGTAATGAACATCGGAGGGAGGCCAGGACCTCCTAATGAAACTTGCCTTCAAGAAATGTTGGCATTCCACCTCGCCGTGACCTCCAATGACCCACGTCCTTGTCGCAGAGGTGGCCGGAGGTGGTCGGACCGCCTACTCCTCGCCGGCAGCCGCTGCCCTTGTCGGTCAATTTTTTTTTTATTTTTTTTTTACCACAAAGATCCTTTATAAATGTAATTTCCCAAATACCATTTTGCTCAAAGTACTTCACAAAAGGCTTTCAAAGTACAATTTACCAAACACAGTTGCATTTTGAAAAACACTTTTAACTCAAAAGTATTTGCATTTCCCTAAAGACTGTCCCCAAAAATGGTTCTCAAATCCACCCATATAGGGATGAACACGACACAGGGATGACACGACACGTGAATATCGTGTTCATCCCAAAACCAGATGGAAAGGTCTTCGAGCTTGTCCCCCGGTCACTTCCATAATCTCTTCTGCTCGTTTTCAAGTTCTACTGTAGTCAAGCATCCTCTGAAGCCTAGCAGCTCAAGTTCGTTGGGTTTGATCATTGTTGTGAGGTGGGTATATCCATCGGGTACAAAACCTTGGGGGTTAATAGTAATTGACCATTATTATCATGGCATGCTCCCGGGGCCTAATTGGCCAACATTTGCGGGCACGTGGATTGATGACAATTTCGGAGATACCTTTGGGAAATGAAATCTTCTGAAACTTCTTGGACATACATCAAATGATATCAGGAAGTCACATTCTGTTTTAGAGGCTTTCCAGTGAATGGCCCCGTTCCAGAATATAGGTTCATATACAAAATAAGCTTGCCAATGATCAGGTACATCCAATTTCCTCCACGAACTCACTCCCAGTGTAGTCACTTCGAAGCACCTTCTTCCTTCATTAACATATGTCCGCAAACTTTGTAATTTCCTGTTGAAGGATTGAAACTGACTCCAACTTGATGACCACCAATATCTTTTTCTCCTGATGTTGGCAACCTTCTGTACTCCCTCGTTATGGGATTGAAAACACAAACAGGATCAAGAGCTGACAGAGAACCTACACATGGCAATCCTTGGCAAGTGCCTATGGCCAAAAGTCCTTTTAGCGGATCCAATGCGAATCTGTCTAACCCTGCATCCCTTGATATCCACCAAAAGAAACGGATGTGCAGAGTCATTCTCCAACAAAGACCCTGAAATGAACTTCCATAATTTGGCCTTCTGTTGACGCCAAGACGAAGATGAGTTATACTTGTCACATGAGATGACGCTGAGACATGACCAGAACCATTAACTGAACCTATCATCATATGGACGGTTTCTCTACAGTGGTGTCAAAAGGAGTAGGGGTGTCTGATAGGACCGCCATCGGCAACATACAGCACTTAATCAGTACCCCACTACAGGTTGCACACTCATCAGCACACAGGCCATCAGAACTCACTTCCAAGTAACAGAGATTCGCTGAACCTGGAAAAGTATAAAAATATATTGTAAGTGGGAAGGAGAGAACTCTATACAAGGAAGATGAGTTTTAAAGCGAAGAAACAGAAGACTGTAGCAGGGTAGCCCAATTCAATTAACCACATAACCATGTTTATACTATTAATTCTCGAAACCACTGCATGGACACATTGTAACTATTTTGGTAGGGTCAAATGACTAGTCTGAATCAAAAGGCAAAACTCAAAAAATAAGTTCGAGACACTGCAGTTCAAGTTTACTTAGAGCTTGCAGGTTGTGAACTCAGCAATGTTTTCCGTACAAAACGATCATAAAATAGAAAGAAGTCAGAGCGTATAAAAGCTATATTTCATCTATTCCATGATTAAGAGTGATGACTACTCGTTTGACTACATCAATACGCCACACATGACCTCTTGAGTCCTAATAAAAAGAACATACATTCACTTGAAACAACATAAGACTAACATGTATATCCAAGAAGAGATGCTGCATTTCTGATGTTCTTCATCGTAATTTGCAAACACTTACTTTTTCTTCTGGCAAAGAACACTACTTACTTTTTCTTTTGCAACTACTTACTTCAATGAAAACTTTCTGCAATTTATCTTCAATTCATTTGGAAAAAAAAAAAAGAAGAAAAAAAGACGCCACTGTGCTAAGAAAGCCAATAAAAAGGAAAAAATGAAGCAAAAGCAAGAACTTGAACGTCCCCTACTTATGGCAGTCTTGCCTCCAATATTACTTCATTTCTTCTGCACATCCGCCCTCTTTCGTTTGAGTATTGATGAAGAATGCTAGACGGATGTTTTTTTTTGCATAATCGGATGCATCCTTTCATAAAGACCTTGATCCCCATGTAAAAGTAATGTAACGAATAGTAATGACCTAAAAGGGACTTCTTTCCAGCTGAATTTTCCTAGCATATCGACGGGCCATTATCTAAACAAGCATTCTAGCAAGAAAATCTGTTACTTAACAGAAGAGTTCAGATGGAGATCAGCAAAGTTAAACATTCTGCAAGCTGAAGGAAAATCCACACTTACCATCCCTGATCAAGGCTCCAGTAAATTCCAGATGGTGGCTGCTGCACAAGTCAACAGAAGATTCGACATAAGAAAACAATTCAATTATCCATTAGACAATGTCACAGGTATGACAGTACAATTATCACCCAAGAGTAAAATCAATGAAAGACAAACTGAAGCATGATTATAGAGGCAAGAGCATGGTTGCAAGAGACAGATAAAATCATCATATTGTGGTCAAACTAACGGCATAACAGAATACAGAGATCATGACCAATTCAAAGAGCTTCCATAAACAAAGGAATAGTGACAAAGTAACGGGAGAGGCAGCAGTCAATTGAACTTGGAATGAAGTCTATGGGAGCTAGATATGCCTATTATTACTCAGAGTGTTTAAAGAACACCACGCAAAATGTAGTGCACGATACATTTCAGCATAAAAAGCTTATACAAAGGAATTGTAATGATAATAATTAAAAACTTGACACAAAGATATGCTTAATACAATCAAAGTGATCCAACTTATAGAGTACTTGGTCTCGTTGAAATTTCAAATGGTCGCTACACGAAATGCCACTGTGAACCACCATCAATTATAAGACTTCTCGATTTCACCTTGAATATAGTATTTCATAATAAGCAAATTTTAGGTACAGGCTTTTCTAGGAATCCCCATCCAATACCAATGATGTGAGTAGTCAGTTTAAGAGGAATGCATCTTAAGCAAAATACTCTAATACAGCCATGTGCACTCTTTAAGAAAAAATATTCAATGCTTTTTATTTTGAAAATTTGAACTTGAGATTCCATATGTTTCCTGTCAAGAAAATCGCGATCAGTTTTGATTTATGAGAAAAGCCCAAAAATAAAGAAGTAACTGTAATTCTACTACAACTATATGCACTATTCGTTAAAGATGGTTAACTCCTTTAATATTGAACACGGCAACACATTTTATCTGTCGGGCCGAAATGTAATCTCCACTAATCTTTTTTTCTTTTGTCTTTTTCAGAAAAGGAACACTGAAACGCCATACATAAGGAAAACAGTGCAAAACTTAGCAGAAATCAGCAGTTTTTCCTTTGAAGATTTATTTAACAACATGACTTACTAAACTGTGGTTTTACATAAAGATATTCGGATTACAACACACTGGATAAAGTTATAACGGTCCCAGTTCTGATTGGCCAAATATCGACATTTTTTATTTTTGATCAAACCCCTCACGTAGCCAAGTGAAAAAGAAATGATGATCTCTATGCATATCATTCACAACACTAGGTTCATCGAATGGGTGGGTCGGCTTGGGTCGAAAACGGTCTGACCCATATTGACCTATTTAACCCATTTTGACCCATTTTCTTATAATGTAAATTTGATGACTCATACCCGACCCGACCCGACCCACATTACCAAAACATATTAACATTTAACTCAATTTAGGTTAATCCATCCCATCCATTTAATTCACTTTAGGCTCTTCACATATATATTACTTGAATAAAAACTTCACATCAAATTTAAAAGGCAAATTAAACAATAAAAAAATTAGTAAATAAAATAGAAAATCTGAATTTTTTTAATTAAACCTAAGAAAGTTTTTTTTAATGATATATTTTTCTTAAAAATGGTATTGCTAAAAAATTTCATGCATTACAAATTTAATGGACAATTTTTATAATTTTCTTGAAATATATATTTAAATCAAATTTTTAATTATTATTTTTCTTTTTCTCTTTTCTTTTTCTTTTTCTTCTTCTTTGGTTGGCCATAAGCGAGCTCGAGCTCGAGCTCAAGGCTCTCCAAATTGACAAGGCTTAAGCCTCGACAATCATCGGTGAGGCCTCAACCTTGACAGTCGATGAGATTGAGTTTGCTTGACACTAGCGAGTTCAAGTCTTGCCAGATTGGGGAGGCTCAAGCCTCGCCAGACGTCAGGCAAGCTCAGCCTCCCGAAATTTGTCTAGCGAGTCTCACTAGATCTGCAAGGCTCAAGCCTCGCTAGTTGTTGGCAAGCCTCGTCTAGTCGGTTGCCAGTCATTATTGTGCTAGCCATCAACTAAAGAAGGAGGAAGGAAAAAAAAAAAAAGAAATATAAAAAATGATTATAATTTCGATTTTTATTAAAAAATATTTTTCTAAAGTTAAAAGGGACAGAGTGTGAGTCTTGGGTTGGAAACTTGGTAATGAATTCTAACCCACTTGATATTTCAAATGGGTCGAAAATGTGTCACAAGTTCTTACCCATTTTCAATCCATTTAAATCAAACTCACTTTTTAGACCCAGTTTTAATTGAGTCTTTAAAAGTCTCTAACCCATATACAACCCATGTAGATAAAATATGAGTCCAAAATGGGTTCATAACCATTTTAACACCTCTACACAACACCACACACCCACGGCAATAAATGCATGAAAACGCAAGTTCACATCTATTTCACATAGATCTATAAGTATTTTAGTCAAGAGACAATTTCGTGAATAAACCTGCATATTCTCGCGCATGTGTTCGTTGGATAACAGCAAAAAGACGGCACACATCAGTTTAAACTTTGAACAACTTCACGAAACTCGCTCTCTCTACCACAACGACAACATTGAGCAAAGAAGCACACCGTGAAAACACACATACACACACAGAAAAAAGAAGCAAAAAGAACCGTATGTTTTTATATATTCACAAGACAAAACACCTATCCAAATGGGAGGTTTGGCTGCAGCGGAGCGTCACAGTGGTGCGCACGGCCAGGCCTTCCAATCAGATGGTGCACTGATTCTGTTCATTTACAGCGGCGTTCGGTGCAGAGGTCATTTTCTTCAAAAGCAGCTTCTCCTTCACAAACACGAGATCGGAAAATGCCCACAAACACGCACAGCCTTTGCTAGGGTTTTGATCGAGAGAGAGTGGTGAAAATGGAAGAGGGGAATGATATGTATGTATACTAAGGGGATCATAATGATGATAACGAGAGAATCGGGCAATTCCATACTAAGCATGCGTAATTTGGGATAGCCCGCGGAAGCTAAGGGAAAGTGCATTCAATGCAAAGGAAGAGCAGACCCGATTCGATATGGGCTGTTGATTTTTTTCTTTATTTTGGTTGCATATTCTGGGGGATGGGCCCACAATTCCAAAAATGACAATAGTGAAAAAGTGATCAAGAAATTACTCATTCAACTTATCATGTATACGCTAAATCAAACTTAAACCATAAGATCATATAAGACCCATCAATTTTAATTATTTGAATTTAGTTTGACTCGTATACTATACTCAACTAACAATTTGTTTGATTGATTTGAGATTAATGGGGCTTGTTTCCCACACGTTGTGCACTTTTTGGCCATTAGAAATTGGAAGTATCAAACCAACTAGCCAAAAGTGATTTTTTTTTTCTTTTTTACCAATTAAATCAACTATTGAATAAAGAGAATCATAGAGTGAACCACAAGAACACTAGAATTGACCAGCCGGATCTTGGGAGAATTACCAAAAAAATCATAAATCTATTACAATTATGTCAATTTAGTCATAAACTTTTTTTTTTGGCCAATTTATTCATAAACCTTTTACAATTGTTCCAGTTTAGTCCATTCGGCCAAAATTGGCTGATCGACGCTGACGTGGATGCCGGCCGTTCGACGAAAGCTGACATGGCAATTTTTTTTTTACTTTTTTTTTTTAATTTATTCAAAATTTTAAATATTTTTTGAAATTTTTAATTTTTTTTTTTTTTTTTTTTTTTCTACCTTCTCCTTCCTCTAGCCGGAGACGAGGGCCGGCGAGATCGGCCTCACAGGCCAATGGCGAGGCCAGCCTAGCAGTCGCTGGGCGAGGCTTGGCCTCACTTAGCCATGGCGAGGGCTAAGCTTGCCGACACTAGTGAGGTCGACCCTCGCCCGGATCCAAGGCGAGGGTCGACCTCGTCCAGACCCTTGCTGTGACATCTTGAAATTCAACCCCGTCTCGAATATATGAAATGTGCATTTCATCGACGCGCCTATGGTCCTTTTTTTCTGAGCTGGCCACTCACGAGTTAACTAATCTATTAGGTGAAGCCATTAAGAGATATAAATACGACAGACTTGAGAATTCGATCAAAAATCGATTGCTCAATCATAATAATCGACAATGGTCAATATGACACCATTATAATCGATTAGTGATCGGATATAGATCGATTCGACGGAAACACGTGACTAAATTGCGAGTGATTTCGCGGGATTGCGAAATTCGCATCGAACGACACTAACTTGATTTTCTATTGAAATTATACTCGGTACACGTAATTAAAACCTTGCGATTTTTATGACAATCGAAAGTCGCCTATGAGTCGGAGATGCATAAATGTGGATAAAAAATTATTGACCACGGGTCAAACGCGCTAAAATCCCCAAAAGCTACATGATAGGTTAGGTTGTACCAAAATCACATTCGGTCGATTTTAACCATGAAATTGAATTCGGTTTCAGGAATCGGATGTTCGAGTGTGTCACGATTTATTTTTAGGACGTCGTCTCATCTTTCGGAGAAATTTCATCGAGCTCAGAATTTTGCGGAGAAATCAATTTCAGACAATTTGGAAAAAGGAAAATAAGAGGAAATTCGGATGGGAGGTTAAATGGGGTTATTTTGTTGCCCAAAAATGGTTATTTGTGAGAATTAATGGCTAAATTCCCATTGGATGGCCACAAGACTTTAGTGGCAAGAAGACTTTTGGTGACATTGTGATGATGAGAAGATATTTGGGCTAAGCTTGGGATTGGTTGAAGCAGTGACTCATTTGGTTTCCCTTCCTCTCTCTTTCTCCCTCTCTCTCCCTCCCACTTCCCTCTCCTTCCCCATGCACACACTTTCCCCTCCCTTTTAAGCTGAACCACCCTTCTTCTTTAATCCTCTCTCTGCTGATTTTTGCTGCCCACATCTTCCTCACTCCATCGTTCCATCTCTGCCAGCACCACCCCATGTCATTTCCTCTCCTCCACCTTATTCCACCTTCAAGCCAACGCCTCAACCACCTCCATCATCTTCACCATTCCCACCGCCAGCCCTTGTCCCATTTCCCTTCCATCGTTGCTGCCGTATCTCATCCACACCAACAGCCCTTCATGCTAGTAGCTTAGCCCACCAAGCCACACCTCCACTGACCACAACTCCAGCACCACCAGCCACCAACCTTGCAGCAAACTCAGCCCCAAATCGAGACTATCCAGCAACCGCACCACCAGCAGCCAAGTCCCTCTTGGCTGAGCACTTGAGGGAATGTAGCAGCCGCTATTAGGCCTCCATTGGAAACATGTTAGCCTCAGTTCTTCATCGCCTTCGCGCCACTATCGCCATGAACCCATCACCGTTGAATTCTGATGAATTAACTCCCTAATTATTGATTAGGTTGTTAATTGTGCTTAGGGGGTTAGATTAGTGTTAATTATCTTAGTTAGATTAGTGTTAATTAGCTGGTTAGATTAGTGTTAAGCTGTATTAGCTTAATCTTCAGAGTTGATTTACTGGATACTTGTTGTTTGTCATTTTTGTGGGGAAAAATGTACTACGATTTTGAGGTTGATTCCTTCTTGAGAAATGTTCTAGACATCTTCAGTTATGACATATATTTTATTCAAGATTTTACAGATTTAAAAGAATAAGATTTCAACTTCGCCTTATGCAAAACAGAATCTCGGATTGTGCTGGAAACAGTGACCTTTTGGTGTTTAATGAATTTTTATCAACTCTTAAGGTTCGTTTTTTGAAAGAGTTTCTTCACAAAAGTTATTTGTCACATCTTGTAGTTTTACATACTCAAATTTCAGATCAAATAGACAAGTTTTGGACCTCGAACTAAACTGATTTTGGAAAACAGAGTTTCTGGACACGGGCACAATTTTTGTAACGGTTTGAACGATTTACTGCTATTAATCTAGAAAGATCTGGGTTAATGTGTCTTCATGAAAAATGTTTGTTTAAGTGTTTCTTACTTATTCAAATTTGAGAATTTTCTGAGTTCGTTTGATTATGTTTCGGGAATTAAACTTGGAGGCGCGCAAGTGGATCGGTTTCTGCCAGTTAGGGCCGATTATGGTTTTATGGTTGTTCTTGGTATTTTGCTTGCTGGATAATGAATATGTTGTGATTTGGTTGATGTTTGGCATTCTGAGAACTCATGTGTGATATCATGAGGTTGATTGCTTTATGTTGGTTGTTTATTACTATTGCAAAAGGTGACCTTATGGGCTATTAAATAGAAAGTAAATGAGGGGTCAGGTTTGGACACCAAAACTTATTTGCTCAATAAAATAATGATGTTTTAAACTAGGTGCGTGCAAAATTTGACGAATTAATTTTGAGTACATAAGCACCTACGAATTATTTTCTAAAAGTTTTGAACAAAAAAAAGGGGTTACTAAAGTTTAGTTTCAAAAAGGGGTGGTTGGAAAAGAAAATGGAAATTAAATGAGGTGTTGGTTTGGACGCCAAATTTTATGTACTCAATAAAACGATGAGATTTTATACTAGATGCGTGCAAAGTTTGACGGGTTAATTTCAAATACGTGACCCCATACGAATTTATTTCGGAAAGCTTTGAACAAAAAAAAAAAAAAAAAAAAGAGTTGCAAGGTTTATTGTTTTAAAAAGGATTTTGGCGTTTTGGGCTAATTAACGGAAGATAAGAAAGTAGTTTGATTGATGACGTGCGTGCATGGTCACTAAGTGGAATCCGTCACCCAACAGGAGTTTGGGGACGATGCTCGATTTTTATCAGATGCTTGGCGGGGGTCTAGAAGCCAAGTCGCAGTGGAGGCCGGACCAATGCTCCTTTTATGGAATGCCATCTAGGTGGGAGTTCTAAACGTTGCCATGCCCGACAGAGCGGGACGATACCCGGTTACACCAGATGACCGCCGACTTTTGAGTTGGCCGTGGCCGTTGGGTCGTAATAACTAGAACACACATGTATGGTTGTGATAGCTACGCCTGATTATGGGACAAAAGTGTGTGGCACGGTATGGGACATGTCATAGCGGTTTAACCTTATAATCGGAACCCATGTGATTGAAATGATGTGTTCCGATTATTAAACTGTGCTTGCTGCACTAATGACGGTATATATGTTGAGCTAACGTGCAGGTATGCGCCAAGGCGAGGTAAGTTTTGTATGGTGCATGTTTAGGATTGCCTTTGGGGCGAATTTGCGACCTAAATGGGGTTTAGGATTTTGACTCGCTGAGATTTTATCTCACTCCGTCATGGGCTAACCTTTTTTAGAGCCGTAGCGTGGAGATTTGCTGAGTGCGGATGTGGTGGGCGCAAGATGCGACACCTTTTGGCTGGCCCCGCTGTTAGTGAAGTAGGTTGACCCTAATCCCTAAGGATTTTGAGAGGGTCGACAAGAGGTGGCCGTAGAAAGGCTTGTACTATTAAACTTCCTAGGGATAACGGTGAATAAATGAATATGTGGTCTTCGGCAACATTTGTTGCGTTTTTACCCCTGTTTCTGATGATTGACTGGGTATTGTATTTAATTCGCTTCCGCATGTGCTTAATTGAAAGAAAGAAAAAAAGGATTAGGTCGGCAACGCGTCCTAGGACGTCACATTTTTAATCGACCGTCAAGGGATGTACACGCGCTTGGGATTCGGGGCATGACACTTGCCTTGGCTAGCGAGGCTCCTCGCCAACGATAGCGGCCTCACTGGCCACTGGCGAGGTCGACCACCACCTTGGCTGGGCGAGGCTGAGCCTCACTAGGTCTGGCGGGGCCTTGCTAGATCTAGCGATGACGGCCTCACCATCACTGGGCGAGGCTCGCCTTTCCCAATGGCCAGCGGGGACGAGCCTCGCCACTAGCCAACAAGGCCGACCTCGCCGACCCTTGCCTTTGGCCGACGTCGGCCGGCCAAGGAAGGAGATGGTAGGAAAAAAAAGAAAAGAAAAAAAGAATTCAAAAATTCAAAAAATATTTAAAAATTCGAAAAAAAAAAATTATTTAAAAATTGCCATGTCAGCATTCGCCGGACGGCCAGTGTTCACATCAACACCAACCGGCTAATTTTGGCCCGATGGACTAAACTAGCACAATTGTAAAAGGTTTAGGACCAAATTGGCAAAAATATATATATATATATATATATATATATATATATATATAACTGAATTAACACAATTGTAATAGGTTTATGACTTTTTTGATAATTCTTCCGCCGGATGTTACTCCATCATTTCCTTAAAGCTAGCTTGTTCCGCAGAACACTTCTTTAATCTCGTTTCCAAATCCAAGCCCGTTCGGCATGCTCCATAGAAGATCTCATCCACCATCGACCGTCCTCCCTTATGAAAGGGCCTCTTTCCACTGAGCTCTCTTAATCATCTAGATCAGAACAAAGAAAGCTATAGTGATATCACCTGAACACACTGAACACTTAAAAATTAAGGTTTCGAACGAAAGGAACAACCATTTCACGTTTTGCCTGTTCTCGTCATTATTCTCTCTGCCTTTCCTTTTTCTTTTCGCTTATGTATCAACAAGGTGCTCAGAATCTAGTTCCTTTTTTCTTTTTGTTTCGGTCGAATCTCAGAATCTAGTTTAACAGGGCCCTTCTTTGACGTGAACGAGTAAATTCCTTGTCATAGACGTGGCCTTTCATCACGTCGAATAGAGGAACATTAGAATAACGTGAACAATTGAGGGAGACATATATATGTTGGCCCTTTTTTTCTTTAAAAAGTAATTGAACATCTGAGTTAAGTGAAAAGGAAAGCTAAAGAATGATATTGACCATGGTTGATGTCTTCCCAACTTAGAGCTGCAATTAGTTAATTAAACATGCCACACAATAGCTTGATGACATCAAGTCACATGAATTAAACCTTGCATTCGTAATGATTGATGAACCTAAGTCACAAGACTAGTATCATGTAGATACTTTTACTTTGACAACTATAGATAATGATGTGATGCAAATTGAACAGAACAGTCAAAGTTAAGTCTAATAAAGTCAACCAATCATGCGGTCATCAACATTGCAAAAAGCAAGATTCGTGCAATATATTACGTCACTAGGCCATTCACCACAAAGTTGCAAGCCATTAATATTGATCTTCAAAACACAATGTCCCCTATGAGCTCGAGATCATCGATATCGAGTCATGGCAACGGTAATGTTGATATGTCTAGATAGCCACCAACGCTATTATCTAAGTCAACACAAACCAACAGGTTCAACTTTATAATGCCGATATTGTACTCTCTCTCTCTCTCTCTCTCTCTCTCTCTCTCTCTCTCTGTGTGCAGTCTGTGCAGCAATAATGTCAATAAAAAAAGCACGCAACGAAAAGACACAGACACACAAGAAAAGAAGAAAAGAGAAAAGCATATACGTCTATTGATGCAAATCTCTCTCTCTCTCTCTCTCTCTCTCTCTCTCTCTCTGCAGTCTGTGCAGCAACGATGTCAATCAAAAAAGCACGCAACGAAAACACATAGGCACACAAGAAAAGAAGAAAAGAGAAAAGCATATGAGTCTATTCATGCACATCTACACGGGAGGAAACACCCTGCCCAAATGGAAAGTGTGGCGGGAGCGAAGGGTCACGGTGGTGCACACAGCAAAGCCCTCCAAGCAGATAGTGCAGTGGTAGTGGTTCTGGTGGTTCAGAGTGCCGTTCGATGCAGGGGACATTTTCTTCAGAAGCAGTTTCTTCTTCACCTCCCTAGCAAACACAAAGATGAGAACACACACAGACACACACAGCCTTTGGTAGGCTTTTGATTGAGAGTGAAAGAGGTGAGAATGAAAGAGGGAAATGATAAGTAAATCCAGGGGGGTTCACAATGATGGTAATGAGATAATCATGCTACACCATACCAGGCATGTCGTCTGGGTTGGCATGTGAGAGCCGTGGGCGGAAAGTACGTTCAATGCAAAAGAAGTGAGACCAAATCCGATATGGTTGGTGCATTTTTTCCATTGTCTTGTCGCAGGTTTTAGGGGTGGGCCCACAATTCCGAGGATGGCGCTAGGGATAGATGATGGAAAAAATTACTCATTTAACCCGAGGTTTATATATTAAACTAAATTTGAACCGTTGAATGGGATGAGACCCATCAATTTCAATGATTTGAATTTAGTTTCACTCATATAATATTTTCATTTACAGGACCAACAGATGGCATAAGACCCATCAATTTCAATGATTCGAATTTAGTTTAATTCATATAATAATCGCATCTAACAATTTCTTTGATTGATTTGAGAATAATGGAGCTTGTTTTCCACACAACGTGCACTTGTTGGCCATTAGAAATTAGAATTGTTCGACCAGTAGGCCAAAAAATCTTTTCTTTTCCCAATCACATCAACAATTAAATGGATAGAATCATAGAGCAAACCAGAAGAACGGTAATTGTGTTTTATGGTGGGAGTAACTATATAATTGGCTTGATTTATTAAAATGAATCTCAATGATATTTGGATATATTTTCAGACTAAATCACTTTCCAAACATACCATGGGCTTGGATGTAGAGGATCATAGTTGGTCATTTTCCATAATTTGGGTGCATTAATTAAGCTACTTGCTTTAGGGAGTAAAACCTGGGTTAATTGTTTTTAAGCAATTTCTACATTTTCAACCACTTGAATTAGTCAAGACAAATTACTGGGGTTTGCCCTAGTGACCACCCTTCCAACATGAAAGGGGGAGGTGAGGAGTTCGAATCCCCACATTCTCAGGGAAAGTTGAGGTGGGAACGAATTAGTTTCAGGAGTGGATTTCGACTCCCATGCCTTACAAGGAGGCAGGGCAAAAGTCTGAGAGTAAGAGTTAGAGTAGGAATAGAATATGACTGACCCAAAAAAAAAAAAGAATCAAACAAATATGCCATAAATGTATTATTTGAATGCTAAACTTAATCCATAACAATTAATGTGAATGATTAACGTAATTTCAAAGCACCTAAAATTTTCCCAATCACATACAAGTATATAATTTAGGCAGAACAAGGTCAAGAAAAAAGCATAATGCTTCGTTGCTTTGTGGTTTCGAAAGTGACCAAAAAAAAACTTAATTGTGTTTAGTTTGCAATTGATTAATTTAAGATCAGGTCGTGCTTTTCAAATTAAAATATATATATATGACCTCAGTCCACACCCCGAATGTGACCTTTCAATCGTGCTTTTCAAATGAAAAAATATATATGGACCTCAGTCTACACCCTGAATGTGACCTTTGGATCGATTAGGTGAGAGGGGAAGAGGAGGGAGTTGAGGGACTTTGCTTGTGGAGCCAACGATGCCCCAAGTTATTCCATGGGGACAACATCTTAGATTCGACTATACATCTAGTTCTCTAATCTCTATCATGTCCACCAAGAAATAACTTGATATATGTAAATTTTCATTAATATCTCGCAAAAGTAAAAGGGTGGAATTCCTACTTATTTAGTCATTGTTCTTGGTTTTCAGCTTAAAATGTCCCTAACCATTTACTGTATATGTCTAGATACGCATAAATTAATGCAACATAATTAAGATTTATCATCCACTAATGCCAAACGACTTCCACCATCTTCTTCTTCTTTTTTTTTTTTTTCATATATATATAATGCGAATTCATATTTAATTTGCACATGCGCAAGTTAGAAACTAGCTATGTGACTATTTGCTTTGTGCAAATACATATTGGGGAACATTTTCCTATTTGGCCAGTCGCATGCTCTAATTTCACTTCGACGGGGTATGTGTGGTTTAAGATTGTTGTCCCTCCAATTTGAGTTTGTACAAGTAAGAGTTCAAGTCACTTTACTTTTCCTTTATGAGATTGCACCAATATGTGGCGCCTTGTTGTAAGCACACAATAGAAACATGATATCTTTACCTAGGGAGATCATCAAAATGGAACTCAAATCTGAACCTGTCAATATATCCAATTAAATCCCCTTCACTCAAAAATTAAGTCAATAAGTTATGGGGTCAACTAGGATATATTAATTGTCCTATACCACATCCATTCTCATATGTGAGATTTTTTTAACACAACTCACACATGTATCCTAACAATCTCCCCTTCATGTGTGAGCTCGGTGTTAGGTCTACTCTCTCTTAATTCTGAGATCCTTCTGTATTAACTTCCTATGGCCCGAGTTGCCACACCACAACGCCCACATGCTTGGAAATCGCAATCATGGGCTCTAATACTTTGTTGGAAGCGTATAGTAGAAATCCGATACCTTCACTTGGGAAGATCGCCAAAAGAGAGCTCAAATCCGAGCTAGTTATTATAACTAGTTGGACCTACATTCAATTAAAAATCTAAACTAATGAGTTATAGGTCAATTAGGATATATTGACTGCTTTACACCACATCGATTCTCCGAGATGGGATTTCTCCAACACCATTCACATGTATACACCATAACGCCAATATGTCTAGAAATTGCAAGTATGGGCTCTAATATCATTTGTTGGAAACACATGGTAGAAATCCGATACCTTCACTTAGGGAGATCGTCAAGAAAAAGCCTAAATCCAAGCCGATCAATATATCTAGTTGGATCTACATTCATTCAAAAATTAAAGCCAATGAGTTATGGACCAACTAGAGTATATTAACAATTCTACACCATATCAATTTTTCGATGTGAGATTTCTATAGCACAACTCATATGTGTACTCTAACAATTTCCCCCTAAAGTATGAGCTCAATGTTAGGTCCGCTCTCTCTTAACTCAAGCATCCTTCTATAATGTATATTCTAAAAATTTCTCCCTTGCGTGTGAGCTCAGTGTTAGGGCCACTCTCCCTTAATTCAAGCATCCTTCTGCATCAACTTCCCTACGGATCCGCATTGCTACACCACCATGCCCACATGCTTGGAAAGCACAACCATAGGCTCTAATACCATTTGTTGTAAGCGTGTAGCAGAAGTCTAATACTTTCACCTGGGAAGATCACCAAGAGAGAGCCTAAATCCGAGCTTGTCAATATTTTTAATTGGACTTATTTTCATTCAAAAGCTTAAGCTAATGTGCTACTGGCCAACTAGGATATGTTAATTGCTTTACATCACATCAATTCTCTATTGTGGGATTCCTCTAATATAAGTCACACGTGTATCTTAACACGATCCATACAACATGACAACTATTATTACTATTAGATCAAAGTTTGCGAAAGATAAAAAAGGGAGGATTTTTTGGTGAATGACTCCTATTAATAGCTTCAACTACCATTTTTTTTTCAACATCTTTGATAATGTTGTTTTGAGTTACTGAATTCCATGAACCATTTTAATGTACTTACAAAAATGCATCCTCTCTCTCTCCGTCCGTCCGTCCCTCCCTCCCCAACATGTCGAGTTGAATTCCAAAATTTTGGTCAGAAATTGCTAACATGAACTTGAGTATAGGACTAATCAATTTCCTCAGGTAAATCTTGTAGGCAATACTCATAAACCTAAGTCTTTTCCCCTCCAGACGGAATAGGGTAGGTCACAACAAGCATCAATTAACAATTTTCTTAATTTTCTTTGACAATTTCATCTCGAGTTATGGAGCTCCTCGTGATTGCTTAAGTATTAAATGCACTTGACTTTTTTTTTTTTTTTTTTTGGTCGGTCCTACTCTACTATTATAATAACTCTCACTCTTAGACTTTTGCCCTGCCTCATTGACTTAAATTTATAATGTTTTTGTTAGTTTAATTAATTTATATGGCCTTAGGGTTGATTTTTTCAAAACATTAGTGTTGATTAAATAGACTAAGTGACCAACATCTTCCTAACTTATCACCCAAGTCATAAAATTTGTATGTAAAACTTGCAAACTGATCATAAGGATCTTAACTATCTCATCATGTTATCACGACGTAAGGATTTCTTCGAGCAACACTTTATACAAAAAGAGACCTTTCAGCAAAAACACAAATTCCACGTCTTATAAGAAAAGTTAACATGAGAAATTATGATAGTCCTTATTTGACATTGACTTAGAGATGTCATACCGATCAGGTAGCATTGCAACAATGCCAAGCATGATGGACCGAAGGCCGAACCGTTTCGACCCAACCTAGTTGCCCTACCTAACTTGGCCACCAAACAAAAATATGATGTGAATCATCATGTCCTCATTTTTTAATATACAAACGAAGTTCATCAATTGCAGGTGGAGAGAGAAGGGACTTTCTCGGCATATTAGTCTTCCTTAGACTCACTATCATAATTTCACGATGCCATAAGATGTTCTTCGATCTGAAACTCTTGCCTGTATATGCTTCACGTCTAGCATTGCAAACCCTCCCTCACTCTCTCCTCTGCCAATGCACCAGCCAGCCGGTGTGGTGGCGAACACGCTATGCTGTAAGCTAAGCTGTTCTCCCCCCCCTAAGTGTAATTTGAAGAAGCTGTGTAAATCTCCATTTATGTTGGCGCACGAGGATCTCTCTCTTAAACTTATTACAATTGTATCAAACCATGCAATTGGTATTGGTCTTCAAAATATAAAGAGCTCGAGTTCATGAATATCGAGTCATGGCAATCTTGATATGTCTTGGCTAGGACAATGACGCTATTGAATTTGTGCTTGCACAAGTATATCAATTATGTCTGCTCAATGAGAATTAAGATTGTCTAAGGATGAATTAACATTTCAATTTTCTCCCTCAAGATAAAGCACAATATATATCCTCACTCACCAAGAAACTTCATTTGAAGTCTCTCTCCTCGCATGTAGCACTAATGTTGTGATCTCTATCTGTCACAAAAGATGAAAGGTAATTAAAGATGACATTAGAGCATCATGGAGTTTCAGCATATAGCTGAGCGGCATTATGGAATTAAATGAGGAGTTTCCATGAGCGGGACCTATTACAGACCATAAATGAAGCATATAAGATTTTTTGCTTCTAACTATTTTAACACACTACAATCATCCAACTCAGGAAATCATTTATTCACCCAGGCAACTTCTTCATAACCCACCATACTGATGACATCAGTTCAGAAACCAACTTTCCATTTGGTTTTCTCTGTCCAATCACTCCAACAAGTCCTCAACAAATTCCTCACCATCTGACATAATATCCTCAGGACCATCCATTCCATCTCCCGGTTGAACAGCACTTAAAGCCACCACCACCTCAACGTTGGGTAACTGGATGTTGACAATTCCAGATCCCTCAGCTTGAAAAGCCGTCTGCTCATCTGGTAGCAAGCCACTTGAGATAGAACGATTATTTGCAGCACGCATCATGGCGCGCACTGGTGGAGATGGTAAATTCATTGAATGCCACATAGGAGCTGCCCCAACTAAGCGTCCAGGTAATCTCCCAGCAGTAGCTCTCCGAAGGACAAAGTGTAACCATTAACAGAATTAGATCATCACCTTTGAGTTGTAAGTTGATAATATTTTTTATCAACAAAATCATGCTGACAAAAAAAAGGGACAGAGGCAAGCAATGCAAGGGTGCTACTTAAGTATAGCATCTGTTTCTCACCATAAATATGTCAGTATTTACCAAGAAACAGTGGAGCATTGACAGGATAAGGAGAAGATACTGGCACAAAATAAAAGAATGATCAACTATTACCAACCAATAATGAGGAGGATGTTTTTGGGCACGTGGAGGAGCCTTTTATTTGATAAATATTTACCTGTTATTGAGAATGGGCTCCCCCAAGAATGCACCCGGTGCTTCATGTTCAACAGGTTGGATGTTGTTCATCCTTCGAGGAAATGGATGATAGTGTTCATTGGGGCCAACACCACCTTGAAATGAATATCCATAATTTGGCCTCCTGTTGATGCCAAGACGAAGATTAGTCATCCTTGTCACATGAGATGACGCTGAGGCCCGACCAGAACCATTAACTAAACCCATCATCATATGGGCGGTTTCTCTATGGCGACGTTGAAAGAGGTGGGGGTGTCTAATAGGACCGCCATCTGCAAAATACGGCATTTAATTAGTATGGCAATAAAGCTAGCACACTCATCACCACAAGGCACATCAGAACTTACTTCCAAGTGAGAGAGATCTGCTGAACCTGCAAAAGTGAAACAATATTGTAAGTGGGAAGACTAGCAAGGTAGCTTAATTCAATTAACTACATAACCATGTTTATTCTATTAATTCTCAAAACCACTGCATGGACACATTGTATCTGTTTTGGTAGTGTCAAATGACTAGTCTGAACCAAAAGGCAAAACTCAAAAAGTAAGTAAGGAGCATGGAATTGTGAACTTAGCAATGTTTTCCTTATTAAAACAATCATACATTAGAAAGAAGTCAGTGCACATACAGGCTATATTTCATCCATACCACGATCGAGATTGAATGACTACGTGATTGCCCACATCATACACGCCACAAATGACCACTTATGTGTTATAAAAAGAATTTATGTTCACTTGAAACTACATAAGACTAACAAGTATATCTAAGAAGCAATGCTGGATTTCTAATGTTCTTTATCTTAATTTGCGACCCACTCACTTTTTTTTCTGGCAAAAAACACTACTTAACTTTTCCTTTTGAAACTACTTACTTCAATAAAACTCCACAATTTATCAGCATTTCACTGGGCACAACAAAAAGCACCACTGCACTAAGAAAGCCAATAAAAAGGAAAAAGTGAAGCCAAAGCAATAAGAAATTGAACGTCCCCTACTTATAGCAGTCTTGCCTCCTATATTTACTTCATTTCATCTGCATGTCAGCCCTTTTTTATTTTGCATACTGATCAAGAATGCTAAACGTACGTTATTTTTTTGCATAATCCGATGCATCCTTTCATAAATTTCTTGATCACCATATAAAGTAATATAAATAATACTAATGACCTCAAAGGGACTTTTCCAGTTATATTTTCCTAGCACATCAACAGGCCACTATCTAAACAAGCATTCTAAACAAGAAAATTTGATACTTGACAAGAGAGTTCAGACAGAGATCAGCAGAGCTGCAAATTTATATGATATTAGGAGGAGGGAAAACAAGATCCCCAAACCAACAAATTTTCTATCAGCCTAGCACTATGATGGCATTTACTTGAAATGACCTCAATTACAACGTGGAAAGTACTCCTCTAAAATAAATTTCATGCTGAATTGTATCCTAGAGAGAACCATTATTTATGGCATGAGATTCAAATCTGCTCAAGAGCCTGGACCTATCATATACGAGACAGCCATGAACTCACTACCCACTCCACCATAGGAACCCTGGTGTCAAGTCCATCCAGAGATTGGACAATAACTTATAAACTTCTATGACTTCTTTACAGAATAGGTGACAAGTAATCGGAAGGTTCCTATTTAGACCTCACAGCCTGTCAACAATAAAAAAATTTCATGAAGAGTTCAAACACAAAAGGTTCATGTTCTTGTCCATGATAAACTCGCAATGTATCTGGAAATGATGATGCACCTAACTGGCTTTCTATGGAAACTCAAGAAACTTATAATAGAAGGAATAAGAATGAACATCTGCTAATGCATCAAGTGTTAGCAACGTATACTCCAAAAGGTCTAAAAACTCAATAATAGTAATTGATGATCATATAAATCAGAGTACCAAAACTGAACACGTAGCTATATTCAGTACAAGCCAGTTGGATTTATGCTCCAAAAGGTCTAAAAGCTCAATAGTAATTGATGATCATATAAATGAGAGTACCAAAACCGAACACGTTGCTATACAGTACAAGCCAGTTGGATATTTCCATTATTGCAAATCCAATATCTAATAATTCCTCGAATTCTTCTTTGTTATCGAGTGTCATCAAGATAAGGTATTCAAGAAAGTTGCTACTGAGCCAAAGAAGGAAGCTTAAGTTCTATGTAACACTAATATTTATCATGTATCCCGGTTTAACATAAAAGGGAAAGAAAATTAATAATGAAGCTTCCACAAATATACAAGACATAGTAACCGTTGATTGTAAAACCAAGTACTTACTCTTCTTACAGACATGGCAAAGTAAACATTCTCCAAGGTCAAGGACAATCCACACTTACCATCCCTGATCAAGGCTCCAGTAAATTCCAGATCGTGGCTGCTGCACAAATCAACAACAGATTCAACTTGAGAAAACAACTATCTATTAGACAATGTCACAGGTATGACAATACAATTATCACCCGAGAGTAAATTCAATAAAAGACAAACTGAAGCACAGATATGGAGGCGAGAGTGTGGCTGCAAGAACAGATAAAATCAATATACTATGGTCAAAATAATGGCACAACAGAATCCAGAGATCATGACCAATTCAGGGAGCTTCCATAAACAAAGGAATAATGAGAAAGTGAAGCAAGAGGCATCAGTCAATTGAACTTAGAATGAAGTCTATAGCAGCTAGAGAAGCCATTTATCATCTCAATTGTCAATGATGCGGGCTGTTTTACAACATCCAGACCACTCCCTCTACAATAATACATGGGAAAAACATTCTTCTATTACTATTTGACCACTCTTGGAGAACTACTCCAGCCAAGTCCTCCTCTCTTATAACTAATGGAAAAAGAATATATTCTTATGACTCGTTGCGCGGTTGACGCAGTGTAATTAACCCATCATATTGCCAAAATGATATACGTTTCCATCAACTTTGTCTTAGAATTCTACTGAAACTATTCATTTTGTCCAAGCCAACTTCTCCAACTTCTAGAGAAAAGCATGAGTAATGAGTAGTCTCAGTAACTAAGAGTAGTCTGGGTAACTAATTTTGTCTAGAATCTTATTGAATAACAGTTTCTCATAAAAATTTAGCCTCCCTTCCACCTTTCACTCCATATGACCAAGGACAAGGTAGGCATAAAGGGTAATAACAAATTTAACATCAATTCAGAACAGGACTTTCTACATAATTGTCCAGTAAATGCCAGCTTTTATTAAACAGCCAAAGCAACGATACCAACCTCAGTTTATCTAGATGGTGCATGGTTATTACAAGAGATTTTGATGAAAAGTATGAGATTTATGGTCCAAGAAGATCAATCTGATGCTCTACTGGAGAAATATTGTCTTCGTCAATGCTTGTGTAGGATAAGAGAGTGTAACAATGGCAAAGTACAAATTATACCCCCATGCTACAATTTTCAAGCAATAAATTGACTTCTCGGTTGTACTAGCATTTGTATGAGTGGCTTTCACATTTTTCTTTTTCCAAAATTGGGGCACAGGTACTTTCACTATTTCATTTTACAACTCAGAGGCACGGTTGCAGAGAGCCCTGCTACATGAAGCCCATGGAATAGCCTGCAGGTCCAATGATCCAACTAAGTCCAGGCCTTTCCTTTGTGCAAGTGGCCCCGATGTAGAACAGGTTGCAAATAGTGCGATTTTAGCATATAAACGTCTGGCTACATTTAATTCAAGCCAGACCTAAGATGAGAATGATGATCACTTTCCTTATATAGAATCTATAATCCACCGGAAAGCTAAATTGAGGACAAAGTGGAAGATGAACAAAACCCATACTAGAAACATAGAGTACCCCAGTGCACAAGACCCCTCGTACTTAGTGTCTAAGGAGAAGTTAATATGCACAACCTACCTCTAGTTTCCTAGAGAGGTTGTTTCCGTGACTTGAACTTGTAAACTCAGCTAAATGGAGCAACCTTTGACTACTATGCTAAGGCTAACCCTAAAAATGCATATTAGAGATAGAAAGGACTCTAATTGCCTTTGTGATGATTACACTAAAAATTGCATTTCTGATATGCTAAACAAGATAAACAAGTGGTTGTCACTGTGTGAAGGATGGTTTTTTTCACATGTATGGTCTAACACAATCACAGAGAGTGAGCAATACATTTATAAGCAATGGAGATATTTGGAGACTATGTAGAAGGTTAGAAATTTGTATCATCATATAGTAGCTATATTAATAATGCGTATCCATTCGTGTCCATTGACAACGTCATAATTATAATTAAGAAAGTCAAATGATTGATTATTCATTTGATGGAAACATGTTATAATCCTTGTATATGAGCCAAATGTATCATGTTGTGTCATATTTAGTGTTTTCTCTCTACAAATTTCACCTTGCCTAGTGACAATTGACTCATAAACAGGACACGTCCAATATTGCCACCCCTACTAACTAATAAGTTCAAACACAAGTCTTGTTGAAATTTAATCAATTTAATCCCTTAGATACGCCCGAAGATCTGATTGACTTGGCTTTGATCATAGTAGAATCACAAAAGCAGAGTAAAAAGCCATCTAATCATCATACAGATGATGTGTAACTTCTCCAATTTCACTCATGTAATAGGTCTCTTGCAGGGTAAGCTCATTTGTCTGCATAGAGAATAAAAGCCCTGGAAAACACAGGGAGCTTTGCAAGCTCCATTACAAGAGCTTAATTGAAAAAGATGCTAAAGTGTTAAGGTTTTCACATTTCTTTGTCTCCTCTTTGTTTTTTGGATGAGAGAGTGGAAGAAGAGGGTCACTGAAGGAGAGGAGCACTCTTTTAATGTAATTATTGAAAATTGGCTAAGAATCCTACATTTTTAGCATAATGGAAGCTTGCTTTTGGATGTAAATGCTTTGATCAACATTGTAGATGCATTGTCTAGTGACTAAGGCTGAGCTCTTTTTCAGTTCTTGAGCTCTTTCTACATATGGTTGGCACCTCCTTTGGTAGTAGATCATCTTTTACCTATTAAAAATTGTTCGATATTGCAATTTAAGTAACATTTCAATCCAATGACCTTTTACCGGAGGGAAGAGGAAATTGTCGTGCACCTCCACCTGCACTTCCTTTGGACATCGTAGATTTAGACAACTTCTTAGGCTTCCCTAGAGATGGATTGCTTATGGAAAGAGGTTCGAACTTTACAAAGTACCTTGGTACAAGGACAGATCCATCCCTATGTTTCCCCGTATTTCGGTCAATTTGGAATGGGAGGAACAAAAGACTCTTGATGGAGTAGTCCTATGGCAGAGCGATTTTTAGGGACAAATTCCCTGAATTCAATACTAGATGCTTGTTGGCATTCTAGCTTTCCTTCTCCTTTTAGGGCCTACGTGAATGACAATTCAGTAATTCTTGGTCATGAATATCTGAATAGGAAGAACCGTTCCGTGGATATCTTTCCTTCGGAACAAAACGATTAGAATTTAGTTCGGTCAACTAGAATGTGTATTATCCATATAGGGATTCTTTATGTAAATGAGGTTGTTCTTTGGTCTGCACCCCCTCAGTGCCTATATAGTGAAATTTTTCCTTTCGCAAATCAAAACACAAAAGATGGAAACTGTCGAAGTTATCTTCAAGATATCTCTATCTTGAGTAGCCTTTGCTTACATTATATTTCCAGGAAGAGAAATATATTAATATATTTATAAATGATAGTGCTATTGAATGTTTCCAAAAGCTCAACGAGCACATAGGACAGAAAAAAAGAATCGTTCCCATCTCACATAATGACAATGGATATTGATCAAGTTATCAACGTAAAAGTTGCCAAAGAAAGAAATCCACCATGAAAGCTTCTCCTAGTGTTATCAATGTGAAGAGCAATTTAACAAGACCAGCAGTGCCAAAATTCGACTATTCAAGTCCTTCAACCTGCTAGATTCCCAAAGAATCTTACTCCATCCTTTTCTTAAAACCAGCTTGTTCCTCAATATACTTCTTTAATCTCATTCCCAAATCCAAGCCCATTTCACATGTTCCACTAAGAAATCTCATCCACCATCAACCGTCCTCCCTTATCGAAGGGTCTCTTTCCACTGACCTCTCTTAATGATCCAGACCAGAACGAAGAAAGCCAGTTGTTCGGTTAAGCCCCTTAACTTCTAACTTATTTTAATAGGGCCCTTCTTCGATGTGAATGGGTAATTGCCTTCACATACACGTGGCCTTTCCTCATGTTGAATCGCATTCCAACAACATACTAAGAAGATGGAGAGCAAAACAGATAGGAGGGGCAGAGAACTCAACAGAGCTGAAAATTGCATGAAAATACATTGGAGAGCTCATTGTACAGAGGGACTGAGGAGATTTTAACTCTAACTGATTTGCAGTCCACTCCGAAAGTATACAGTTCCCCAGTCCTAGTCTTCCACAGGTAAAAACAGATCAACTCAAGCTCATTATGAGAAGAACGAGAAAGAGCTCATGAAACCAGGAAACCGTGATTTATTTCCACCACAAAGTCTTAAGAAATTTAAAATCTCAAGTGCAAAGACCCAGAGTCATAGCAACAACTCAATCCACATTACACCATATGCGAAATAGGGCAACATATTGCCCCTATCCCATCAATTTCACCAGTAACTTATCGAGCTGACTTAGCAAAGCCAAGATCAAAATCCAAAAGGAAAGAAGCTGCGAGTCCACATTCATGGCAGATTCTAAAATCACGGCGAATATGAAGTTACAGGATCCTATGAAACCGATAACGGAAGCGCAAAACAACTGGAGGCAAATAAGGATGACTATTCATTACCATTCGGACGGGGGGCACCTGCCCACCTTCCTGGGCAACGTGGGCACCCGCTCTGCTGCTCCGCAGAGCTCCGGTCGGGAAGGTCCTCCAGACTCCTTCCTCCACCGCACGGCACACGGGGCACCGCATCACGTTCGCGGCATTAAAAGTGGAGCCCAGGCAATCTGAAATAGAAACAATCGCAAAAAGCAAAAAGGATTCATCGCCAGGATGTAAAAGCGAGAGGGCTCAAGTTGAACGAGTACACCACAGTAAAAACTCAAGAGTGACCACCGTCAGCACTGCAAATTCCAGGCAACAAACCACGATCCATTCACGAACCGGAGACTCATTATCAGATCGCGCATCCATCATCCATCATCCATCATTCAATTGCTAACATTGAAAACCTACAAAGATTGACAGGAATTACCAGGAACGAAGATGCATCATCAGGACATCGCATTCACCCTCTCTCTCTCTCTCTCTCTCTCTCTCTCTCTCTCTCATGCATCACTGATCATTCAATCGCATCCCGTCTTCTCCATCTGATCGATGTTCTTCCCTACCGTTTCAGTTTCCGCGCGAGGACTGTTGAATAGCCACGTTGTTTTATAGGCGTGAAATGAGACTGATCGAGGACTGTGGGCCTGCGTGGGCCCATCAGGCCCAAAGTACGTTTTGAGCGGGAGAGCGTCGACAATAGCATCTTCGCTATGTATTTCTATGTGTGTATGTGTGACAAATTGTATGATAGGAAATGCTTCTACTAATATTTAGTATAGCATAGAATTATATAAATAAAAACAAGATGTTATTACTAAGTCAACGTGTCTATAACTTTCTCCCAACGCATTTTAGAACATTGGAACAATATTAAAATCGAGGGAGACATGCATATGTCTGCCCTTATACTTAAAAAGAAATGGAACATTCGACTTAAGTCAAATGGAAAGCTAAAGAATGATATCGACTATGGTTGATGTCTTCCCAACCTAGATGCAACTGCTATTAGTTAATTAGACTCACCCCGACAATAGCTTGATGAGATCAAGTTGCGTGAATAAAACTTCGTACTTGCAGTGATTGATAAATCTAAGTCACATGACTAGTATCACCTTTGATTAATGTAGATACTTTTATTTTTTTACTACTATAGATAATTATGTGATGCAAATCAAATAGATCAGTCAAAGGTAAGTCTAAACGAGTTAACCAATCATGCAAAGAACAAGATTCGTACAATATTTTACGTCACTTGGCCATTCACCACAAAGTTTCCAACCAAACCATTGACATTAGTCTTCGAAACCTAAATCCCTTATGAACTTGACATCATCAATATATAGTCATGGCAATCTTGATATGTCTGGCTAGCCAACGACACTATTGAATTTAGGTTAACATAAATATATTGATTTTGTCATCTCGGCACTAATTAGTATTAAGATGGTCTAAAGATGAATCAACAAGTTTAGTTTCCTATCTCGAGATAGAATGAGATCTATGTTCTCATTTAGCAAGAAACTTCACTTGAAATCTCTCTTCTTGCAAATAGTGCTAATATTTAAATCTCTCTCCATTACATAAGATGAGAGGTAATCAAAGATATGTGAATCAATAATTCAATGTGAAAAAAATAACGACTCAAATGTGTGAAAAACACCACACAAAATGTAATGCACCATATTTCAGCATGTAAAGCTTATAGAAACAAATCACAATGATAATAATCGAAAATTAGATACAAAGATGCAAAGATACAATCAAAACGATCCAATTAATAAGATATTTGGTCTAGATGAAGTTCTTAATGGCCGCTGCACTTAACACGATTGTACGCCATCATCGATCATATGACTTCGTAATTTTACCTTTACTATGGTAATCTATAATAATCAAATACTGGGTGGTTAGTTAATTGCTAAAAATCAAATTACCCTGACCAATGGTGAGGGATGTACTTGCTAAAGAGAAGTACACATATCATACAGTTTAAATAATATGTTCTGTTCAGTACGTGAGTACACAGATCATACATTTCAGCAAATTAAATGCGTGAAAATCCAAAAAACTTTTTCTCAAAAAATTCTTTCACTCAAACAAACACATTTTAAGTTTATTACAATCATATGCACTGCTATCTTTTTTCTTATCTTGAACACATCGTCACATTTTGTTTATTCGGTTGAAATGTAACCAGCTCTTTTTCTTTTTTCTTTTTTTTTTTTTTTTTTTTCATTTAAAAAAAGGAATCTTGAAACGTCGTACATAAGAAAAACAGGGCAAACTTTACAAAATCAGCAGTTTCGCTTTGAAGATTTATCTAACAACAAGGCTTGCTAAACTATGGTTCTAGACAGAGATCTTAGGATTATGACAGATTGGCTTAAGATATAGTACTCCTAAATCTAATTGGCCAGATATCAGCATCTTTGATTTCCCATCAAATAATCCCTCACGTATCCCAACGAAAAATTAAAAAAAAAAAAAATTCTATGTAGACCATCCACAACACCAAATAATCTCTCTCTCTCTCTCTCTCTCTCAACAACAATGTCAGTTTAAGAAGCACGCAATGAAAACATGTATATATATTTTTTTTTTTGTCAGTCCTACTCTATTCCTATTCTACACTCTCTCTCAGACTTTTGCCCTACCTCTTGCAGGGCGTGGGAGTCGAAACCCACTCTTGAAACTTACGCGTCCCTACCCTATCCCCCCTGAGAAGGTGGGGATTTGAACCCCTCACCTCCCCCTTCCATGTTGGAAAGGTGGCCACTGGGGCGAACCCCCAGTGGTTAATGAAAAACATATTGACACATAGAGAAAAGAAGGAAAAACAAAAAGAAAAAGACAAACATAAGTGTATTTATGCAAATTTACACAAGACCAAACACCTACCCAAATGGAACGTGTGGCGGCAACGAAGGGTCACGGTGGTGCGCAAGGTCAGGCCCTCCAAGCAAATAGTGCAGTGGTTCTGGTGCAGGGTGTTGTTCGATGAAGGGGCCATTTTCTTCGAAAGCAGTTTCTTCTTCACTCCTTCTTCACTAACACAAAAGATGAGAATACGCACACGCACAAGCACACGCACACAGCCTTTGGTAGGATTTCAATCGAGAGCGAAAGAGGTGAAAATGAAGAAGGGAATGATATGTAAATCAAGGGGGGTCACAATGATGGTAACGAGAGAATCAGGCAACTCCATACAAGGCATGCATAATTTGGGTTGGCACATGAAAGCCAGGGATGAAAGTGCATTCAATGCTAAAGAAGAGAGGCCAAAACTAATATGGATGGGGCATTTTTCCATTTTTTTGTTGCAGATTTTAGGGGTAGGACCCACAATTCCCAGGATGACACTGTTATACAAACGATGGAAACAATTACTCATTTAACCTATGATTTATGTATTAAACTAAATTTGGACCGTCAATTGGGATAAAACCCATCAATTTCAATGGTTTGAATTTAGTTTGACTGATATAATATTCGCATATAGCATACCAACAAATGGGATAAGACTCATTAATTTTAATGATTTGAATTTAGTTTGACTCTTAATATTCTCATCTAACAACTTCTTTAATTCATTTGAGAATAAAGGAGCTCGTTTCCCATGCGATGCACTTATTGGCTATTAGAAATTACAGTAGTTGAACCAATAAGTCAAAAGTGCATTTCTTTTTATCAAAGACATCGGCTATTGAATGGATAGAATCTAAGGCGTATTTGGTAACTATTTTGTTCCCAAGAACAATTTTTGTTCAAACATGATTTTTTTTTTTATTCTGTTCTCAGAAATAATTTCTGAGTTTTGAAAACGTTTGATAACTATCCAAAATTTCCATTTTCAGGATAGAAATGCATTTGGTAGAATTCTTAAATTTTTTTGCTTCATTTAATTTTTGAATACTTTTATTATATTTTTCTTATTTTTCTCTTTTCTTTTTTTTTCTATTTTTCTTTTTCCTTTTCTCTTCTTCTTCCTCCTTCTTTATGGCCGGTTGCCAGCCACGGTAGTGCCCGAGATTGCCTAGCCACTGCGAGCCTCGACCTCGCCAGATCTAAGCGACGCCGGTGGCTAGTTGAGGCTTGCTGAGGCTACATAAGGTTGGCCTCACCCTAACCTGGCGAGGCCCGGCCTCACACCGGCTGGCGAGGCTCGATGTTGTCGAGGGCCAAGGCTAACGACCAGCCAAAAGGAAGAAGAAGAAGTAAAAGAAGAAGAAAAGGAAAGAAGAAAAATTGGACTTGATTCTAAGAATTGTTCTCGGAAACAAGAAGTGATTTTTTTATACTTCTCGATTCTTTGTTAAATCTATTCCAAAGAACAAAAAACGAATTTTTAATTCTCGAGAATAAAAATTTATCAAACAGATTTCTGTTCTTTTTATACTCTAAGGAACAAAAGAATGAAATCAGTTATTACCAAAATTGTTATCAAACAAGGCCTCATAGAGCAAGCCACAAGAATAGTAATAAACTTGTGTTTTATGGTGGGAGTAATGGAAGTCTGCCTTTTTTTATTATTTGATTAACTTGATCAAATAAAATGAATCTCAATGATATTGATATATTTTGAGATTAAATCTCTTCCCAAACATTCCATGGGCTTGGGTGTACAGGAACATAGCTGGTCATTTTCCATTATTAGGGTATATTAACTAAGCTACCTACTTTAGAGAGTGAAACTTGAATTGGTCATTTTTAAGTAATTTCCACATTTTCAACCATTGGAATCAATCATGACAACCAAATATGCCTTAAATGTATTCTTTGAACGTTGAATGTAATCCATAATAATTAATCCATAATAATTAATGTGAATAATTAATTTGGATGAAGGAAAATATAATATTTTCAAAACACCTAAAATTTTCCCAATCACATACAAGTGCGTAATTTAGGCGGAACAAGGTCAAGAAAAAAGCAATTAATTGATTTAAGACCAAGTTGTGCTTTTCAAATTAGTCGAAATTACTTGGTTTCAAAAGTAAAAGTTTGCTAATACATAAATTTATTGAGTTTAGTTTGCAATTAATTAATTTAAGGTCAAGTTGTGCTTTTCAAATTATTAGTTGAAAATTACTTGGGCATTTTAGTCAACACGAAAATATCACATGGAAAACTATATATTGACATCAGTCTACATTAGCATAAACCGGATAACCTGACAAATAACAACCGAACGACCTTGAATACTTATACTATGCTACATCATTTGGTATATTAGTCTTATCATTCGATCTTAATGTATCCAACATAATTGAAGTGAGAAATACAATAATAATATCGGTGGCAGAAGTATAACAGAAGTACCAAAACTTGACATAAGATGACATTTAAATGCCAAAAGTTACGAAAGGTACATAAGTACCACTTTAAAAAAAAAAAAATTGGGACATTTGAGTGCCAAGTCTAATGAATGCTCCTAGAAATCCTACATGGCATCTTTTGAATAATATAACTTGCCTATTGGCTTGTCAGAGAGCTAAGTTAGCAAAGAAGAGCCAAAACGACATCATTTTGCCTCGGATTTTAATTTTAATATAAATATTAACTTAATTAAATTTAAAACTAAATATTAAAAAAAAAGGAAGACATTGTAGAACGGCAAGGTTTGTGCCAGCCTTCACTGCCACCTCCCCACTGTTGCTAGGAAGGGCCAGAGACGATGGAGGGAGGGCTAACCAAGGTTGCTGACCCCTAGGCCTACAAGCGCTCGCTCAAATTTAGGACGAGTGTCGCAGCCTTCCCCCAAATCTAATGAGGGTCATCAGCCCTCAACCAACCAAGCCAGGGGCCACCACTAGTTGGAGCCTCTTGGCGATAGTGCCCTCACCATTCTACAATATCTTCCCCCTTTTTTAATATTTAGTTTTAAATTTAATTTAATAAATATTTATATTAAATTTAAATCTGAGGCAAAACCACATCATTTTTTGTTTATCTAGCCACGTTAACGTGCAAAACGATGTCATTTTGCAATTATCTCACCGGAAAAACGCCATGTCAGCATTTTGGCTAGATTTTCTTGCCATTAGTACTTAACCAATCCATTTTGCTCTAATTTTGACACTTAAATGTACATTTCCTAACTTTTGACACTTAAGTATCTCTCATGCCAAATTTTGTCACTTCAAGTGTTTATATCCCTAATATTGATTGTAATATTTTTCATAGTTGCTAACCCTGAGTGTGACCTTGGATAAATCTAGAGAGAGGGCAAAAGGAGGATGTTGAGGACTTTGCTAAATGAGCCTACGATGCCCTAAGGTTTTCCATAGGGACAGCAATATCTTAGATTCGACCGTACATCTAGTTCTCTAGTCTCTATCATTTCCACCGAGAAATAACTTGATATATATCTTAGATTCAACCGTACATCTAGTTCTCTAGTCTCTATCATGTCCACCGAGAAATAACTTGATATATGTAAAATTTCACTAATGTATATCGAGAAATAACTTGATATATGTAAATTTTCACTAATGTATCGCTAATAGAAAAAATTGGATTTCCTACTCTTTAAGTCACCACTCTTGGTTCTCCTTAAAATGTCCGTAACCATTCACTGTCTCTGTCTTGATAAGCATAAACTCATACAACATAATTAATATTTATCATCCACTAGTTCCAAACGGCTTTCACCATCTTTTTTATTTTTCCTACCCTTTCACAATTTTAAGTTTTGTATAGTTTGTTTGCGTTTATATCAATTTTAACTAAAAATAGGAACATACTGTGCCATTCCATATATTTGAATGCAAATTTGTGCTAAATTGCACATTAAACTAATCATATGACTTCGTGCTTTGTGCGAACATATATTGGCTAACATTTTCCAATTTAACCGGCTGCACGCACTGATTTTACTTCTACAGGGTATGTATTATTTGCGATTGTTGTCTCTCACATTTGAGTTTGTAAAAATAGGAGTCCGAGCCACCTTACTTTTCTTTTATGATAATGAACAGATATGGGGTGCATGATCCAAACGACCTGATAATTATTAGATCAAAATTATGTTGAAGATAAAATGCAAGGACATTTTGATATTTTTGTTTTGAGTTATTGAGTTCCTTTATTTGCTTAAGCATTTTAAATGTACTTACGTTGATGCATCGTTTTTACCATTTGATCAACGATTTTTTTTTTTTCATTCGCAATTGTATTAGTTTTTGGGTAGGGGATCATGAAACCAATGTCAATTTCTTTTTATTTTCTTTTTTTAGAGATAAGTATACTAAAAATCCTAAAACTCGTTATCAGAGTACAAGTCTATAACTTATAAAAAGTGCAAACAAATCCTAAAAATTGTCAAATTGGTATAATTAAGTCCTTTCATTAATACTGTCAATTTGTCTAATGGTTAGCGTGGCATTTTTTATTTAATTTCTCGCTCCAACCTAGCATTTTTTTATTATTTGTTTTATGGAGGGAGCCAGAAAAGTCTTATATTTTTATTTTTATTTTTACAATTTGATTAGCTTGATCTAATAAAATCAATCTAAATGACATTCGGTTATCTCAGCTAAATCTGTATCCATACATACCATGGGCTTGAATGCAAAGGAATCTAGTCAGCAATTTTCCATTATTAAAGTGCATTAACTAAGTTACTCGCTAGAGAGTGAAACCTGGGTTAGAGTTTTTTAGGTACTTTCCATATTATCAATCATGACAAAAAAAAAATGCCATTATAATATTCTTTGGGCGTTGAACATAATCTTTCAAAAATAATGTGAGATTTCAAATAAATAAATGATGCTACATTTACTGACGGGTCTACAAAAGTATAAACCTGATAATCTAACAAATTACAAGTGAATAATAGTGAACACTCATACAAATATGCTACATCATTAGTTTACTACTTTTGTAAATCAGATTTTAGTATATCAAACACCATTAAAATGAGAAATACAATAATGATATTAGTTGTAACTTTTTGCAGTTGGTAAACCCTAAATATGACTTGGATCGATGTTGCGGAGAGGGGTGTGAGATTTTGTGGGACCATTGCCAATTGTTCTAAAAATTTAAGTTATTAGATGAAGGCATGACTTATTATAAATATTCTAACACTCTCTCTCACACTTAGTCTGGTCTTTTTGCTTAGTATTAAGATAAAAAAAAAATTAATTAGAGAGGTAAATGGAGCCTAGTAAGATTTGAACTCAAGATATTTAGCTCTGATACTATATGAGATGTTATGGGACCACTGTCAATTATTCTAAAAGTTTAAGCTATTAGCTAAAGGTGTGGTTTAATATGTAATTACTCTAATACTCCCCCTCATGCTTGTCTAGTATTTTGCCTAGTACTAAGTGTGAAAATTTAATTAGGGAAACAAATAGGACTTGGAAAGATTCGAACTCAAGACCTCCAGATCTGATACTACACGAAATTTTGTGGGTTCACTTCTAATTGTTCTAAAAGCCAATCCCATAAAATCTCACATCATATTAGAGCCACCAAGAGAGAAGGAATTACATCAAATCTCTCTTGGAATTAAATTAAACCTTAGCCTTTTCTTCATCAATGCTATCTTAAGTCGATCTTCAGTAACTTCCTGATAATATCAACACTCAACAATGCTACTATGGATGCTATTTGTTGTGGTAATCTCTTCTAATTGCAAGCAATATCAACAAGCAAAGTCGTTGTCACGTATCCAGATAGCCTGTGAGCACCGAAGTCAAGCACACCTTCATTTGGCAGCCAAAAATGAGCGTCATGATGTCATCGAGTATACAAGTAGCATGAGCGCTAGAGTTGAGCATACTTCGTCAAGTAGCCAAAGAAGAGCACTATAAGGTGATACTAGGTGTTAGGAATGCAAATATATGAAGAGAAAAATAGAGAAGAAAAACTTGCGAGAACTTTTTCATGGAAAACCCTTCCCAAAATTGGAAATGGGAAAAACTATGGTGCCACATTAGGCAATCTCTCCACTATAAGAATCAGCATTTCATGCTCTTAGATTATAAGTTTTAGCGTTACAACTATAAAAAATATTGCCCCTATATATAGCAAGAATCTAGGGCATACATAATTAATATGAATATATATATATATATGTGTGTGTGTGTGTGTGTGTGTGTGTGTGTGTGTGTGTGTGTGTGCTATTTGCAGTAATAAAAGCCCTATTGTCTGCTTTAACATTACTAAATGGTTGACCTACTGGGGAAACACCTGCCCAAAATAAATTGTTTCTATGCTTGAACATTATTTTCCTCTATCGGGAGCCACAACTCCATCAATCTCTCATTTGGAGGTTGATCTTTAAAAAAAAAAAAACAGTAATAATCTTTCATAGTCTTCATCTTCGTAGCCCAAATTGTCCTAGTACAATGGCCCTCCTCATCATTTAAAATGGAGACCAACTGAGACAATGCACAGCCTTAGTTTCTTAGTAGTGACAATTTTTATAAACATATCCGTTGGATTATTTGCACCAAGAATCTTCTTCAATGACAATATCACATCATCTATCAACTAACAAATTTGATGAAACATAAACTCAATGTGTTTTGTCCTTAAATGAAATACCGGATTCTTTGTAAGACAAATAACACTCTGGCTGTCACCGAAAGAACACTATTGTCATGCTCCTTACCTATTTCTTTTAGAAAAAATTTCAGCCAAATCATCACTTTACCAACTTTAGATATAGCAATATACTCTGCCTTAGTGGTTGAGAGAGACATACACGTCTAAAGTCTAGACATCTAACTGATTGCAATGCCACCTAAGGTAAAAATGTAACCCGAGGTACTCTTCTTATTATCTAAGTCACCAACAAGATCTGCATCAACAAAGCCATGTAAAGTTACACCGTTTTTCATAAATTATAATGACATACCTAATACACCGTTTTTCATAAATTATAATGACATACCTGAAGTGCCTCTAAGTTATTTTAATAACCACTTTACAGCTTTCGAATGCTTTATTCTTGGATTTTCCATGTACTTGCTCATAACTCCCACTGCATGAGTTATGTTTGGTTGGGTATATACCATAGCGTACATTAAACTGCCAACAGCTAATGCATAAGATACCCTACCATAGAGGAATGCAATCTTAACATATAACTACTCTAGATGTAAATTTTTAGCAATAACAATACTCAATACTAACCTGATAGTAGTCAATTTCATGACTAGAGAAAAAAAATTATGCATAGTTAATTCCTTCCTTTTGTCGAAACACTTTTACTACTAGCCTTGCTTTATGCCTCTTGTTGTCATCAGGTTTTTCTTTGACCCGATGCACCCACTTGTTTTTCAATGCCTTCTTACCTTATGGTAACTAAGTCAACAAGTGTTATTTCTATCAAACCCTGGGGGCTTTGTGGCATCAGAGTGATTCACATGCTACAGTCATCAAATGATTTCACTTATTGATATAAGATTTACAAGGCTCCCACAGATGTGCACTTATAGGCCATTAGGAATTGGTACTATGGGACCATAGGTTGAAAGTGAATTCTTTTTAACGTTCTTTTCCCATCTAGATTCGTGATTATATAGATAGAATTATGGAGCCAACCATGGGAACGGTAAAATAAACTTGTGTTTTAGGGTGGGAGAAAGGAAAAGTCTTGCATTATTTACAATTTGATTAGCTTGAATTAGTCAAATAAATCTAAATGACATTGGGTTATCTAGGCTATATCTTTTTCCGAACATACCATGAGCTTGAACGTAGAGGAACATAGACCTGAGTTGGATTTCTTTAGATACTTTCCATATCATCAACTATGACCCAAAAATGCCACTATGGTATTCTTTGAACGATGAACATAATCCATAACAATTGATATGAATAATTAATTTGAATGGAAGAAAATATCATAATTTTAATGCCCTAAAATTTTTCGAATCACATACAAATGCGTAATTTAGGCAAAACAAGGTCAAGCAAAAAGTACAACATCCTTCGTGATGTCAAAATTAAAAGTATTTCTAAACCAATCAAAGCTATTATTTTGATTTTGCGTCACCACCAATTCACTTATGTTTTTTCCCGCAAAAAAAATAAAAATTGATTTGATTTAGTTTGCAATTATCAATTCGAGGTAAGGCTATGCCTTCCAAAAGATTAGTACAAAAATACTTGGGCTTTTTAGCCATCACAAAGGTATCACAAGGAAAAATTCAAATAAATGAATGATGCTATATTCACTGACATTGGTGTAAAAAGGTATAGAGCGGATAACCTAAAAAATTACAAGTAAATAATATTGAATACTTACACAAATATGCTACATCATTTAATATATTACTTTTTTGAACCGATCTTAGTATATCAAACGATATTGAAGTGAGACTCTCCAACCAGATAACTTCATTCGACTGCAAATGCCAAAGAGATCCATTCCGAATGGCGATCAGGCAGCGAGAAATGATTCACCAAGAATTTCACGAAAACAGCAGGTTCTTCATGACCCTAAATGAAGCATATAAGGTTTTTGCTTCCAACTATTTTTAACAAACCACGATCATCCACTTCAGAAAATCACTTATTCGTCCTGGCAGCTTCTTGACAACCCCACCGTACTGATGAGATCAGTTCGAAAACAAACCATTTATCTGCTTTCCTCTGTCCGATCACTCCGATGGGACCTTAACGGATTCCTCGCCATCTGAAATAATATCCTCGGGACCATCTATTCCATCTAAGGTTTTCGCTTCCAATTATTTTTAACACAAAACGATCATCCACTTCAGAAAATCACTTATTCGTCATGGCAGCTTCTTGACGACCCCACCATACTGATGAGATCAGTTCGAAAACAAACCATTTATCTGCTTTCCTCTATCCGATCACACAGATAGGACCTTAACGGATTCCTCGTCATCTGAAATAATATTCTCGGGACCATCTATTCCATCTCTCGGCTGAACATCTGCACTTAAAGCCACCACCACTTCACCAACATCAGGCAACTGCATGTTGATCGTTCTAGATCCTTCAGCTTGAAAAGCTGTTTGCTTAGCTGGTAGCAGGCCGCTTGAGCTGGACTCCGGTGGACATGGTAAATTCATCGACTGCTCCACAGGGGCTGCACCAGCTAAGGGCAAAGTGTAACCAATTACAGAATTAGATCATCACCTTTGAGTTGTGAGTTGATAATATTCTTTACCAACAAAATCAAGCTGAGAAAAAAAAACGACAGAGGACAGTAATGCAAGAGTGCTGCTTAAGTATAGCATCTGTTCTTCACCATAGATATGTCGCCATAAATCGCTCGTGACCCTAGAATAGTGGCCAAAACAGTCCTTCCATAAAATTTACTAGATGATAGACCACAATGTCGGCCCTGAATCCACATCAATCTAGTACTTGGCACTAATGGCTTAGTAATCCACAGTACATGCATTCCTACCCATGCAGCAAATTATTGTTTCTTCTTATGACAGGAAGTTCACCTTAAGAAAGTAGATCTGGCAAACATGTCGTGTAGCAAATCTTGAGCGACCGTCAAAATAATGCAGTGTTTGCATTTAGTGATGACGCAAAGGAATGAGATCATATTCTTGTGCCTATGTCTTTCTCTGAAAGTTTTTTAGCATACCATTTATCTTAATTACCTGATCAAGCATGATTAATTTGGTCATGGTTGCCAACAATTTATTATAGTTCTTTTGAAGTTTGATGGGCTAAAGATTTCTACCGGCACAAATGGATTCGCTCGTAATATAGATTCGATCTCCCTTATCCTGCAGCTAGTTTCGTTTACTCTCCTTCTAAACCAAAGAATCTGCCGTAATCATCTCTGCATGAAATTTCCATTAGCTATGGGAAGAACATAAGCGAATCCACAAAATAACACAAACAATCCTTCAGTACTTGCAATTGGCAATGTTAAACAGAAAGAGTTATTCCTACACTACAAGTACTTATCCCTTGTGACATTTCTGCGTGGGCACTGCTCGAATGATCATAGAGGCGGCTAAACGGCGGAGAAAACACAGTACTCACAAGGGGTCAGACTGAAGACCACAAAAAGTGTAGCCCCCAGATATAGAAGAGCAACTCTCAATCACGCAGTTTCAGGTGATACAAAGCTAGGCTCATAACCACGTACCGTAATGAACATCGGAGGGAGGCCAGGGATGTCCAGCGGCAGGTAATTTGCCCTTTTCGAAGGAACTGGGGAAAGTGCTTTTTTTGGTTCCGAACGTCACCATAACAAGCACTTACCTCTAACAGATAACGTTCCTTGCTCAAACTACCAATGACTTTATAAGTCATGTGGGGATTCCACGGCACGTGAAAGGTCTTCGAGCTTGTTACCCGTCACTTCCCATAATCTCATCTGCTCTTTATCACATTCAACTATAGTTGAGCATCCTCTGAAGCCTAGCAGCTTAAGTTCGTTGGGTTCGATCATTGTCGTGAGGTGGTTATATCCATTAGGGATAAAACCTTGGGGTAGAAGCAATTGACCATTATTATCGTGGTGTGATCCAAGGCCTAATTGGCCAACATCTTCGGCATGTGGACTGATGACAAAGTCGGATATACCTCTGGGAATGAAATCTTCCGAAACTTCTCATGACATACGTTAAATGATATCACGAAGTCACATTCTATTTTAGAGGCTTTCCAGTGAATGGCTCTGTTCCAGAATATAGGTTCATATACAAAATAAGCCTGCCAACGATCAAGTACCTCCAATTTCCTCCACGAACTCGCTTCTAGTGTAGTCACTTTGTAGCACCTTCTTCCTTCATTAACATATGTCCACAGAACTTTGTACTTTCCTGTTGAAGGATCGAAGCCAAGTCCAACTTGATGACTGTCTATATCCTTTCCTCCTGATGTTGGCAATCTTCTGTACTCCCTCGTTATGGGATCGAAAACAAAAACAAGATGAAGAGCTGATAGAGAACCTACTGTTGATGCCAAGACAAAGATGAGTGATATCCAACCCAGCGTCCTCGGCAAGTGCCCATGGCTGAAAGTCCTTTTAGTGGATCAATGCGAATCTGTCTAACCCAGTGTCCCTCGATATCCAGAGATGGTTGTGCAGAGTTATTCTCTGCACAAGACCCTGAAATGAATATCCATAATTCGGCCTTCTGTTGATGCCAAGATGAAGATGAGTGATGCTTGTATCATGAGACAACACTGAGGCCCGGCCAGAACCATTAACTGAACCCATCATCATATGGGTGGTTTTTCTACGGAGGTGTCAAAAGGAGTAGGGGTGTCTGATAGGACCGCCATCTGCAACATATAGCACTTAATTATAGTCCCACTACAGGTAGCACACTCATCAGCACATGGGCCATCAGAACTTACTTCCAAGTAATAGAGATTCGCTGAACCAGAAAAAGTACTCATATACACACACACATATATATATTGTAAGAGGGAAGGAGAGAACAAGAGATAAGGAAGATGAGTTTTAAAGCAAAAAAAAAGACTGTAGCAAGCTAGCTAATTCAATTAACTACATAACCATGTTTATTCTATTAATTCTTGAAACCACTGCATGGACACATTTCAACTATTTTGGTAGTATCAAATGACTAGTCTGAATCAAAAGGCAGAACTCAAAAAATAAGTTCAAGAAACTGCAGTTCAAGTTTACCTAGAGCTGTAATTTGTGAACTTAGCAATGTTTTCCGTACAAAACAATCATAAAATAGAAAGAATTCAGTGCATATACAGGCTATATTTCATCCATTCCATGATCAAGATTAATGACTACGTGTTTGACCACACCATACACGCCGCACAGTACCTCTTGAGTCCTAATAAAAAGAACATATATTCACGAAACAACATAACACTAATATGTATATCCAAGAATAGATGCTGCATTTCCGATGTTCTTCATCGTAATTTGCAACCACTTACTTTTTCTTCTGGCAACTTTTTCTTTTGCAACTACTCACTTTAATGAAAACTTTCCACAGTTTTTCATATTTTAATTCGGAAAATAAAAACGCCACTGTTCTAAGAAAGCCAATAAAAAAGGAAAAAATGAAGCAAAAACAAGACGAACATGAACGTCCCCTACTTATAGTAGTCTTGCCTCCTATATTACTTCATTTCTTCTGCACATCAGCCCTGTTGCATTTGAGTATTGATGAAGAATGCTAGACAGACCTATTTTTGCATAATCTGATGCATCCTTTTATAAAGACCTTGATCACCATGTAAAAGTAATATAACGAATTGTAATGACCTAAATGGGACTTCTTTCCAGCTGAATTTTCCTAGCACATCGACAGAACATTATCTAAACAAGTATTCTAGCAAGAAAATCTGTTACTTAACAAAAGAGTTCAGATGGAGATCAGCAAAGGTAAACATTCTGCAAGCTCAAGGAATATCCACACTTACCATCCCTGATCAAGTCTCCAGTAAACTCCGGATGGTGGCTGCTGCACGAATCAACAGGAGATTCGACTTAAGAAAACAACAATCTATCAGACAATGTCACGGGTATGACAGTACAATCATCACTTAAGAGAGAAATCAATGAAAGACAAACTGAAGCATTATTATAGAAGCAAGAGCGTGGTCGCAAGAGACAGATAAAATCATCATACTATGGTCAAAATAATGGCATAACAGAATACAGAGATCATGGCCAATTCAAAAAGCTTCCATACACAAAGGAATAATGAGAAAGGAACTTGAGAGGCAGCAGTCAATTGAACTTGGCATGAAGTCTATAGCAGCTAGATAAGCCCATTATCACTCGAGTGTTTAAAGGACACTACACAAAATGTAGTACATGATACATTTAACTATTCCAGCATAAAAAGCTTATACAAAGGAATGGCAATGATAATAATCAAAAACTTGACACAAAGATATGCTTAATACAATCAAAGTGATCCAACTTATACAGTACTTGATCTCATTGAAGTTTCCAATGGTCGCTGCACAAAATGCCACTGTGACCATCATCAATTATTATAAGACTTCTCGATTTCACCTTGACTATTGTATTTCATAATAAGCAAATATTAGGTACAGACCTTTCTGGCAATCCCCCCATTCATTACCAATGATGTGACTTGTTAATTAATTGCTACGAGTCAAATCACCCTGCTCAATGGTGATGGGTACTCGTTAACTTGCTCAAGAGGAGAATACAAACCGGATAGTTAATACAAGTGCTTACATACTATGTTGTGGTCATTATGTATGTATAAGTCTCGATTTATAATATAGCTTATAATTGTAAGGGCAATTAGGTTTGACACAAGCATAGCATAAAACCCCATATTAAGAGGAATGTATCTTACGCAAAATACTCTTTTAAGAAAAATATTCAACGCTTTTTATTTTGATAATTTGACCTTAAGATTCCATATGTTTCATGTCAAGAAAATCGTGATCGGTTTTGATTTATGATAGAAGCCCACAATAGGGAAGTACCTGTAATTCTACTGCAGCTATATGCACTTTTCATTAAAGATGGTTAACTCCTTTAATATTGAACACGGCAACACATTTATCTGTTGGGCTGAAATGTGATCTCCTCCAAACCCCATGCATCAGAAAAAACAGTGCATATTTCGCATAAATCAGTGGTTTTTCCTTTGCAGATTTATCTAACAAAATGACTTACTAAACTGTGGTTTTAGATAAAGATCTTCAGATTACAACACACTGGATTAAGATATAACAGTCCCAGATCTGATTGGCCAAATATCAACATTTCTTTATTTCCGATCAAATCCCTCATATCAGTAAAAAGATGGCACACATCAGTTTAAACTTTGAACAACTTCACGAAACTCTCTCTCTCTTGCACAGCAATAACATCGAACAAAGAAGCACACCGCAAAAACACTCAAACACACAGAAAAAAGAAGCAAAAAAACAACGTATGTTTTTATATATTCCCAAGACCAAACACCTATCCAAACGGAAGGTTTGGCTGCCACGGAGCGTCACAGTGGTGCGCACAGCTAGGCCCTCCAATCAGATGGTGCACTGGTTCTGTTGGTTCACAGCGGCGTTTGGTGCAGGGGCCATTTTCTTCAAAAGCAGCTTATTCTTCACAAACACAAAAGATCAGAAAACGCACACAGACGCGCACAGCCTTTGCTAGGGTTTTGATCGAGAGAGAGAGTGGTGAAAATGAAAGAGGGGAATGATATATATATACTAAGGGGGTCATAATGATGATAACAAGAGAATCAGGCAATTCCATACTAAGCATGCATAATTTGGAATGGCCCATGGAAGCCATGGGTGGAAATGCATTCAATGCAAAGAAAGAGACAGACCCAATTCGATATGGACTGTTGATTTTTTCTTTGATTTGGTTACAGATTCTGAGTGGTGGGCCCACAATTCCAATGATGACACTAATGAAAAAATGATGGAGAAATTACTCATTTGAACATGTCAAGTACATGCAAAATCTTTTTTTTTTTTTTTTATCAATCTCACTCTACTCCCATCATTACTTTTACTTTCAAATTTTTACCTTGAATCATTGCAAAATATAGGAGTTGAAATCTAAACATAAAACCAAATCGTCATCATCCCAACTCTTTGAGAAAACGGGGATTGGAATCCCCCACCTTTCCTTCCCATAAGATCAAATAAGACCTATCAATTTCAATGGTTTAAATTTAGTTTGACTCATTTACTATACTCATCTAACAATTTCTCTTATTGATTTGAGATTAACAGGGCTCGTTTCTCACACGATGCGCACTTTGGCCATTAAAAATTGTGAGTGTTGAACCAACCGGCTGAAAGTGATTTTCCTTTTTACCAATTAAACCGACTATTGAATGGATAGAATCATAGAGTGAACCACAAGAACACTAGAATAGACCAACAGGATCTTACTTCATCCTTTTCTTAAAGCCAGCTTGTTCCTCAGAAAACTTCTCTAATCCCATTTCCAAATCCAAGCCCATTCGGCATGCTCCATAGAAGATCTCATCCACCATCAACTGTCCTCGCTTGTCAAAGGGTCTCTTTCCAGTGACCTGTCTTAATGATCCAGACTAGAAAGAAGAAAGCCATAGTGATATCACGCAAACACACTGAACTTAAAAGTCAAGGTTCTAAACGGAAGGAACGACCACTTTGCGTTTTGCCGTTTCTCTTGCCATTGTTCTCTCTACCTTTCATTTTTTTTTCTTTTTTCTTTTTTCTGTTTACGTATCGACAAGGTGCTCAGAATCTAGTTTAACAGGGCCATTCTTTGACATGAACAAGTAATTTCCTTCACATGCACGTGGCCTTTCATCATGTCGAATCGCATCCCAATGACACACTAAGAAGACAGAGCGCAACAGATAGGAGGAGCAAAGAGCTCGACAGAGCTGAAAATTGCTTGAAAATACGTTGGAGAGCTCATTGAATTGAGAAGGACCGAGAGATATTAACTCTAACTGATTTGCAGTCCCAGTCTTCCACAGGTAAAAATAGATCAACTCATGCTCATTATGAGAAGAACGAGACAAAGTTCATGAAACGAGGAAAATTGATTTATTTCCACCACAAATTCTTAAAAAAATTAAAATCTCAAGTGCGGAGACCAGAATCATGGCGATAACTCAATCCACATTACACCACATGCGAAATAGGGCAACATATTACTCCTAGCCCATCAGTTTCACTGTAACTTATTAAATTGATCTAGCATAGCCAATGTCAAAATCCAAAAGGAAAGAAGCCGCAAGTCTATATTACAGCGAATATGAATTTACAGGATCCCATGAAACTGATAATTGAAGCGCAAAACAACTCGAGGCGAATAAGGATGACTATTCATTACAATTCGGACCGGGGGCTCCTGCACATCTTACTGGGCAACAGGGGCACCCGCTCTCCTGCTCCGAGGAGCTCTGGTCAAGAAGCTCCTCCAGACTCCTTCCACCACTGCCAGGCACACCACCGCATCGCGTTCCCGGCATTGAAGGTGGAGCCCAGGCAATCTGAATCAGAAACAATCAAAAAAAGCAAAAAGAAAAAACAATTGATCGCCAGAAATAAAACCGAGAGGGCTCAACTTGAGCAGTACACCACAGTGCGAGGCATAAACTAGGATACTACTGCCGATTAAAATCATGATTTGCTAGATCTAGCCCTGATGAGTGTTCAATAAAGCTAATGAGATTGACAGGAAATACAAGGAACGAAGATGCGACATCAGATTAACATCATAATTTGATATTGAATTTAAGTTAACACGATTATGTCAACTCAACACTAATTAGTATTAAGATCGTTAATTGACATATATTCTCACTTAACAAGAAACTTCACTTGAAACCTCTCTCCTCATGTATAGTGTTGATTTTGTAATCTCTCTCCTTGAGAAGTAACCAAAGATATGTGATTCAATTCATTTTCCTAACTTTAAAAATGCATATTTTATTTGACCATAAATGGTTTTTAATTTTCAGCAAATCAAATGCATGAAAGTCCAATAAACTAATTCTCGTAAAATTCCTTTCAAACAAATATACCTAAGTTTATTAAACTTATATGCACTCTTCATTAAAAAAAAAAAAAAAGCTATCTATTTTTATTTTGAAAACGTTTATCACATTTTGTTTATTCGGTTGAAATGTAACCTCCTCTCTTGTTTTCTTTTTCTTTTTCATTTGAAAAGGGAACCTTGAAACGTCATACATAAGGAAAACAGTGCAAACTTTGCGGAAATCAGAAGTTTTTCCTTTGAAAACTTATCTAACAACAAGAATTGCTAAAGTGTGGTTTTAGACAAAAATCTGTAGTCCTAGATCTAATTGGCCAAATATTAGCATCTTCGATTTCCAATCAAATAATCCCTCATCTATCACAATGAAAAATAATAATAATCTCTACGTAGGCCATCAACAACACCAAATACCCACACTAAAAAATGCATGAAAACGTAAGTCCACATGTATTTCACGTAGATCTATCTTCACGCAAAAACCTGCATAAACTTGGGCATGTGACGGTAGGGCACCAGCAAAAAGACAGCACACTAGCGCATGTGACGGTAGGGTAAAAGCAAAAAGACAGCACACATCAATTTGAAGCATGAATAACTCGACGAATCTCTCTCTCTCTCTCTCCCTACCACAGCAACAATGTCAATCGAAGAAGCACCCAATGAAAACACACAAAGGAAAAAAGCAAAAAAGAAAACATATGTCCATATACGCAAATTTACACAAGACGAAACACCTACCCAAATGAAAGGCTTGGCGTCAGCGGTGGGTCACGGTGAAGCGCACGACCAGGCCCTCCAAGCAAAAAGTGCGATGGTAGTGGTTCTGGTAATTCAGAGTTCCGTTCGATGCAGCGGCCATTTTCTTCAAAAGCAGTTTCTTCTTCACCTCCTTCTTAACAAACGCAAAGGATGAGAACGCGCACACAGACACACGCAACCTTTGCTAGGGTTTTGATCGAGAGCGCAAGAAGTGAGAATGAAAGAGGGTAATTATATGTAAATCAAGGGGTCACAATGATAGCAATGAGAGAATCAGGCAATTTCATGCAAGGCACGTAAAATCTGGGCTGGCACATAGAAGCCATGGATGGAAGTGCATTCAATGCGAAAAGAGAGACCGACCAAATCCGATATGGGTGGTGCTTTTTTCCATTGTTTTGTTGCAGATTTTGGGGTTGGGCCCACAATTTCGAAGATGACACCAGTGACAAATGATGGAAAAAAAATTACTCATTTAACCTATGGTTTATATATTAAAATAAATTCGGACTGTCGGTTGGGATAAGATCCATCAATTTCAGTGGTTTAAATTTAGTTTGACTTATATAATATTCTCATCTAGTGGACCAAGAAATGGATAAGACCCCGCCGTTTCAATGATTTGAATTTAGTTTAACTCATATAATATTCTCATCTAACAATTTCTTTGATTGATTTCATAACAACGAGCTCATTTCCAACACGATATGCACTTATTGGCCATTAAAAATTAGAATTGTTCAACCAATCGGCCGAAAGTGAATTTTTTTTTCTTTTTCCAATTACATCAACAATTGAATGGATAGAATCATAAAGCAAACTACAAGAACAATAAAATTAACTAGTGTTTTATGGTGGGAGTAATATATGATTGGCTTGATTTATTAAAATGAATCTCAATCATATTTGAATATATTTTGGGACTAAATCATTTCCAAACGTATCATGGGCATGGATGGAGAGGATCATAGCTGGCCATTGTCCGTTATTAGGGTGCATTAACTTAGGCCCCGTTTGTTTTCACTCCCGGGAACAACTGATTATATTCTTTTGTTCCCGAGAACAAAAAAAAAAAAATAGAAATCCATTTGGCAAAATTTTTGTTTTCAGAAAAAAAAATTATTTTTTATTCTTGAGAATAGATTTGGAATAGAATCAAAAAGCAAAAAAAAGTAACTTATTGTTCCTAGGAACAATTCCTAAAATCTATTTTTTTTTCTTCTCCTCTCTTCTTCTCTTTTCTTCTTCTCTTTCCTTCTCTTCTTCTTCCTTTTGGCTGGTCGCCAGCCTCAACCATGGCCGGCGATCGGCCAAACAAAGGCCAGCGACCTCGACATAGCATTGTTGGCCCCCAGTGAAGCCAAGCCATGGTGAGATTTGTCAACTCGAGCCTCGCCATGGCTGGGTGAGGCTCGGCCTCGCCTTGGCTGAGCGAGCTTGGCCTCACTAGATCTAGGCGAGGTTGACCTCGCCTAGCCAAGGCGAGGTCGAGCCTCACGTAGCCATGGCGAGGCTTGGCCTCCCCAACCGGCACAAGGCTGGGCGTCGCAAGGCTAAGGTGAGGCTGACCTCACCCTCGCATCGCCTGGCCATGCGAGGTCAAGGCTCACCATGGCCAGGGAAGCCTTCAACGAGCTCATCGAACATTGCCCTGGCCTGGCGAGGCTTTGGCGAGCTCGACGGACCTCACCCGGTCGATCGCCAACCACGACGATGGCCGGCGACCAGCCACAAAGAAGGAGGAAGGAGAAGAGAAAAAGGAAAAAAAGAAAACTAAAAAAATAATAAAATTATTAAAAAATTAAAAAGAAACAAAGAAATTTAAGAATCCTACCAAACATATTTTTATCCCAGGAATAGAAATTTTGTTAAGTTACTAAACATATTCTTTTATTCATAAATTATTCCAGATAACAGAATCAGAAAAAATCATTTCTAATCAAAAATTATTTTCCAGAATAGAATTGTTATCAAACGCGTTCTTAGCTACTCACTTTAGAGAGTAAAACCTGAGTCAATTGTTTTTAAGTACTTTTCGCATGTTGACAAACAAATATGCCTTTAATGTATTCTTTGAACGTTGAACTTAATCCATAACAATTAATGTTAATAATTAATTTAGATGAAATAGAACATTGTAATTTCAAAGCACCTAAAAATTTCCCAATCGCATACAAGTGCATAAATTTAGGCAGAACAAGGTCAAGAAAAAAGTATAATATTTCGTGGTTTCCAAAGTAAAAGTTTGCTAAAAAAATTTATTGTGTTTAGTTTGCAATTAATTAATTAATTAAAGGTCAGGTCGTGCTATAAAATTATTAGTCGAAATTACTAAGGCTTTTTAGCCAACACGAAAGTTTCACATGAAAAAATACATATTGACATTGGTTTACATAAGTATAGACGGGTAACCTAACAAATTACAAACGAATAACGTTGAATACTCATATAAATATGCTGTATCATTTTGTATATGACCCTTATAAATCGATATTAATATATCAAGCACAATTGAATTAAGAAATGCAATAATAATATCCGTTGAAATGTTTTTCGCAGTTGGTAACCCTAAATGTGACCTTCGATCGATTTGGAGAGAGGGGAAAAGGAGGGAGTTGAGGGACTCTGCTTGTGGAGCCAACGATGCCCATTATAAGTTGTTCCATAGGGACAACATCTTAAATATGACTATACGTCTAGTTCTCTAATCTCTTATCACATCCACCAATAATTAACTTGATATTTGTAAATTTTCACTAATATCTCGCTAAGTTAAAAGTATAGATTTCCTACTTATTGAGTCACTGTTCTTGGTTTTCTACTTAAAATGTCCCTAACCATTCACTGTATATGTCTAGATACACATAAACTAATGCAACATAATTAAGATATATCATCCACTAATGCCAAACGACTTCCATCATCTTATTGTTTTTTTCTTTTCCTTTCATGATTTTAGCTTTTGTATAGTTTGCTTGTGTTGATACCATTTAAATTAAAATAGGAACATATTATTTCATTTCATAAATGTATGTATGCATGTCTATATATAATGGTAATTCATGCTTAGTTTGCACATGCGCGAGTTAGAAACTAGCTAGGTGACCATGTGATTTGTGCAAATACATATTGGTGAATATTTTCCTATTTAACCGGTCGCATGCTTTTAATTCACTTCAACAAGGTATGTGTGGTTTGAGGTTGTGGTCCCTCCAGTTTGAGTTTGTAGAAATAAGAGTCCAAGTCACTTGTGTTTTCTTTTGTTAGATTGCACGAATATGTGGTGCATGATCCATACTACATTATAATAATAATTATTATTAGATCGAAATTTGTGAAAGATAAAATGTGAGGATTTTTTGGTGAATGACTCCGATTAATAGCTTCAACTACCAATTTTTATTAACTTCTTCGATAATTTTGTTTGGAGTTAGTAAGTTCCTCAAACTTCTTCGATAATTTTAAATGTACTTACAAATATGCATCATCACTCATATCCTCCCTCCGTCCCTCCGTCCCTCCCTCCCTCCAACATGTTGACTTGAACTCCAAAATTTTGGTTGGAAATCGGCCGGATAAACTGAATTAGTAAATTATCAAAAATTTTAGGACTAAATTGCTAAATTGAAAGATTGAGAACTGTACTAGCACTAGTGTAATAAGTTTAGGACCTTTTTTTATAATTTTTCCCATTATTAGATGTTATAACTCTGCTCATATAATACAATTACAAGAATTATATCTACTTACATGTAACTAGAATATGGTCACACACGATGCATGTGCAATAAAATAAAACGTTTGGCTGAGTACACTACAAATATTCGTAAGTGTTATTAGCTTATGATCGTTCTATTAGCTAAAAAAATCACAGAGAGAGAGAGATTAAAACGGTGGAGCAAGTGGGGGTGAGGTAACTCACTAAACTACCCAAACGTCTTTCGAACAACGACCCAAAAAAAAAAAAAAAAACGTCTCCAGGTAAAAGTACAAAAAGATTATACTCGAGGGCGATCCCTGAAATTTTATGGACGATGATTTATGGACAGTATTCTTCGTCCGTAAAATTCAAATCCTAAGAAGCTACATTCTAATTTTCATGTGTTTAGCAGCACAGTGATTTTTAGATTAATTAATACTCTGATTCCTAATAATTCATTTGATTACTTTTATCTTATTCCAATTAACTCAATATACATGTCGGGAAACAAATTCCCAAAAAATCAATCCGATATCCAAACGATCGAATACCTAAAACGAACGCGAAAACATGCCCGGAAACACGTAACATCGATCAAAAGCATATCACGGAGTCGGACATACCTTAATTGCCATAGATTAAGTACCGTCGCAATTTTGAGGAATTCTTTAAAGCCATAGTTCCGTTCGTCAAAAGAGGCGCGTACTATTTAAATGGAGGAAAACAGAGAAAACGTATTTCTCTTATGTGAAAACACAACTGTTCACTCATCCCCTTTTTTACTTTTTATTCTTTATATTACAATAACTGCACTCTTTTATGGGCCCTTCACTTACGGGCCGAGTTTTGGCCCAACATGAGCGGACGGGCTTAAATAGGCCCATCAAACATTAAAAAAAAAAAAAAAACCATCAATACCAAACAGCACCTTAAAGATACACTCAAGGCTGACATGTCTATAATTTATTTCCCAACACGTTTTGGAATGTTAGAACTACATTAGCAATTAAGCGAGACATACAGGCCACAGACCTTTCTTTTAGAATAATGAAGGAATCTCCAAGTTAAGTAAACAGAAAAATAAAGAAAATATTCAGTACGGTTTATGTCCTCCCAGCTTAGATCCAGCGGCAATTAGTAAATATGACTCGTCATGACAATAGCTCAATGAGATCAAGATGTTCGAATTAAATTTTGCATTCACAATGATCGATGAATTTAAGTCGCGTGACTAGTATCATCTTACTATAGATACTTTTACTTTTTGACTACTATATTGGCCGCCTTTGGTTGGACTTTTGGGAAAGACATTGGGAAAATGCAAAGGACTTTCAGTTAAAAGGAGATTTTCCAAAATGTAAATCATGTTGGGTAAACTGTAATTGAAAAGTCTATTGTGAAGTACCTTTGAATAAAATATTTTTTGGAGGAATTATATTTACAAATGACTAATGTGATTAAAAAGAGAAAAGAAAAAAAAAAGTTGGCCAACGAAGGGTAGGCGACCATTAGTGATCGAAATTTGTTGCTGGCAGTCGACGTCTAAGGTTGCAAGACCTCAAGCGGCTGCTAGAGACCACCAGCAAGGGCCACCTAGGGTCAAGCGATCCCCACGAGGGTCACGTGACCCAAGCAAGGCCTCTTGAGGTCATGCAACCTCAACAAGAGCCACCTAGTTGCGTGATCGAGATTGCACACCACCACGACTTGCGGAGGTTGCAACGACCTAAATCAACAACCCTCATGGAAGTCGTGCAACTCAAATCTGGATCGCGTGACTCGTGGGGGTCAAGCGACCCAAATCGCACGCTGCCGCAACTCATAGAGGTCCTAGTGACCCAAATCAACCACCCCTCGCAAAGGTCACATGACTCAGATCATGCAGCCCCTCATTGAGTAGCCGTGACCCACATCATGTAGCCCCTCACGGAGGTCTCTTGACCCTCCCATGACAATCGCATGGTCATCGCAACCACACCGAACATCTCTCTAGCCCGTCATCGGCCCCTCAGAACCACATGCAACCATGCCGACCAACCTCAACAGAGAAGATGATTAGTGACATACAACAAGGACAAACATGTGAAAGCAAAAAGTTGGTGAGGACAACTTCGAGAAAAAAAATTGATACTATCCTAACCTTAGGCATGGCAAGAAAGCCGAAAGCTCAAGGCAGTCTAAGACCTATCTTGAGCTTTCAACCTTCTGAATTTTTACTTTCCACTAATGGGGTTTGCAAAATTTTTGCCAAACACCCAATATTTAGCCCAAAGTGGCTTGGAAAAGCCATTCTCAAATGCACCCATTATTGGATTTGAATTGGATAGGTCAACCAAGGTAAGTCTAAACAGTGAAACTAACCGTGCAGTCATTGCCATCACAAAAAAATATGAGCCGTGCAATGATTTACGTCGCTTGGCCATTCACGACATAGTTTTAAAGCATACCATCGATATTATTCTTCAAAATCCAAATTGCTTATGACCTCGAGAGCACAAATATTAAGTCACGGCAATCTTGATATGTCTGGCTAGGCCAACGATGGTTTTTTATTTGGGTTTGCACGAATGTACAGATTATGAATATACCGATTATTTCAGTTCAACATCAATGAGAATCAAGATCGTCTAAAGATGAATTGATAAGTTCAGATTTCTACCTTAAAGATAGAATCTGACACATATTCTCGCTTACCAAGAAACTTCACTTGAAATATCTCTCCTAACTATGTCTCTCTCCCCATTACGAAAGATGGAAAGGTCACCAAAGATATGGGATCATTAATTTGATGCAAAATATATAATAACAAAAAAAGCTCCAGTGTTTAAAGAACACTGCACAAAATGTAATGCACGATGCATTTCAGCATAAAAAGCTTATACAAAGGAATCAAAATGATAATAATCGAAAACTTGATACAAAGATAGGCTTCATACAATCAAAGTGATCCAACTTATAGGGTATTTGGTCTGATTGAAGTTTCAAATGACCGCTGCACCGAACGCCACTGTGAACCATCATCAATCATAAGAGTTCATGATTTCACCTAAACTATGGTATTTCATAATAAGCAAATATTAGGTACAGACTTTTCTACACATTCCCATCCATTACCAATGATGTGGGTAGTTAATTGCTACAAATCAATTCACCCTGATCAATGGCGATAGATGTACTTGCTAAAAAGGAGTACACAGACCGTGTAGTTAATGCAAATGCTTCCATAATATGTTGTGTTCAGTATGTAATAATAAGTGTTAACGTATAATATGGCTTATTAGTTTATGGGCAATTATTAACGTATAATATGGCTTATTAATTTATGGGCAATCAGGTTTGACACAAGCTTAGCATAATGTATCTTATGCACAAAATGCCATTACAGCTATATGCACTCTTCATGAAAAGCAATCAACGCTTTTTATTTTAAAATTTTGAAACTTAAGATTCTATATGTTTCTCGTCAAGAAATCGTGATCAGTTTTGATTTATGGTAAAAGCCCAAAATAAAGGGAGTCATGTCATAGTAATTCTACTACAACTATATGCGCTCTTCATTAAAATGGTAAACTCTTTTTATTTTGAAAAAATCAAGACATTTCATTAATTTGGCTGAAATGTAATCTACCCTAATTTTTTTTCTTTTTTTCATTTAAAAAAAGGTATTCTAAAATGCTTTGAAGAAGTATCTAACAACATGGCTCGCTAAACGGTGATTTTAAACAAAGATCTTCGGATTACAACACACTAACTTAAGATACAACATTGGACCAAAGAACACACGCAGGAGACACACAAACACATAAAAAGCAAAAGGAAAAACGTATGTGTCTATATTCGGGGATTTATGCAAGACAGAACACCTATCCAAAAGGGAAGTGTGGTGGCAGCTGAGCCCCCCAAGCAGATGGTGCAGTGATTCTGGTGGTTCGCAATGGCGTATGGAGCCGCGGTCAATTTCTTCAGAAAGAGCTTCTTCTTCACAACTAAAAATACAAAAGTGAAAGAGAGAATTGTGAAAAAATTTCATATATTTTGATGTATAGTATACATGACCTACTTATAGGCTATATTAGAGAAATATCTATGTTAATATATCAATCAAGATATGCATAATTAAAAGGAGATGTAGCACAATCTTAAGAGATGCGGAGAATCAACATAATTATCTAATTATCTCTAACATAGAAAAGTATCACAAAGAAATCTTTAATTCTATAATATTCACAAACAAAAAAAGATCAGAACATGCACAGACACACATCCTTTGCTAGGTTTTTGATCGATAGTGACAGAGGTGAAAATGTAAGAGGGGAATGATATGAACGACAAGGGGAGTCACGACAATGGTAATGAGAGAATCAAGCAATACGATATAAGGTATGCATAATCTAGGATGGCACATTGAAGCTAGGATAGGAGTGCATTCAATGTAAAGGAAGAGACAAACCAAATCCAATATGGGCTGTGGATTTTTTTCATTGTTCTGGTTACGGGTTTTGGGGTGGGCCCACGATCCTGAAGATGACACTAATGACAATGATGGAGAAATTATTCATATATACTAAATCAAATTTAGACTGTCAAATTGGATAAGACTCATCAATCACAATGGTGTGAATTCAGTTTGATTGACATACTATACCCATCCAATGTTTCTCTTATTGATTTGAGATTAACGGGGCTCATTTGACACGCGATGTGCACTTTTAGACTATTAGGAATTGGTAGTGTGGGACCAATGCGCTGAAAGTGGTACTTTCTTCTTCTTTTTTATCTACAGTGGCTTTCAATGGATGGAATTATGGAGCCGACCCCAGGAACAATAAAATAAACTTGTGTTTTATGGTGGGAGCAAGGAAATTCTAACATTTTTTCCAATTTTATTAGCTTGATTTAATAAAATGAATCTAAATCGCATTCGGTTATTTAGGCTAAATCTTTATTCAAACATACCATGGCTCTTAATGTAAAGGATATAGCTGGCCATTTTCCATTGTTAGGGTGCATTAACTAAGTTACTACTTTAGAGAGTGAAACCTGAGTTCGACATTTTAGGCATTTTCCATATTGTCAGTCATGACAAAAAAAAAAATGCCATTATGGTATTCTTTGAATGCTGAACATAATCCATAACAATTAATGTGAATAATCCATTTGAATGGAAGAAAATATCATAGTTTCAAACCCCTAAAAATTTTCGAATCACATACAAGTGTGTAATTTAAGCGGAACAAGGTCAAGCAGATGGTATGATGTGCTTTGTGATTCTAAAAGTAAAAGTATTTCAAAACCAATCAAAACTATTACTTAGACTTTGCATCACTGCTTCTTCACTTATCTTTTAACCACAAAAGAAATTGATTTTGTTTAGTTTGCAACTGGTCAATATGAGGTAAGGGTATGCCTTACAAATGGTAAGCCAAAAACACTTGGGCCATGGAAGAAAATATCTTAGTCTCAAAGCCCTAAAAATTTTCGAATCACATTCATGTGCATAATTTAAATGGAACAAGGTCAAGCAAACAATATGATGTGCTTTGTGATTCTGAAAGTAAAAGTATTGCAAAACATCGAGACGTATTCAAGCAATGCTTTATACGAAAAGAAACCTTTTAGCGACAACACTAATTCCCCGTTTTATAAGAAAAGTTAATACATGAGAAATTATGATAACTCTTATTTGACATTGACTTAGAGGTGTCATACAGACCAGGTCAGGTGCATAAATAGCTTGGCCTAGCTTGCAATAATGCCAAGCGTAATGGATTGTAGGTCGAACCATTCCGACCTCTTGTATTATCTTCCTTAGACCCACAATCGTAATTTCGTGATGCCATAGCGTGTTCTTCGGTCCGAAACCCTGTGGTCCCTGGTCTAGTTGAAGTTTCAAATTAGTTACTTAGATTTGCCACGCACGACAATAGCTCAGTCAGATCCAGTTGCGTGAATTAAACCTCGCTTGTCACGGTTTGGTCAAACACGAACGATCAAACACCGTGCGGCCTTAGGATCGGTGATCCCAAGTCAGCCTTTTCTCTCACACACTCAACACAAGGGTCGGCAACTCAAAGGAGTGAATGTATTTCGTATGAATGAGCTGAGCTCAAATGAGGGGAAGGGACCCATTTTATACAAGTTCGGGACTAATCTCAGTTGTGGATCGTCCCTCCGATCCAACGGCTGTGTTTGAATCCATATCATAATTACAAATCAGCTCAACAGGTCTTGGGAAACAACTACAAACCAGGCGTAAGTCAGAAGCAAGATCAAGGGCAGCATGGGCGTGTTAGGGCCAGCATGGGTGAGCAGGGGCGTCTGACACAGAGTAGGTGAACCACTCCACATTCAAGCAGGGGCTGGCCGATCCTTGATCGATCTGTGATCAGGCCTTGCACAACCTCTCAATCGTGCCTGATCCATCCGTGTAAATGATTGATGAAATTAAATCACATGACTAATATCGCCTTACATAGATACTTCTACTTTTTTTTCTATTATAAATATTGATTTCATGAGAATCGAATGGTTCAATCAAAGGTATGTCTAAACAGGCTAACCATTCATTAGCATCGTAAAGAATATGAGTTGTGCAATGATTTACCTTATTTGGCCATTCAACACAAAGCTTCAAATCATGTGATTGGTATTGGTCTTCAAAATATATGAGCAAGAGTTCATAAATATCAAGTCATGACAATCTTGATATGTGTGGTTAGGAAAACGACATTATTGAATTTGTGTTTGCACGAGCATATTAATTATGCCAACTAGACAATAACGACAATTAAGATCATTTAAGGATGAATTAACATTTTCATTGTACTCTCTATAGACAACAAATATACTCACTCACCAAGATACTTCACTTGAAATCTCTCTCCTCACTTATAGCTCTAATGTTGTGGTCTCTCTCTCTCTCCGTTTGTTTTGTCGGTTTTGTTTCCACAGAAAAATATCTTTCACCAAAAGTAATTATTCAGTTTTTATTTAGAAATGACAAAGGTTTTGTGCTAATTCCGAACAAAGTATACCATCATCAATCATAAGTCTTCTTGATTTTACGTTAATTATGGCATTTCATAATTAGAAAAAATTTAGTACAGACTTTTCTACACATCCCCATCTATCACCCTCGCATCCGCCTTAATCGTGCCCTAGTGCATCATGAGATGTGGGTCGTTAATTCAAATGCTTTCGTCCAAAATAATAGCTACAAATAAAACACCGTCAACACATTTTATTTTTGAAAACTTGACCTTAAGATTCCATATGTTTACCATCAACAAAATCGTGATCAATTTTGATTTATGATAAAAGCCCAAGAGAAAGGAAGTAATAGTAATTCTATGATAACTATATGCACTCTTCATTGAAAAGAGTTAAGGCTTTTTATTTTGAACACATCAACACATTTTTATTTATTTGGCTAAAATGTAACCTCCTTTAATTTTATTTTATTTTTTTCTTCTTGCTTTTCTTTTTTGTCATTTAAAAAAGGAAACCCTAAATTGCCGTGCGTATTAAAAAAAAGTGTAAACTTAACAGAAATTAGCAATTTTTCCATTGAAGACTTATCTAACAGCACGGCTTGCCAAATTGTAATTTTACAATAGATCGTCGAATTACGATACCCTGGCTTAAAATATCCTAGTCGATTAAAAAAGCACACCAGGAAAACACAGGCACAAAAAAAAGTAAAAAGAAAAAGGTATATATATGTGGATTTACACAAAACTAAACACCTATCCAAATGGAAGGTGTGGTGGCAATGAAGCATTACAGTGATGCACATAATCAGGCACTCCAAGGAGATGATACTAATTTTGGTAGTTCACAACGGCAAATAGTGCAGTGGCCATTTTCTTCATAAACAGCTTCTTCAAAAACATAAAAGATCATATATACACATAAACACACAGCCTTCACTAGGATTTTGATTGAAAGCTATAGAGGTGAAAATAAAAGGGAGGAATGGTATTTATATTGAAAGGAGGTCACAATAATGGTAAGGAGAGTTTTAGGCAATTCCATTTAAGGCATGCATAATTTGGGTGGTAAGGAGAGAATTAGGCAAGTCCATACAAGGCATGCATAATCCGGTTTGGCACATGGAAACAATGGGTGAAAGTGCATTCAATGCAACGGAAGAGAGAGACCAAATATGACATGGGTTGTAAATTTCTTCACTACTTAGGTTGGAGATTTCAAGGGGTGGGCCCACAATTCCGATGAATACATTAGTGAAAAATAATAAAGAAATTACTCATTAAACCCATCATTTACATGCTAAATCATATTTCTACCGTCCATCGGATAAGACCTATCCATCTAAAGGGTTTGAATTCATTTTAATTCATATAATACATTAATCTAAAAATTTCTCAAACTAACTTGAGATTAACGGGGCGCATTTCGCATGTGATGTGCAAATTTTTTCTTATTTTTGGTTTTTTTTAGTTATATTAGCTATTGAATGGATAGAATCATAGAGCTAACCACAAGTATGGTAAAACAATCTTTATATTTTATTGTAGGAGAAATAGAAAGCTTTCATTTTACTTTTTTTATTATATGATTGACTTGATTTAATAAAATGATTATAAATGACATTTGATTTTTTTTTTTTTTTTTTAGACTACATCTTTTTTCCAATCACACCATGGGCTGAATGTAGAGGAGCACAGTTAGCCATTTTCCATTATTATGATACATTGACTAAACTACTCGGCTTTAGAGAGTGAAACCTAAGTTGGAGGATTTTAAGTACTTTCCACATTTATAACCATATATATCAATAATGACAATTCGACCAAAAAAAATTCATTCATGACAGTAAAAATATCATTATTGTATTCTTTGCACGTTGAATGTAATCATAACAATCAAGGTAAATAGTTAATCTAGATGGAAGAAAACATTGTAGTTTTAAAACACCTATAATTTTTCCAATCACATGTGTGTGTATAGTTTAGGTGGAATGGAATTAAAGCGAAAAGTCCAATGCCCTTCACCATTTTGATAGTAAAAGTATTTCTAAACCACTCTAAACTATTATTTTGATTTTGCATTATATCACGTCCTTATTATTTTTCTAGAAATAAATTTATCAAGTTAAGTTTGCAATTGATCAATTCAAGGTGAGGCAATGTTTTTCAAATGATTAGTTGAAAAAAATACTTGGGCTTCTTAGTGTACCCAAAAAGTATCTCATAGAAAAATTTAAACAAATGAACAATGCTTTATATTTGGACAATAATCACATCCAATACGAATATACATTAGACATCATACATCATTTTATATATATATATATGTGTGTGTGTGTGTGTGTGTGTGTGTGTGTGTGTGTATATGTATGTATGTATGTATTTTTGTAAATCAATCTTAATATAAATAACATTATTGAAGGAGAACTATAATAATGGTATCCGATGTGATGTTTTTTATAATTAGTAACCCAAAATGTGACTTGAATGAAAATTTTCTTAAATGTCATGTCGACAATAAATATTGGATTTTTGTCATTTTAATCATATAATTGAAATCTACATCATTTAAACTAGAATGAAAATTTTCTTCCTCATCTGAATAATGATACTCTAGTTTGTACTTGAAAGTATCCACAAACTAAGGAAAAGCCGTTGACTTTATTGGAAACTTAACTTCTAATTTATAAGGATAAACTACCTCAATGGTAATCCCACTTTTAAGTCTGTCTTGTTAAATATTCATTTATCTTTCACATTACTTCAATCAGTTCAAAATCATTATTTGTCACCCAAATGTTCAATATCCACCAAATTACATGCATTATCATCCTCATTCACATCCATTTTACTAATTGTAATCTAATTCCCATCATCATCAACATTCTTGATCACATTTTGAACACATTACTCACCATATTATCAATTCTTTCCACATCCACATCATACAAATCTTCATTTTCTATATCAACCCCTACCTCAACACTCATCTCTTCATCATTAACATACTCCACATACAACTCGACAATTTTATAATGCAGATATGATATAAAAGATCTTTCTCAGCAAAGGTAGCCCATAAATACCTAAGACCATCTTCAAGACACTCATAACTTCTCCCTATACCTCATTGCTGTCAAAGTTCCATCTACAAATGGATAAGACTTAGGTCTTAGTATAAGTATAGCAAATTTTTTCTTCTTCTTTTTTGAAAAGCAAATTAGCAATAACCAACACTCTTGATAGAATGACAAATTGGTTATTATTACCTTATTTAATACACTTTTCTTTACTTCAACATAAGAAAAAGTATTCTAGTCTTAGGAATTGGTGTATGATTGTGTATCATATTACTTTCAGAAGCTCTATAATAGATTATCCTCATACTATACTTACTCAAAGTCTCAATAACTCTAATTATACCAGACAATGACCTCTTACTTAAGTTTATTTCAACAACATCAACCCTTCGACCTACATATTTCAAGGGTGGTACAACTTGAAATTTACCTCCAAAGAAAGCAATGACAGGAACTTTGTTGGCCATTAGATCTACATCGGGAAATAAAAGTAAATAGCACTTTAGATTGTCAAATTATATAGGCTAGCTCAAGCTCGTATTTCCATCAAGTGAAAATTAATTAAAAGATGGAAGCCAAATATTATGATTGAAAGTAGGAAGACAATATCTAAGCCTGGTTTTCACGGTCCCTCGATGACCATATATCATACTTTGGATTAACAGGATATTCATTGAAAATTGTGGAGATGCAAATTAGTATCTAACCTACTTAGTTCCATATTAAATTAACATATAAAGCTACATTCGGTGTATTAGAAGTCCTAAAACTTATCACAAAAGTGCAATTGAGTCCTAAAATTTTCAAAAAGTGTAATTAAATCCTAAAACTTATCGTAAGTGCAATTGAATCATAAAATTTTCAAAAAAAAATGCAATCAAAGTCCTAAAAATTATCAAAATGGTTCAATCAAGTCCTTTGATTGATTGTACTTTTTGAAAATTTTAGAATTTAATTGCACTTTCATAACAAGTTTTAGGACTAGATGGCATTTTTATAATAAATTTTAGGACTTAATTGCACTTTTTGAAAGTTATAAGACTCAATCGCACTTTCATAACTAGTTTTAGGACTTCATGTACACTTATCCCTTCTTTAAGTATAAGTTCATGGAGGAAGAAAAAAAAGTAATTTCTAACATACCCATGTTACATGATACAAGCAGATTGAGTGACAGCAAGTCAACGTGTAAAATAAAACAAACTAAAAAATGTCTAGTTCATCAATACACATAACTGTGACCAATGGAAGAAGTAAATATCATATACCAAAATGATGAACAACATAATGGAACATGATGCAAACACTAGCATAGACCTAAACACTATCAAAATGAAACATGGCACTAACATTTAACAGTTCAAAATGATCAAGTTGAATCGACATTGAAGGCACAAACACCAACACAAAAACAGACATGTTATACATGTATAGCCATTGTCTATATTGTCAACATCGCTCAATCCTATGTTGAGAGTTGTACAACTTGCATGAGATGAGAAGGGATATGACACCACAACATTGTCTGTGATTTAGAGGCAAAGACCTTTGATTTGCCCCCATGATATGAGAATGGACAACTTGCATAGATTTGTGATCGATGAAAAAGAGATCTCAACCTTCAATTTAAGGCTTGCATAGACTTGCCGCCGCGACACACAATATGTAATATAAGGCTCAAAATTTGATTTTGGGGCAATTGTGGAAAAACTCGACAAATGTAGAAATGAATTGATTCTACAATGGAACGAGGCCATTTTGGACACATTGAGTTTTTTACTTAAATTATCTACCACATAGGAGAGAGAAATTATTAAAATAAGTTATGTCAACAATTTCTGTTAGCCAAATCGGACGGAACAAATGGAGGAACTCGATTGCATAAACTTGACAAGTGTTAGAGCTGTCGCGACCCTCCTAACAAGTCGGAAAAACGAGTTTAGATGTAATGTCGAGTTAGGATCACCGATCTCCAATTGACTCATGTTCTTCCAAACCCTTAACTCACGTAATGTTGAGATTTTCATTTTAATTTAATTAAGCCTATGAGATTCTATATGAGGAGATGTCATTAACTTATTGAGGTCGGTTAGAAAAGTGAGCTAAATATGCCCCCTACTCAATCAAAGATATATATTCGATAACTTGATTACACTAGTTATCTAACTAATGCACCTTTATTATTTAAACTTGATTATTTGTCAGATAAGTGACCATGCAATTTTTTTACCAATTATAAATCCTAAAATTCTTATACACTAAGTGTCCATACAATGTTGTTTAATTATGGTCTTAAAATGTAATCTAACCATTCAATTAAAACACGCAAATCACAACTCAGAAAAGCAATATAAAATAATCACAATCCATCCATTGAAGATAGTATAAAAGAACAAGTAAAATGTAAAATGTAGTTAAGCACCCCGATATGAGCCATGGTCTTGTTATTAAACCCTAAGACAACAACCCACCAACTAATTTAAAATCAAATTTGTCTTCTAAAAGATTGATCTTCCTAAACCTCAACTAAATCAAAGGAACTCTCTAATCCATAAACTATATATTTACTAACTAAATGAAAATAAAATAATTCTAGTAATAAAAGCTAACAACCTAATCAAGTCCTATTAGTCCAATTTTTTAATTTTAAAAAAAAAAAATATTTATGCATTTTTTTATTTTTTATTTGTATTTTTATTTCTATTCTCTTCTATGTCCAAATGAAATTGTACACCACTAGGTTAACATTTTCTTTCCGTTTTCCCTCTTTCTTTTTATTTTTTCTTTTATACGCTGATAAAATAGGACACCGACCTAGGCCCTTGGGCCTGTCTGAATATACATCAAACTTGAGCTTCGTGGGTCTAGGACTAGGGACATGAATTGCACTTTCTATAACAAGTGCTTTCAAACAGCTCTGTGTAGAGTTACATGTAAATTCCCACGGTGATACTATATTAGATGTTAGCAAATTCACTTAAGTATATACTTCTAGAATACCAATAAGTTTGCACATCTCTATTTTGTCGATATATCTTATCCAATATTTGTATGACAATACCTCAACATATAGTAATGATCTTTTACTAAATTCCAATGGCAATCATTCAGTGGCGATAAAGAAGAGGTGGGGATAAAACAAAAAACATAAAGCCGAAACCCGACCCGACCCTAATTATTACTTTTGGTATTATGCTTTTCAGATTGGTTCTGGATGGGTCGGAACACATTACCCCATGATTTGGGTTGGCTCAGTAAAGTCAAAACCCGACCCGACCCAACCCATTGACAACCCTACTTTCAATGGAATTAAAACCCAAACCACCAAAAGTTTATATCTCACTATTTGAACTGCCTAAAACTTTCAACAAAAAAAAAAACCTCCCCAAAACCAAATCAAGCCCAAAATCTCTAAAACCCAAGTCAAACCCATTTTGTTGTATCGCTGCATTAAGCCCATCTTTTCTATAATCGCACCAAGCTCACCTTGAGTACAATACTAAACCATCACCCATCATTACTACTCTAAACTCATGGTCCTCTTCCTATATCGAGAACTCCATTTTTACTGATTTACCATCAACAAAACTTTATCAATGATCAACATATCCAAGCCTTAGACTGAACATCACCATCTTCTACCTTTAGTCATAGACTGGCCATGAATCCACAAAACCAGAACGTCCCCCTCTGATGACCAATTCCAAATGCCATTACCATTCATGCACATAATACAATTTCGAGGCAAATGTAAACACAATTCAAAGAAATTTTTTATGACATATGCCATGAATCTTCAAATGACACTACTACTCATTCACAAAAAAGTTTGTCCAGTAATTGTTGCACCATAACACAGAGAAGGAACTAACAGAGCTACTCCAACACACGAGAGAGCACAACAAGTTCAATTGACAAAAAAATGGACATGAGAATCAACATGGCTCTACTCAAATTCGGCGCCTAATTTCATCTATGGTTCAGTTTTAACACCGATTCAACTACATCTAACAACAAACAAAGCTACTCAGAAATTATGCAAACAACAACACTATCCTCGAGTTTGAACTCACCTTGTCGGAGCATAATTTCGACTGTAGTTGCAGGTCAAGCTCGGTCGAGGAGATTCTAGAGAATGTCATTCAGGAGGATCAGCGTTGGCGACGAAACTTCCATCGAGATGGGACTATGCTCCAAGCGTTCTCGGCTAAAAGTAGGGGCGAGTAGGGTTCTGGGCTGCTGGGCTTCTTAGATTTTGTCTGTAGGCCGAAATGAATTTGAAATTAAGCCGAGCTTATGGGTAAAAGTCATGCAAGTATGGTTTAGTGGGTCTGTACTGATTTTATTGGGCTCCGCTTGTGCACTTATGGTAAAATCAGTTCATTTAATTTTATTAGTTATTTTGTTTTAATCGTTTCATCATGTTTTATTACAAAAATTGCATACTTGATTTATTAGCAAAAAATTCAGGTGTCAACAAGGATGTTTTAAAAATTAACTACACTTTTATGCCAAGTTATAGGACATCTAGCGCATTGATCCCCAACTTCTTTGGCCATATCGTTTTGAGTTATTGAGTTCCTCTTACTCGCTTAAGCATTTTAATTGCTTGTGATCCAACCATCTAATGAATATTGTGAGTTGAATTGATTTTTATGGCCTTATGGTTAGGGGTGATCGGGTCCAGGGTGGGTAGGGTCTAGACACAGGACCACATGCCCGACCTGTTATAACCGTTCTCTTTTTTGGACCTGTTCCCGACCCCTTTTGCATTGGACCATTTCCGACCCACCTTTTTCCGGTCCTGGAACAGGGGTTAACCCTGTTTATATTGGAATCTATTTTGCATAAAAATTGCTGTACAACACTCATATGTAAGATAAAGCGTTTAACTGTTAAATGCTTTATCTTACAACTAGAATGACCCCTCTTAATGGGGAGGGAAGAGGAAGTGATGTCTGATAAATGATGTGACCACAATGTGAAATAAAGTGTGGTTATCATGTAATAGCACACAATATGCTTATTGCAATGCAACCGAGTGAATAAAGTTTTGCATTTTCATGAGGCGGCACATCTCCTGTCTCATGTACAAATGAAAACGGTACCGAAACGAAAATCTGGAAAATAGAGGGGACTAGAAGGAACCTAAATGGAAAAGGATGAAGAATGGAATGAATGGACAACTAAGTGTCTCTCGAGTCTCAACACGTTCCTTTTGTCATCCCATACATAAATAAAGTCTATTTACTTACCACAAAATTGGAGTTTCCACAAAATGAAGTTATACATCAGCTGCTTTGAAAGCTGAAACCAGAAAAAACAGCTGCAACAATGGCATACATTAGCTGCTGAAACCAGAAAAAACAGAATACAAGTTGCATTCAAATCGGATATTATGATATCTCAACTTGAGATTATCTCAAGTCCTAAAATGATAATATTTATCATAATTTGAGATTTTCAAAATAATTGTCATACAATCTCATAAAACTCTGGTATTCCAAAATCTTTCTAATCTTGCTAATTGTTAGAATGAATTTCCCAATGTGGTATAATTCGGAATGCTGCACGTGTTCGAACTTCTTCACCTTTCATCACCCGCATGCGCCCGGGCTCTTTTTCAAGATAGTAGTATGAATGAGAGAAACTAGATAGAGAAGAGACTAACAAAAATGGTGTTCCTTTCGCATTCCAAAGAGGCAATTATCCAATAAGTTTTGCCGGGTCGAAGATAAAAACGCATTTGACTTGTTCCTTGTCACATCTTGGTTGACCCAAAACTTGCATATGCAATCGAGCAACGATCCAGGATGTTGTTTGAACCCAGAGCTGCATTACTTCCATTTTCTTTGTTGTCTTATGAATGTCATCAATGTGGTCAAGTTCTTGTCTATGATGATGAGCACATCTAGATCATTAGGCGCATTGAGAGCTGTGAAAAATTTGTAAAATTGGCAAGAAGCTTTTCTTTTTCAAGCTAGGCGGATCAAGGAATCTCTGGCTTCTCAATTAATACTAATACAAAAGCATTGATGATGGCGAAAGCTATCAAGAGCACGGCATGAGAAACACACTATGTATTTTTGCGGACGGATGTTTGCATCAATCGGGTTTGCATGGTGAAGAGCTTTCTTCACAACTACCGAACGATAAGCTAAAAATTCTCGTTGAAACTTTGGATAGACGGTAGAAACCGGCATTTCTCAATGAACCGAAATCAAGACTTGAGGCATTCGGTTTCTCAAAGAAAGATGTGCAACATCTTACCATTGGTGGTGGCAAAACACGAGCCTCAACGACCCGGCGGGGGCGGCGGCGGCGGGGGAGGGCGGCACGGGCGGGCGCTGCGGCGGGGGCTCGGCGGGACGCGGCGGCGTCGGGTAGACACGGATCGGCACGGCGACGACTTGACGGGCTGCTTGGCATCGCGGCTGGTGAGGGGCGGCAAGGATCGACGCGGCTTCAACGGGCGTCGGCGAGGGGGCTAGGCCGGATCGCGAGCGGAGCGAGGGGCGCGTCGTTCGGGCGGTAGATCGGCGGCGGGGAGCTCGGGAAACGGTGCGCGGTGAGAACGGGATCGGCGGAGGGCTGCGTGGGTTGCTCGAAGATGCGACAAGGTGGGCTTGCGGACGCGAGATCTGCGGTCGGGGGCATCGGCGAGGCAACGGCGGCAAGTGGAACGGCGAGATCGAACGGAGGCGGCGTTGGTGCTCGGGTGTGAGCTCGGTAGGGGTCAGCGGCTTCGCGGGCAGAACCAGTGGAGCAGAGCTTTAGATGAACGGCGGAACGACGATGGTGGTGCGAGCGCAAGGGATGCGACGGGAGTGGCGAGGCGGCGTCGGCTTCGCGATTTCGGGAGGGAGCTCGGAGCAAGGTTGGCGAGCGGCCCGGGAAGCTGCGTTGACGGGCGGCGTCGCGATTTCGGGGCGGCGTCGGGATCTCACGGATCTCACGGGCTGCTTGCGGGTGTCGCGGGAGGAAGGCGACGGTGGGCGAGCGGAACCAGGATCGGCGGATGAGCGGAGGTCGCAAGCTCGAGGAAGATAGAAATTAAAAAGTAGAAACACTGAAACAAATTAGGGTTTTCTCTTTGGGGGTGGCAGCAGTGGCTTACAAACCTAGGTTCTATAACCGGTTCCCAAACCGATCCAGGTCGATCCAGGTTCAGGGTGGGTAATCCCTTGGAACCGGTTCCCGAACCGGTTCAAACGAGTCTGAGTTTTGGGAGCCCGGTTCCGGACCGGTTTCAGCCGGAACAGGTTCCCAGACCATGTTTTCCGGGTGGGCGGGCCAGGGAGCAGATGGCCGTCCGGTTGCACACCCCTACTTATGGTCGATTTCTTCAAGACGTTAATGTTATTTAAATAGAGTAATTGATCATCATCTTTCTAATTTATCACCACAGTCTATTCTTAAAAATCTCAACCTGTAATCGCTTGACTCAATTATAAATGTATCCTGGCTTAGCCTCTAGAAGCTTTTTTTTTTTCTCTTTTCCAAAAAAAAGTTCTAATTTAGACATTTCATCAGAAAAGTTAATGCACGAAAAATCATTCTAATTCCTAATTAACTTCGGCTTAGAGGCGTCATTCAAGTCGAGTCGATTACAAAAATACGAGTCGGCCCAGCTTGCTTAAGTGCCACTTAGGACGGACCGACAGGCGGGCCGAGCCGGTCCCGCTGCCCTGCCGAAACCGGCCATCCGACGATCCCCCGGAGCAGTCGCCCGCTGAGCAAGATGTCAATTATTGTGGAGAGAGAGAAGAGGGAGGGACGCTCTCGGAATATTCGCATTCCTCGGACCCATAATCGTAATTTTCGGGCGATGCCGCAACACGTTCCTCGGTCCGAAACCCTCCGCCTATATATGCTCCCCTGTCTCGCCCGTCGCAGACCCTCTTTCTCTCTCTCGCTCTCGCCATCTCCCCTTCCTTTTCTCTCTCTACCCGGCTCTCGATTCTCTGTAGGTGCGATCCGAGAGGGAGCTCCGCCGCGCATCTCCAGCCATGTTGGTCTACCAGGATCTCCTCACCGGTAATTCCTTCGGGCCTTTTGATTCGACGAATTCTGCGCGTGGCTTGCGTTCTTGCGCGGGGGCGCCGCCGGTCGGCGACGAGCTTGTTTTCGATTTTGGGTTGGTGGGTTTGTTCGAGCATCGGGATCTAGATCTGGGTTGATGTGTTGGTGTTCTGTGGATCTAGATCTGGGTTGATGAGCGCATGAGTGGATGATCTGAATGAAATTGCTGATTTTTCGTGCGTTTTTTTTTTTTTGTTCAGCGGTTGATTGGTGCTGTTAATTGATTCGGTGGATCGTGGGTTTTTGGATGGGAGCTTGAAAGTTGCCAACTTTATCGGTGAAATTGCGTGTCGGGTTGTGTGTCTTTTGAATGGGTGTTATTGATTATCTCGTGAGGTAGTGTCTGTCGAGGGTTTAGCCTGACAGACTGTGCCTCTTTGAGTTGCTGTCGCAGCCGATCCAAACATGTTTTGTAATTCCCTCCCTCCTTTGTCTGGAGGGAGATGGAAAAGTAATTAAGGGAAGCAACAGAGAAAAAGGAAGAATTATAGAGAAATAAAATTCTATAGATGGATGCGTTGTGTACATATGTATGTTCATCTTTGTATTTTGAGATTGGGAAGGTGGAATTAGACCGAAGAGCGATTGTTTCATTGAATTGATAGCTGTTACTTGTTACTAATCAGATGTTTGCAATAATTGCTTATCCCAGGTGATGAGCTTCTCTCGGATTCGTTCCCCTACAAGGAAATCTTCGAAGGAGTGCTGTGGGAAGTTGAGGGAAAGGTACTGTCTCAAAATAGCCCTTATGTAATATCTTAACATCCATATCCATGGGATAGTGAGTATGGTGATGATAGGCTAATACGTCACTGGGACATTGAGGAATTTCACTAAGTTTATAGTGACATCTTATTTTATTAAACTTATTTTATTTGCTTGAGGATAATGACATGTAGTTGTGCTGAGTTATTTTCACAGTTCAGGTTGTAGCTTCCCCCCCTCCCCCTCTAAAATATCGAGTAGCTAGGAAAAAAAAGAAGTGTATAGTCTTCAGGTAGTTTCTGTTCAATCATGGCAATTCTTTTGGGCATTCGGTCAAGATTTGTTCATTCTTAGATTGGATTAATTATTTGGGAGGATTGTTTAAATATTTGCTCTCTATTGTCTGGAGACTTATCATGATATGTGAATACATAAACTGGTGGATCTGTCTCTGCTACTCTTGCAAAGTCATGAACACTTGAACTCACTGTCGTTTGTTTGAACAGTGGGTTATTCAGGGTGCAGTTGACTTTGACATTGGTGCCAATCCCTCGGCTGAGGGTGGTGGCGAGGATGAAGGTGTTGATGATCAAGTTGTCAAGGTGGTTGACATCGTTGACACATTCAGACTCCAGGTTATGATCACTCTATCACTGCTTGCCTGTTTGTTAGCTTTCCTTGATTAACGTATTTGATGAATTGTTGTTACAACCTTGAGCAGGAGCAACCCCCTTTTGACAAGAAGCAATTCATCACCTTCATGAAGAGGTACATCAAGTTGTTGACAAACAAGCTGGAGGGGGAGCAGCAAGAACAGTTCAAGAAGAACGTTGAGGCAGCGACCAAGTTCCTTATTTCTAAGCTCAGCGACCTTCAGTTGTAAGTGGAATGAACAACAAGGTTGTCCTGCGATGTCTTTATTTCTGCCGGTTGTTCTTAATTGTGCATTTGTCATGTTTTTCCTTGCAGCTTTGTTGGCGAGAGCATGAGTGATGATGCCAGTCTGGTTTTTGCTTACTACAAGGAAGGTGCCACCGACCCGACCTTTTTGTATTTTGGTCACGGTCTGAAGGAAATCAAGTGCTAAGAAACTGGGGGATGCTGCCAAGTTAACCTATGTTTTCTGTAGTTTTAGCTATTTATTGAAGGACGGTTATTTGGATGTTCTGTATTGGATGACTCACGGCTTCAATAGGCCTGGTGTTTTGATCGAATGTTACTCTTGTGGTTTGATGCGTCGTTTCTTCGAAAATTCCTCTTTTATTAATTTTGCATACCGCTCGATATTATACCTATAAATTCTGTCTGGTTGCCCGCAATTTGTATCGTGTGGTCTTTGCTTCTCTTTTTCTTGAACATCTCTTGGCAGCAAAAGGATTGTGTGGTCGGAAGAGATTTGGCATTAGATTCTCTCTGTCCAGTCGACTGCAGCATGGATCAGATTCGAACTCCACTTCATCGCGGTCTGCATGAAGTCATCGAGCTGCGACGGTCGATGTTTCAATTCCACCGTCCGGTTGTGAGGACGGTATGTCCTCGATTCGCAAGTGGAGGAAAATACATTATGCCCAGAATGATTTGAGGGATGAGAGATTGTCTATATTAATTATTCCAGTTTGTCATGGTCTGTGTAGCTCATAAAAAATAGCATGTTAAACGATAATCACTACTAGATTCTACATCAATCAAGATCGGGAGCAAAGTGATTATTGGAAAATAGCTCGTGCATACTAATGAAAAATTAGCTCGTTCCACAAAACAGATTGAAGACATTCGAGGAAAGTGAATCCTCTCTACTTCAAGAACATCATTATCGACAACCAATGAAGAACTTAGCTCAAAGATGCAACGATTGCTTCTGTTGTTCACATCGAGAACATCATATAATTGGTGAAGACTGAGGAGAGCTTCCATCACGGTGTGGTGTCTTCCATCTAAAACGCAATATAAGTCATATGGCGCACGGAATCCTACTCTGAAGATCCGAGATATTTAATTATTCATCCATGATCCTTTCAATTTGATCACTTCTTGTTCTGAAATATGAAGCTTCGAGCCTCTATTTCATCTTTCGTTCAGTCAACCCTACCTTTTGTCCATTGAGGAATGTTTGTTGAGACATACCGTTAATGTTTCGGTCAGCCTTGCTCAATCCTTTTGTTTGTTTCTTTATACTTTCTTTGATCGCACTGAGCTTGAACAGTATGTGGGAAGGGTTGAGGTGAGACTTATTTGTTCTACATCTTCATTACTGTATGATGTGATATTGTTAGCTCGGCCTTCATGTGGCAAGTCTAATTCGCGTTTCTTGTCTACTTTGTTTTGATTAACGATCACTCGGCGCTATGGAATCCACTAACAACTGCATTTCCTCCGAGCATAATGCTGAAAATCCTGCCAGAGTTTTCGTGGAAAATTTCTTAAGAAATTCCTGGTAAGAGTGATATTAAAGGGCTCGTCTGGTGAAGAATGGAATGCCACATTACTCGAACTTTGCTCAAATGGTCTCTGAAAGGACAAACCAAACAACCTAAGTAATTCACAAACTCCATAAGTGATCCCATACTTCGACATTACAGCCATATCATATGCTGCAAATTAAAAACTTTGGCATTACTTACTAAACCACATAAGTGATGCCCATTTTGAGCTGTCTCTTGTGGGGAATTTCGAACAGTTCCTCTTGCTGCCTGGCACACCTCTACAGCCAATTATACATGCAATTGATCATGAGCCTCTTTGCTCGAACCTGATTTGCTTGAAGCTCTGAGCTCGATCTCTCTCATTAGATACGTTATCCCTCCGGTCTTCATCGCTTCATCCAGCAATCCAATCTCCCTTTGCAGGTCACTAGCCTTGCCTCGCCTGTTGAGGGCGGGCGGCATGCTGTGGAGCACATCGTTCCGAATGAAATCCTTCAACCCATCAACCAAAACCTTCTCGAACACCTGTCGCTCCATCTTCACGTCGCCATATTCGTACCTCCTGACGCACCAATGTATGCCTGACTCTCGTGGGTCCATCCGTCCGAAGAAGAATTATTGCTGTAGAGGCACCTTACTTCTGGGCAGCAACTTGATTGAGAATAATAATAGGACCTAGTGCAATGCATGTATGTTGTCAATATCGGTGAAATGCCATGGATGAGCTCGGTGTAGAAAGCACGAGCCCGGGCGTCTGGTGGATGTTCGGGTTCGACGTGATCTTGACTGGGGCTTCCTTCGAGACCTTGTTCTCGAGCTCATAAAAGCACTTCCTTCTATACCGTAGTTCCACAGGAACATGATGCTAATTATCGCATCGGAGAAGATGAGTGGGAGGCAGCCCCCTTCCACAAATTTGCAGAGGACTAAGCTTAGAAATGTAAACTCTACGCAATGTTGAGGACATAGAGAATTACAAGGAGTATGGGGGGTCTTCCAAATCACGACCATCACGACGACAAGAAATGTGGACGTGATGACGAAAATAGATGCTACCGCTATTCCTATAACAGAGATTCGAAAATTTCTTTCAATAACTTCAATTTAGGCAGCTTAATGAATTAACGCATTTGCATTCATAACTAAATGGGTGCGTATATAGTGTGATTTTTTTCTGTTTGCTTATCATAAGCATTGCTCATCTTCAATGTGGTCTTGAAGGCAAGGGTCACAACAACACAGGCCAACATGAGGAGGGTGTTGATCTCTGGTATGTAAATCTACCCTCATGCTGTTGCGAAGTGTGCTCAACCTTCACGTGTGGGAAGCACCCAAACGCGACCAACTGCTTCACTGTGGCGAACGTGGCCGATATCATGGCTTGACTTGCTGTTATTACCGCCATCATTGCAATCACAAACAGTGGCCAATACACCGGTTCTGCATCAAATCATTAGATAGATTCATTGTATGACCCGACAAAATAAACGATGCATCGGATGAAGTAGCATGAGGAAGCTTACTTGGTATCAAACTGTAAAAAGTGCTAGCAACATCTTCGGTGTGCTTTCGGAGATAGGCCACCTGACCAAAGTAGGGGAGGATGATTGAAGGAAAGACAACTATGCATGAGCTCAATTGAATTGATAGGAAATTAAACTGCCCCTGATCAGCAAACGTTGCTCCAGAGCCTACAATCAAAGGCTCAAAGCGTAAAATCACGCAATCAACTCTTGAAAAAAAAAGTTATATATCATGGTTAGAAAGAAGAAAGAATTGACTTATAAATGAATCATTCAAATAATGTTTAGCTATATGTTAAGACTAGAAGTTTGGATTACCCGTTAAGTAGAGTATAACCCCTCCAAGAGAAATCCCTGCTTCCCTTTTGTTCCTCATGAAGTACCTACCGGATGATGTAGAACGACTTTGATCACTCCCAAGTCATGTTTCACAAAATTGTACATGTCGATCAGCACGATACTGAGGAATCATACAAAGAGGACTGGGGCAAAGTTGTATCCGACTTGTACTACATTTGGTTCAACTTTAAGGGAAAGCTTTTGGGAAAATGTAAAGGCTTTTAACCTAAAGGGATTTAGTGAAATGCAAAGACTATTTTGTAAATAGTAATTGAAAAGTGATTTGGGAAATAACTTTGGGAAAATTTTGTTTGGTAAATATCTATTTGGAAAGTCCTTTGATATAACCAATCTAAGTTTTTTTTTCTATTTTAATTTATTTAAAATTAAAAAACATAATGATAGTAACTTTTATATTTTTGTGTTGAGAGTAATGTAAAAAGGACATGATAACAAATTTATAAATAAAAGAATCACATGACAAGTGTTGAAAATAATAGGGCCCTTAGATTTACAAAGATTGAGGAAAGTATAATAAAGTTACTGAGAATATGAATATAAAATTTGTTGTTTACAATATCATATGAAAAGTTTTATATAATACTGGCATGCGATTTGAAATACGTCTACTATTTAGCAACAAAAAAATTAGACATGTCTTAGCTGCAACATGATAGCACCAAATGACATATCTTGTTCATTATGAATGGACAACTGAGCAGCTCTTTGCTCTAAATGACTATCAATTTACCCAACCATGTCTCAGAGCTCAAAAATCACTTAGAATGGATCAAACAACATAACACTTCTTGGAGATTGATTGCACAACGAGCATCACATGAACACATTCGTGATGGCAACAATAATGAGCTTCTGCTCATGTTCAAAGCCTTATCATGCAAGAAAATTAAAGAGCTCGGACTCTTGAAGAGCAATGAACTTTTTCTATGAACCTCAGATTGACAAAATTGAGGATTAGCCTTGGAAAAACTGTTCCTCCCTTAAACAATAGTACAATCATAACGTCTCAATTCACAAGCCGATGCACGTATTGATAGACATGTCATGGATATTCCAAAGAACTTACAAAGGAAGACAACTCCTAGTAACTACTGGTACAATGGAAATGAACATTCAAAGCCCAAGATTCATCCTGTGAAAAATGGAAAAGTGTGGAGCAACAGACTTTGGTTACATCACATGAAGTAAGAACGACATAATAAGTGAATTAAAACATTATCCCATAATATTCTATTAGCACTAGAAGCTTCTATTGATTCTAGTTCTTCCATGACTTCATTCTGCAAGGCCTCTCATTAGGAGTCCTTTCAAGGCATTTTAAAGCAAGCTGTGATATTTGGAATGCAAAATCAATACATGTGAGATATGGAGACAGTATATATTTGGATCCCATTTTCCCGTAGGTTGCAACATCATGAGCAACTAACTTCTTCTAAAATAACCAGTGTTTCTTTTTCGATTTCTAAGGAATTGGAGCACTCACAGAAAATGAAAAGTTATGTAGGCAATACAACTGTAGATTCTATGCCAAAGGATTTAAGTAACCTAAAGGAAAACACGCCTTGTATTTCATAGGGGGATTATAGTGAACCTCACACCAGAAACTCTACCACTACTCTGCCTTAGTTTAAAGTAAGGTTAACAAAAGGAAAAAAAAAGATATGGAGTTTCAAAAGGCGAGTTGCACATTGAACAAAAGCAACAGTAGATCAATTGCAAATGTTCACATCCATAATCTAAATCAATCAATATATATTGAATTGTACCCAAGAAGCTATTCTCAGCAAGAAAAAGAACAAATATTTAATTTTTTAGACAAACAACAAGCAAAGCATCACAAAGGAGGATCTATATACACATATATGTGAGCAACACACCTTTTTTCCAAGACAAACAAAAAGTAAAATAAACCCATTCGAACTTTTAACAAACTAAACCCAAGAACTTCACATTCATCACATTGCACCCATTAATGATTTCACCCAATAAAACAATTATGACGAAGAAGACAAGCAAGCAGTACCCTAAGCAGAGGGAACTTATAAATTCAATTGCCCAACAATAATCAAGCTGTGAATATAAGTATCATCTCGAGGCTCTCCAACATCAACCAAATAACCATTGAACATCACTGGCTTACTGGAACGAATAACTTCATCATTCGTCAAAATCCTAATTTCCAACCGCTGCTCACTGCCATCATACAACATTTACCTATTGTGTATCCAATCATCAATCATAGCATGAACTAATCTACTCAAAACAAACTCAATCACAAAGAGTATTACAACCAAAAGCACAAAAAAGAAACAATCTGTGATGGTAGACAAAATAAAATCCTAAGCAACATCAAACAACTACCATTCAGTTCAATCGAGCAAGCTAAATTCAGGGAAAAATGGTAACAAATCGATTGTCACTACACTTTTGACATAGATTAGCTAATCAAATCAAATCATGTCCGAGCCCAATCAAAGGCAATTAAATTGCCGATCAGGTTGAGCTAGACATCAGTGGCAGAGATTAGCAGTGAAAGCAAAGGTACCTTACCGGTGGAGGTGCGGAGAGAGTGGAAGCCGTTGTGATAGACCTTGCACTTCAGCTTCAGGTGCTTCGTGAAGGTGATATTCTATTACTTCAGAGCTTCCATGGTCGTTGCAGTTGGGATGAAGAAAATTTCTAGGGATTTGTTCAGAGCCCAGGTGAAGGCTCCGAGGCCACCAGACCCTAGGCATAGTGACGTTGGGTCGCGCGACCTCCGTAAGGCTACCGAACAATAAATCTGAAGCGACAGTAAAGAGATCAATCCATGTACAAATAATTTAGAGAATGCTCGATCTCATTTTACCCTTTTATCAAACATTAATATTCTGCCTTCTAGTTAGAATATAATAAAAAAAAAATCTTTTGAATTACGGAAAATTTTGAAAGCAACTAGCCATATTAATATTCTACATTCCAGTTAGAATTTCACATACCATATGGGACTCTAAAACTAAATTATCCTTCCAATTTATAATCGAGTGAACACCAACTTGACGATAAAGTATCCGAAGAAGTTGGAATAGATGATCATATCCGAAGAAGTTGGAATAGATTATCATATCCAATACAATTTTCAAACAAGTTAGCAAAGATCCGAAAGAATGGTCCTCCTTGTTGCCAAGGGACATATTTGCAACTATCACCTTAACCTTAATAAGTTGGCAACTAAAGACAAAAGAGTTAGGTCCTTTTAGTCTTTGTGATGGAATAATAATATGTCATGTGACATATGCGTTATATAGAGGAATGTCTTCATACAATACAACAGGAATACATGAATTCGCAAATTATATAATCTCTATCATTAGTTTGCAAGGAGATTTCATTAATCAATGTCCCATTTTCCTTACACAATTTTTTTTCGTGAATGTAGACAATGTTTGCTCTAAAGAAAAATCTCGATACCATTATTACTACCCGATATGCATGGTGTGAGGATCCTGTCTCCAATGACCATGGCGGTGCCTAATATGGTCACAAACAAGAGCAAATACTGGGCTGCTTTGCAATTCTCAAGCAACGACTTCATGGCAAATGCCCACCCGAGGCGGTGGCTCGGCACCTTAAGGCAAGAATTCGAAACTTCCTTGTTTTCGGCTTGTTGGTTAGAAATCAAGCTCACCTTGGCATAGCGGCATATTAGATAGTAAAAAGCAAATGTTCCTCCTATATTGTCATAGCCAAAAACCTAACTACATAAGTACATTAATTGGTATAGACAAAAATAAAACTTGCTGGTGAAATGGTGAGAGACAAATGGGTCACCCTCGCCTTTGTCGTTTGCCGCTAGAACAATGAAAACATACTTGACCAAGCCAATGACAATGACTGAGTAGAAGATTAGAGACAGTGCTCTAAGGATATCATTGCCGTGTTTTACCCCGGGGAGGAAACTTGTTGACAAAACATGGAGAGACAATATGCCTAAATCATCATACGTCACCCCAATGCTCTGAATCGTGAGCTTCAGTATCAGCCCCCATGCCAAATTTTGCATTTAACATGGCATAGCCAACTCATATTCATGACAGTATATTGTAATTTCACTCTTACTACAATCTATTAGAATATATTGCACATCATTTCTATTAATCCATTTGACTAGCAATAAAATTCTCTTTTAGACTTCTAACTATTTTATTTACTTACAAGTTCATCCAAAAGAAACAAAAAAAAAAAAAAAAAAAGAAATCTATGAACAATATCATATAAACGTATGTAAGTGTCCAAAGTAGTAATTGAAAAAATCCTCTATCTTCTTGTTTTCCTATTCAAAAGGAAAAACGCTTGCCTTGTTTGATGAATGGCCTTGGTCTACCTTGAATCGGATAGTATTTATGTCAAATGAATCGATCTCTTTGATTTTCCTTGATTTTTGTTTCCTTTGCACAATCATCATCTCGATCTTGATCTCGACCATCATAGCCATCAAGTGAGTCAATTTCGATGATCTTTGGCCTCTCTTCTTCTGTTATGCAATTGTGTTCCACTGGGAAAATTATAGTGAGAGAGAGAGAAAGTGATGAAGAAAAACATTTATGTCAGTTAACACCCCTCACCCCAATCGTTATTGACATTTTGGAAAAACATTGGGGTTTAGCTCATTTGGCCATCTCCTCGTCTTCCCTTATCCTGGCAAAAAGGAGCACCGATACGATACATTTTGGAACAGCATTGGCCTTCAAACGCCGTCGAAAATGAAAACTTGTCATTCTCCACTTGCAGAAGTTACAATTAGTCAACACGGTGCGCAGAAAATCTGCAAAGTACTTGCGTGTGTTGGCCCTCTGAAAGTCAAAATACTCCGTAGTCTGGAACAGCTTTTCTAAGATAGGAAGTTTGCCTTTTCCTCACTTTTCTAGTAAAGAGATCCATCCATGTCCAAATAATTTAGAGAATTGCTTGATTTAATTTTACCCTTTTATCAAGCATTAACATTCTACATTCCAGTTAGAATAAGGAAATCTTCTAAATTATGGGAGAATTTTGAAAGCAACTAGCCATATTAATATTATGCATTCCAATTAGAATTCCACATTCCATATGGGACTCTAAAATTAAATCATCCTCCCAATTCATGATCAAGTGATTACACCAACTTGACGTATAAGTATCTGAAGAAGTTGGAATAGATTATCCTATCAAATACAATTTTCAAACAAGTTAGCGAGAATCCAAAAGAATGATCCTCCTTGTTGCCATAGAACATTTTTGCAACTACCACCTTAACCTTAATAAGTAGGCAACTAAAGACAGAAGAATTAGTCATTCTAGCCTTTGCGATGGAATAATAACATACCACGTGATATATGCATCATACGAAAGGATGTTTCCTTATGGTACCAAGCACATCAATTCACAAATTATATTTTTCCCATCATTTGTTTGTGGGGAGATTTCATTAATCAATATCCCATTTTTCTTGCACAAATTTTTTTCATGAATGTGGACAATGTTTGCTCTAAAGAAATAAATGAAAGATCGTACGTGATGCTGATGTAGGAGAAACTTTTCTTTGGCAAATGTGATTTATGATGTTTGCCCATTTATGGGACTCTTAAACAGCTTCTCTCCCTCCTAGGATAGCTGGGTTTCTTTTAACTTTTCCGGGATATGGTAAAAAGCAGAAGAATCCAAGAGCACTCACATGTTGACAATAAGCTCCTCATTTAGATGAAATAAACTGTGATCTTAATGGTTATTCAGATAGTCCAGTGTCATGTGAAACGTGGGTCCGATCCACGTCTTCTAATAAATTTCTATTGACAAATGGCGTATTTTTCATTGAAACATGAAGACGGTGAAGCGAAGAGATGCCAGGACTTTCAAATTAATAGTCTATTACTATAATAGGAAAATCAAGATCTAGAGAAGTTGATATAATTAATAGTCTATTGTTATAGTAGGAAAATTGAAATCTAGAAAAGTTGAGATAATTAACTTAATTAATATATGCTTATCCGATTTTCATCGAAAGTTTGTTCGCTAACAGTACCATTTTTCAAACACTTTAATTACAAATCTCACGCATTTCTGTATCCTTTAATGAGTTACTTCATTAGTCTTGACTTCTAGAATGATTCATGTCTTCGAACATGATCAGTTTTACATTATTTTGCTTTGGAATTTTTTTTTTTTTTTGGTACTATCTGACTATATATCTATCTTTATATAAGCTAAAACAGCATTTTGTCTACTTATAAGAATTTCACAACTGTTAGAGAAAATTAGAGATTCCTTTGATAATTGTGTTGGTTATCCACATCTCTCCATATTTGCACGTATATCTCTATTTGATTGTGCATATCTTGATTAAGATATTATTTTAGAATAATTATCTCCTAAAGTTTGTAAATAGGTCAATGTATTTTATCAGTGTATATGTCAAAATATACAAAAATAACACAATCCTGTCTTCTACATTATTATTCTTACTGGGGACTTCCATTATAGTCCTCACCATCATAGTGTTCACAATAATATATATCATATCTTTGATCCCTTAAGCTTTAAGTCCTATGTAAAACAACTCACTTAAATAAGTAGGGGAGCAAAGACCGAAGAGTTGGGTCCTTTTAGTCTTTGTGATGGAATAATATCATGTCTCGTGATATGTGCATAGTATGGAAGATTGCCTCCCTACGATACAAAAAAAAAAAAAAAAAAAACACATCAGTTTGCAAATTATATCTTCTCCATTATCTGGTTGCGGAAAGAAATCATTAATCATGCCTCATTTTCTTTGTACAATTATTTTCATGAATATGAGCAATGTTTACTTTAAAGAAAGAAATGAAAGATCGCATGCATTTTATGCACTTAAGGTATGTTTGGTTCGGTTTTGGGGGAATGACTTTGGAAAAATGCAAAAGCCTTTGAGCTAAAAGGGTCTCTCGAAATGCAAGTAATTTTTCGTTTTAAAGTCACATTAGAAAGCAATTTTAATGTAAATGTCATTTGGTAAAAACTATACTTTATAAAGGATTTTAGCTATTTTTTTATTTGAAAATCTCAAATTATTTGCCAACAGAACTCGACTGCCACCAATGAGCCAAATCAGCTACCAGCCAACTCGCAAGGGTGGCAATGGCACGTTGATTGCTCATCTTCAAATTTATCTCGAGCTTAAGCCCTTTACAAATTAAAAAATGTTTCTAAAAGGCTGCTAAAAGGGCTTTAACGCCCCAAAGGTCTTTGCAAATGTTAAATCGCACACACCTTTACATCATACAGATGTAGGAGATACTTTTCCCTTGAAGATGTGTGCCATAATGCTGGCCTGTTTATGAGTAATAAGTAGCTTCTACCTCCTTAGAGGATCCGGTAGAAAGGAGAAGAATCTCAAGAGCACTCATGTAGACAAAAGGGACCCATATTTAGGTGAGATATATCGAAATCCAAGTGGCCAATGAGATAAGTCCAACGCCATGTGAACTGTTAAAAATATGTCTCACGTTTGAGTTAAAAAAAAAAAAAAGGAAACCTCCATAATTTAAATAGATTACCTAGTTGAATGGTTTCTTAACTAGATAAGATTTTCTAAAAGGAAGTTTCCAATTTGGGTCCTACTCTTGTGTGTGTAAGAAGTGTCTTCATTGTGAAGAGTATCAAAGAGGAGCCTCTATTTGTGAATTATATCCCAAATGTTTGAAGCCAATTAATTCCTGTGAGTAAGATGTATTAATTCTTTGTAAGATTGAGAGGTTATTTCGTGATGAATTGTGGAGCTAAACTCTATGAGTTATTGGATGTATCTAGAGGTTGGGAAACAATAAGAGTATTTGAGTAATTCGAGTGTGGTTTTCCATTGTATCGCTTAATCTATAATGAAATTATTCGTTGCTTTACCCGTAGACAATCGACCAAACCATATAAATCTGGTGTTCACTATATTTTTTTATTCTATGTATTTTTATTGTTTGATTGCTTATTTTCACAGCACAAAATATGGGTATGACACGTAGGTCTCCTAATGAACTTCCACAATGGAGATGACCAGTTTTTCATTAAAACGGGTATGAAAACGATGAAGTGAAGGGATGCTAGACTTTCAAATTTCTTGAATTAAAACAGTTGTCACTATTGCAATCAAGTGGAGTGGCAAAGAATTGGGGGTAACAATAATATAAGTGTCAACACTTTCACACTTGAATATTAACATTTTTTTTCGCTCACTTGAGTATCACAAATTTGAAAAATCGATCACTTAAGTGCCACTTCCGATTTGTCCCATCAAAAAGCTAGTGTGGCTGCCAATCATCCGACATGACTATTGGAAAATATTTATATTAATATTTTTAATATTTATTACTATATTTTTGAATTTTTATTTTTTGCTTTTTTTTTTTTTTTTCTTAAGAGTCAACGAGGGTCACTGACAACCCTCACCAACCACGATCGCCTAACCCTGATTGGGCGAGGGTCACCTCGCTCTCGCCCAAGAAGGCCCTGGGTGAGGCTGGTGGGGCCTCACGATCTCGACGACCCTTCCTCGCTCTAGGCAACGTCTAGCTCTAGGTGATCGTAAGTGAAGTCGCCCAGAGTGAGCAAGGGCCATTCGTGGCCTAGCGAGCGATTAGCGAGGCCCTGACGACCTCACCCAGATCTGGCTGCGAAGGTCCCAAACGAGGCCTCGCAATGACCCTCGCTGACTTTGGGCAACGTTGCCCGTGGTTGCCCAATAGCCAACGAGGGACCTCACAGCCTTGCCTAAAGCCTTTGTGACCAGCGAGGGTCATCGGTTATACTAGCCAGCCCTAAAGAAAAAAACAAAATACAAATAAAAATTAAAAATTAAAAAGATAAAGAAAATCTACATAGGACATTTGACCGAAATTGATACTCAAATGATCGATTTTTCTCTAATGTGGCACTCAAGTGAGTGAAAAAATAATTTTAGCACTCAAGTGAGTGCCGTACGAAAGTTTTGGCGCCCCTATTGTTCTTATGCCTGGATAATTGCCTCTTAGTTTAATGTCTAGATATTGATTCCTCCATACAATAATTTGCTGCTTGATAGCAAACGGTGACATTCCATGTTGAAATTTGTTTGCTAAAGTACCATTTTCAAATTCACAGGATAACGAACGATCGTTTTCTTTATTCATTTCTCTTTTTTTCCCCCAAAAAAAACCCAGATCCATGATCTTTTAAGATTTGGAGGAACCAAATTTAGATCATGGACAAACCGCCCCGTATATCAAAACGTGATCTCTTTCTTCTTCTTTCTTAGAAAATCAAAGTGTCATTTTGATGGCACCCATAATTTGTTAAGGATCCTTTGAAACAAAAATTAGTATCTAAGTCATGTAATGTCGTGATTGCATTAGACTTGACCAGATACTTCTTATGGGAGATTGTGATCTCAAACTCACACCTCGATGTAGAAGTACTCAACCAAGAACTCAAAGGAGAAGGGCGAAGCTTGACCTACTTCTCAACTCAAAGTTAACTCCTTCGTCAAAAAAAAGTTCAAGAGTTGATAAAAAGGAGGCTCGGGCGGCGAGGAAAGCAATTGTAGAAGGAGAAGTTGGAATTCAATGTTGCCACAATAAGGGTGATAGAAAAGCTTACGTATGGAAACTAATGTGACAAGTATAAGCACGGGCGATTAAGTGGTGTGAGTTATCTTCTCCTAATCACGACAAGTTATTAAGGGAATAGGGCAAAAACGTGGACCAAGCGGTAATTGGCAGGAAATTAAGAGAGATTTCGTAGACATAAACGTTGTCTTTACCGTCTGTTGAATGGAAACTACCTTTGAGTGCTTCTTCTTTTTGTTATGACTTGTTGATTGGTTTCGAATCTCATCTACACTTTAGTTGGGGTCCAGAAGCTAGAGCATTTCCATCCTCATAATCATTTTATTTAATTCTTTTCCTTCATAAAAATGTCTTTCACTCAAATTTTGAATTATTTTTTTGTTGAGATAAAGTGTGAAATTATTTTCTAATGGGATCCAAACAACAAGAAACGTGTTCAATTATACATTACCAAACAAAAGAAAACAAATCGTATTCATGGAAAATGCTTTCTAAGAAAACATTTTCCTTTATTATTGAGTTTTTTGCGAAACAAACGCATCATAAAATTAGGAATAGACCTCGAAAGACTTAATGATTCACAGTTTTGGGGAACTCCACTACCCAGCTGTTGTAAGCGCAGCACTTGACTTCACAGCCGGTGAATCCCGCCTGCACCGCCAGGGCCTCATAATCCTTCTGCGTCCTCTCTTTACCGCCGGGAGTCTGAGCCAACATGAAGAGGTCTTGCTCGAACACATTATTCGAAGAGACATTTCTCTCTGGAACCACGGGGAGAATCGCCTCAACGAGGATCACCTTCCCATTGGCAGGCAAAGCCTCAAAACAGTTCTTTAGAAGTTTCGAGCAATGCTCATCACTCCAATCGTGGAGTATCCACTGCACTTAGATGTCCATAGATTAGAGAATTGTCAAGACGTAATGTGATTGTGAAGGCCAATGAGCTTTGATGTTGAAAAAAATCTTGAAATCAGAGTACGAATTAATCCCAAGGGATATGGTGCAACTCTTTCGAGTAATGGGAATTTTACTATGGTTCCCTCGCCTTAAGGTTTCTCTGGATTCCTAGCGACATTTGTGGAGATTATTTAGGAAAAAACAGATTATTGTTTCGTGAAATGGTTTGAGCAGTGAAAGAGGAATTTCGCAAAGTGATGAAGAAAACAACTACAAGGCCTCACGCATCACGAGCTGGATGAACATTAAATAAGTTGACGTCTTTACCTTCATGAAAATGGCATCTCCTCTAGGAACACTGTCAAACATATCTCCACCAACATGCTCGACACCTAAAACACGAGACATCAACACATAATCACAAGAAGAGAACCAAGATATTGTCGAATGATGTAATTAGAAACAACGAGTTCAGTGTTCTTGCAGAGTGCTGGAGTCCTGGATTTGATTTACCTGGATAAGAAGGAGCATCGGCCAAGACGTGAGGCAAGTCGAAGTTGATGCCCTTGATGTGGGGATGCTTGGAGGTGATCATCTTGAGATTGACCCCGACTCCGCCTCCCACATCGACCAGCACTTTGATGCCTTCAAACCCTCTGTAGACATCGAGTATTTTCTTCATGATCAGGGAAGTATAACTCGCCATGGCCCGGTTGAAAACTTGATTGAACCTATCGTCAATGGCAGGATACTCGAACGACGTCATCCCGTATGCCCTCTCGAACGGAACCCCTCCTTCCATGATGACATCGTTCAAGTGGTACCTGAGATTAGTCCATGAAAAATGAAGCAGCCGTAGATCTGTACAAGTAGAAATCCATAATCTTCGGTAAAAAAATCGTAAATCTTTCATTGAATTGAGCGTTTTTCCAAAAATCACAATCGACGACACTGTGCGACTTGTCCCCATCAAGCGCTGCCATCATATTTTAGTTTCAGCCATTCAACAAGTAATCTAATATTCACCATCGGAATCGCCGAACAAAAGCACAGAGGCCATTGTTCATAGAAACTACTTTTTTGACTGGTGATAGTCCAAAAATAAAAATAATATTACCAACTCTCCATGAAGACCTTGTCGTGAATTAGCAGAAACAGAGGACCAACAGCTCCACCTTCTTCGTCCTTGACAAAGAACCTGCACATGGGTCCCGGACCGTACTCTCTCTCCCCTCCATCTCCGTCGCCGTCGTCCCTCCTCCACCGCCACTCGATCACGCCGTGGCTCGCCAGGAGGCGCATCATCCGGTCCACCAGGACCGGGGCCCCCGGGTTCTTGGCGCCGACCCGGCTCACTATCTCGGTGGGTGAGAGGAACCCACCGGTGGAGACGAGGGCGTCGATGATGCCGAGCTCGAGGGCCGACTTGAGGGTCATCGGAAGCACCACCGCGCCGGCCAGCCGACCCGCCAGCTTCCCAACTTCCTCTTCTTGATCGCGCCCTTCGCGTTCTTGGCTGTCGGCCATTGTTGGGCTTCCAGGAGCACTGACGAGAGTTCTGAGTAATTAAGTTGAACTTCTTAATCTTTCTAGATAGCTGAATTGTCCCTTTTCTGCAAAATAAATTCACTGAAATATATAGTGGAATTATAACTCTAGATTTTTTTATTTTTTTTGGTAGGAAAATTATAGTTCCAGATAGTTCAATTATAAAAAGGTTATAAAAAGTTACATTTATCTATAATTATAAAGCCTACTCGAATCACGTGTTAAGATGATTAAGGAATGGTGAGTCAGATTCTCTGGCCTTTCCATGCTATCTCTCTTGCACGCAACTCCCTCTGCATCGTTTTCTTTATAATACAAGATAAGCTAATTATCCAAATAAAGTAATTTTTTCTTCCCCTTATATTTCGGGATATTCCATGCGCCCAACCGAAAAAAGAAATGTTTTGTTCCCCAAAGCGGTAGGTAGGTACACGAAATGTGTTGACCAAAAAATGACAGCCCACAAATGCTGATAAATTAATAAAATGAAAAAAAGAAACGATTATGATAAATTGGAAATTGGGATTTCCAAATCTCAAAAAATGAGAAGAAAAACAAATCCCCACGTGGGCTTGTCCCGGTCCGTATGGTCCTCTGCCTTTTCGAAGAAGATAAACACCTGTCTCCCTTTCTTTCCCTTTAAAAAAATTATTAAAAAAATATCAAACTCAACTTATCTTCATTTTCCAATTTTCCATTTTCAAGAAATCCTCGATATAGACCTCCAGCGGCTTCGAGCTCCGACGAAACTCCCGTGACCAGAAAGAGAGAGAGATGGGGGTGGTGATCATCAACGGCTCGACGGTGCGCGCCTTCTTCGGCGAGGAGTAGTTCAAGAAGAGCGTGGACGAGCGGTTCACCGCCCTAGACTTGATGTTGGGGTTTCATGAAAATTATGTATAGATAAAATTAACAAAAGGAATGCAGCGGAAATAAAAATGATATATTTTATACATAATTCTCCAAAAGTGTTGTTCGTACGTTTTAATCAAAAATCTAAATATAAAATGAAGTTAAATGAATTAACTCTCAAAGCGCGCTTTATACAAATTGGTTCGAATGTTCTACAGTTCGAGCCCCACAAACATCGGACCTCTAGCTTAGACACACCAATAATGGACGTCGAATAGAAGAGAGAACTTTCGGATATTCACCACTTTGATTGTGCTAACAATCTCGTGAAGACAATCCGCCGTATCCTTGATATATTATAATCACGGCCCAAATGAGAGAACACTCTTCTTTCTTGCGTCTCGAAAACCACAAGAACACGCACACTGTTTTGCTCTATTTTCAGCAACTAGCAGAACTTCATGTTTTTGTTGACGGTGAAGGACCGATGCAGAACAAGAAGAAAACCACTGTTTTTCTTCTTCACGGATCAGCAACGGTCGTGCACAATCATGCACGAACGTGCAAACGTGCATGATGGTTTGCTGACCATCACGCACGGTTGCTTCGTGTATGTGCACGATTATTCGTGCCAAATGGTCAGCAAGAATGGCTGACCATTTCATTCTTGCTGACCATTTCAACTTTTAATCAATCCCCTTAAAAATAAAAAGAATATAATATTTATATGTACATTTGGAATACATTATCACTTTGGATATGCTTGTGCATCATATGCAAGTAGGCTCGTTGACTATAATACAAATTAAATTAAATCACATTCAATTTAATTTCAAATCAACTCAATTCGATTGCAATAATTGCAAACACATTTGCAACATTATTTCTCTCTTGTTCCACGTTATCCTAATTGTTTATGATGTATGACATCCCTAGGTTCATCACTAAGCTGGTAGTAAGACTTGTACTAACACATTAGTACTCCCAAAAGAATTAATTGTCTCGATTAATCTTTAAGTCCTACAAGTCATGATTGACATTTAGCAATATGTCATGGCTACCTAGATAGTGTGAATGTTTTAAGAACATAATAAACCTATCAGCTTTGGCTGCGACGGTAGCGGCGCCGTTGACCACAAGGAGTTCTAGTTGGAGATGCGGAAAATCATGCTCGCCATTGCCGACGGCCTTGGGTCATGTCCCATCTAGATGGCGCTCGAGGACATGAGAGGACTTAGAGGAGACGGGAGAGAGTAAAAAATAGAGTTTGGTTAATGGTTTGATTTTATCGGTTCGCGGTTTGGTTAACCGATAAAAACCAAATCAATAAAAAAAAAAATATTGATTTTTAAGGAGAACTAAACTAAATACGAATCAAATAGAAAAAATCAAATTTTTCGGTTTGATTCGGTTCGGTTTGATTTTTGGGTCGGTTCTTGACACCCCTACGGTAGGGGGCGCACATTTACGCAAGCGTTTCCCAAGATTAGTGCCGTCCTCCCATGCACATGTTACCTTTTTAAATAAACAATCGACGTTATATAATTATACCACGGAGAAAACGAGCATTAGGCCCTAACCAAAACAAGTTTTGTCACATCTCTTTTGCTTCTCGTGTTCCCCGGCCATGTGTTACTGATTTTTGTCTTGATTTTTGTAATCGGGTAATTTTCGTAATTTTGAAATGACTTCCATATTCCCATCATGAATGCCGACTGATCTCAATTTTCTTTTGAGATAGACAATTTGTAGGAGTGAGGAAGAAATGGTGTGAGCGATGTTGCTATCCTTTTAGGGTTGATACCACAAAAAATTCTAAATTAATATACCTATAACAAAAACAAACTATAAACTAGTACACTCATGATGAATTTACCCCTCACTAATTTCCTTCAAATTTTATCATGAAATTACTAAATTAGATTATACATGATAATAACCTAATTAACATGGAAAATCAACGTGGAAATTCATATTAATTTTAGATAAATTTGTCATAATTGTATCAATTTTTTCAATGATTTTTTGAGTGAATTTTTCATAAATTTATATCAATTCAAGTTTTTTCGTGATATTAATCTATTTTTTTATTTAAAAATCGCAAGACTTGCCGTCCCCAAAAAGGAATTGCATCATTTTTTGTACACATATAAGTACATGGTAACATTTCTGTTTTTTAAATTTCTGTTTTTTTGTTCCCCAAAACAAAAAAAAAAATAACAGAAATCCGTTTGGTAAGTCCAAGTTATTTTTTTGTTCCCCAGAATAAAAACTTAGCCCAAGAATGGTTGTGGAATAGAAACGAGAAACAAAAAAAAAAAATTGCTTCTATTCTCAGGAACAACTTCTAGAAATAAGCTAATTTTCTTTTTTTTATTTTTCTTTTATTCCTCTTTCTTGCCGCATCCACCTCCAACGCCCGCCGTTGCCGACTGCCACCGCCGCCACCGCCGCCGACCGCCATCGACCGCCACTGCCGCCGACGGATGTGCAGCAACGGGGGGGCAATGGTTGGTGGTCGCCGACCCGTGAGCAAGAATAAAAACGAATAAATACAAAAAAATCGTTGCGTTACCAAACGCATTTCTATTCTTTTTCTATTCCAAGAATAGAAATTTTATTGTAGTTACCAAACGGGTTCTTTTACTCAAAAATTGTTCTCCGGAATAGAAATAAAAAGAACTATTTCTTAAAAAAAAAAAAAAAAAAAAACTTTTCCCCAAATTTAAGAAGCGTTGTCATACGCAGCCATATCTACCCCCGCTTTGGAGTGAACTGTACGAACTTAGCTATCCTGGAAACCCCAACTTCACTTTCAAGGAAACGATTCTTTTTTTTTTAATTGAAAATATGAACGTTGAATTACTTCACATAATTCCATTTGATTTTATCATTCAACTGACTTGTAGAATTTGAGGTCACGACATGACATTTCTTCTTCTTCTTCTTTTTGCATTACTCTTCTAGAAACAAAGCTCGTATGTGTTTTTTTTTTTTTTTTTTTTTTGGCTTTGAATTTGAGAGTTTATCCATGTTAAATTGGAGAAGTAGGATTTAATGACGTCAAGCAATCACGCACGCACATCTAGTCGAATGCACAACACCTTATGGAAAAATTGCATTAGGCTCGTGCTGCTTCGGTGCGTAAATTTCACCACAAGACCCCACATTTTCTACCATGTGATTGTTGTATAGGCAAATCTAACATGATTTTCAAGGAAGCCACCTAAAAAGTTACAAAAAATCGACAATATAACCCAAGAGGGAGGGTTTAATTACGTAAGATAGATTCAATTTTGGGACAGTACATGTTTGCCTACAAACTTTCACCAATTGCTGATTGAATTGAATTTTCATTTAAGTGGCTATGAACCTTCTGTTATATTTTTTGTTAGATGCGTAATGCTTGTTGACTCATGAGAGGTAAAAGTATATTCCCATCTTTTTTTGAAAGAAATTTCTCATATGAACCAACAGAAATTTAAAATAAAAATAAAAAGAAAAGGAAGAGGAAAAAGAGAAAAAAAGATGTGCTTTCTGATTTTTTTTTAAAGAATCCATTTTTTATCGAGCCAACAATGTTTGTTACTAAGTTTTACTCATTATTTTATATATATGGCTCTATGTACAAAATATGGTGATACTTAGTTCAAAGGAATAACCCCATTGCGAACAACAACAAACATTACCTAAAAGTTCAAAGACTTGTAGTATAATTATCCTTCTGTTTCAGCTTAAATCTTAAATTGGATGATCACATCTAAATTCCACTAACCTATATAATATTAATAGATGTAGAATTTATTATATTACCTTACTTTGTCATTTTTTCTTATGACGAATTACCTCAACACATTGAACCATGAATTTATATGACCAAGGATTTTTTGATGGGTGACAATTCTTTACATAACAAGTTTAAAAAAAAAAAAAAAAAAAATGCCTAGACAATAGTTCTTACTTTCAATATTCATCTTCCGTGGGAAAAAAAAATTGCATCAACGATGTTGATAGACTGATGTTTGTGTTATCGAAAACGTAAAATCGTCCCTCATGACACCATCGATAAATAATTTTCCAAATACGGATCAAATAAACTTTTTCTTTTTTGGCAAAATAATCACCACGTGAATGCAATGAAAATTCAAATTTTGGGGGAAACGAACGTGGTGATTTGCTGGTCCAGCGGCAACTTCTTCTCTCAAACGGTGTGGCCCCGTCGCCTCTCCTCCGACTCCAAACCGCAGCAGATGGCGCCTGTCCGAACCGCCTCGTCGTTTTCCCGTCCGTACGAGACGTTTGCAAAATTACATTCGGCCAAAAGCAAAAAAAAAAGCAAAAAGAAGAAAGAATTTAACAAAATCACATAATTACCACGTCGCCGTTGCAGTCGGTTTTTTCTTCCCTTTTTTTCTTTCCCAATTAGGCGTTTAATCAATATTATTTCGAAAAATTAAGAAAAAGGGGAAGACGAAGATCGCGATTACACTTCAAAATAACGTCAATTTATCTTCCTCCTATGTCTTTCTCTCTCTACATTTCATCGCAAAACCTCTCTCTCCGGCCTTCTCGGCTCACGATCATCTTCTGCCGTGCTTTGCTACAGGGAGGAAGAAGAGGCGTCAATGATGCTCTTCCCCTCCTCCTCACGGCGGCGAGGCTCCAATCTTCCGTTAGGGTTCCTCCAGCCACCAGCCCTCAGCGAGGGCTAAGCCCTCAACCGCTAGCTGAACCTCCTTCTCTCTCTTTTTTTTTGAATTTTTTTAAAATTTGGTTTTAAATTAAATTTACTAAATTTTTATATTAATTATTTACTCACGTTAATAGCAAAACGACACTATTTTGGTACTTGTCTAACCATGTCAACGCATGCAAAAACGTGATTTTGGGCTCGCCAAAAATCGTCACATCATTGTTTGGTGGATTTTCTCGTTGTTAGCACTTAACTAATTTATTTTGCTCCGATTTTTGCACTTAAGTGTCATTTTCCTAACTTTTAACACTTAAATCCCTTCGTGTCAAGTTTTGACACTTTAGTGTTCGGAACTCCTTAAAATAGACTGAACAACATAATATTTCTTGGAGACTAATTGCAAAGCAAGCACCACATGAACACATTTGTGATGGCAACAATAATGAGCTTCCGCTCATGTTCAAAGCCTTATCATGCAAGAAAATTAAAGAGCTCGAACACTTGAAGAGCAATGGACTTCTTTTGTGAATCTCATATTGCTGAGAAAATTGAGGATTAGCCTTAAAAAAATTGTTCCTCCCTTAAACAATAGTACAATCACAACATCTCAATTCACAAGCCAACACGCGTATTCATATACATGTCATGGATATTCCAAAGAACTTACAAGGGAAGATGACTCCTAGTAACTGTTGGGTACAATGAAAATGAGCATTCAAAGCCCAAGATTCATCCTGGGAAAAATGGAAAAGTGTGGAGCAACAGACTTTGGTTACATCACATGAAGTAAGAATGACATAATAAGTGAATTAAAGCATCATCCCGTAGTATTCTATTAGCACTGGAAGTTGATTCCAGTTCCTCCATGACTTCAGTCCTGGAAGGCTACTCGTTAGGAGTCTTTTGGAGGCATTTTAAAGCAAGCTATGCTATTTGGAATACAAAATCAATACATGTGAGGTATAAAGATGGTATATATTTGGTTCCCATTTTCCTACAGGTTGCAACATCATGAGCGACCAACTTCTTCTAAAATAACCAATGTTTCTTTTTCGATTTCTAAGGAATTGGAGCACTTGTAGAAAATGAAAAGTTATATAGGCAATACAACTCTATATTTCGTGCCACAGATTTAAGTAGCCAAAAGGAAAACATGCCTTGTATTTCAAAGAGGGGATCATGGTGAACCTCACACCAGAAACTCAACCAATACTCTGCATCAGTTGAAAGTAAGGTTAACAAAAGGAAAAAAAAAAAAAATATGGAGTTTCCAAAGACTAGTTGCACATTGAACAAAAGCAATAGTAGATCAATTGCAAATGTTCACATCTAGGTTCTAAGTCAATCAAATGTATAGTGAACTATACCCAAGAAGCTGTTCTAAGGGTGTGTTTGGGAGAAGCTTTCCAAGGGGCTTTGGGCATCAAAAGCCCCTTGGGCCAAAATAAAGGTGTTTGGGAAAAAACTTTGGAAGTTCCTTAATGGCAAAGCTGACATTTGCAAGGCTGAAAGCCCAAGGCAGGTAAAGGCTGCCTTGGGCTTTCAAAGATTCTCGGCATGCTAGGGGTTCATTAAAGGAAAATTTTATTTTGCCTTTGTTGCCCTCACAAATTTATTAAATTCCAACTTTGACCCTTTTGAAAACCCTAGATTTTCGTCGCCACTCGCCTCTATGGTCATTCTCTCACTTCTCGAGGACTAGACAGAATAGAGAGAGGTCCGAGTGCAAGAGAGAACATGGCGGAGAGATTTACTTCTTTGAGCGCTCCATTTCGCCTCCGTCGCCGCAGCGAGTCCGGGAGAATGATAGGCGTCTCTCTCCTTTTGCGATTCTCGCTCTATTTCTTTGTCGCTTCCCCCTCCGCCTTTCGATCGAGGAGCAATCGATTCCTCTCTCGATTGGACGGAGCCGTCGGGACTTCTATTGTGCCATTCCTTTGATTTCTTCACGTTGCAGTTCATTTCTTGTCGTTTCCAGAGGATGAGCTTAGGGTTTTGCTCAAATGAGGGATTTTGCTGGATTTTGACTGACGGGGGTGTTATTTCCAAGTGTCGATTGGAACGAAAAAAGTTCTCAAGACGATTTTCTTAGTGTGGGGTAGGGTGGCCATGTTAAGGACTGAGGAGTGTAATCACCGGCCCGTGTGGAAGCGAGAGGGAAGGGAATACACGGCCTGGTATGGCGTTGATTTTCGGATTGTACAATTTTCGATAAATAGGATAATTATGTCGACAAAGTAGAAGGCGTGTTCTAAAAGCGGTCGATATTTTCCTCTCAATTTGCGCTTGCCAGCTATTTGTTGAAATGTTTAAACCGATGTCGTGTGCATCTTTCTCTTATTTTGGCTAGCGTACCAGTAAATCCAAGCATGCCATGTTCTGTTCTATAGCGTTATGTTATTAGGCAAGTGGGGGTCGTTGCAATGCCTATCTTGTGTTTGCTGATTTATTTGCTTCATTGCTACTTGTGGTCAAGTATAGGTTGTTGGGTTGTATCACGTGCCATAGGATTTGGACTCTGTTTTTTGTTTGGTTTTTCGAGCTTATTTGACTTCTTGGGTAGCGTTGTTGTTGATTGATCTAAAATTTGAGCTTGGTGGTGCGCAGCATGTTGTTTGTATTCTCTTTTTGAAATGTGTTTTGACCACTCGATAATAAAATCTGCGACTTTGAAAGGGATACTAATTTCTTTCCCTCTTTTCCTAACACAATATGATCCCTACATGTCGAATTTATTATAGTTACTTCAAAGAAGATGCATACGTGGAAGGGGGATGATATTTGATGATGATGATGGGCACTTTGAATCGATAGTGGAAAATATTTGTGGTGAGCTGGGTACTCATATTATCAATGTATGTTGATCAGTATTTGGGTTATTTGCCTACTTCTTACATGTAAACAATAGCCAAGTTTGGGGGATGGCGTCCCGAACATGGTTTGATGGGTATGAAAACTACCTACAGTATCTTTTCCTCCTCCTAACACCACGTGTCCCAAAAATGTTATCTGGTCCAACCAAAATTCACACTTGCTGAATTTGGCATATAACTTGTGATCCCTCAGAGTTTGCAGAACTAACCTCAAGTGTTGCTCATGTTCCTTTGGCCCTTTCGAATAAACCAGAATATCGTCGATAAAAACAATCACAAACTGATCTAAATAGGCTTAAATACCCTATTCATTAGATCCATAAATGCAGCTGGTGCATTTGTCAATCCAAAAGGCATGACAAGGAACTCGTAATGTCCATAACGAGTCCTAAATGCAGTCTTAGGGATGTCTTCTTTCTTAATTCTTAACTGATGGTATCCCGACCTTAAGTCAATCTTAGAGAAAACCGAACTTCCCTGGAGTTGGTCAAATAGGTCGTCAATTCTAGGCAATGGATACTTATTTTTAACGGTTACTTGATTTAGTTGCCTATAGTCAATGCACAAGCGCATCGACCCATCTTTCTTTTTCACAAACAAAACCGGTGCACCCCAAGGTGAAGCACTTGGCCTAATGAATCCTTTATCAAGTAACTCATGTAGTTGCACTTTCAACTCCTTTAGTTCCGTTAGGGCCATCCTATATGGGGCTTTCGATATTGGTCCTGTCCTAGGCATCAGCTCGATTTCAAACTCAATCTCTCTTTCCGGGGGCAATCCAGGCAACTCTTCAGGAAATACGTCTTGAAATTCACTCACTACCCGAATTTCATCAAGTTTAGGCTCCTCCTTGGTACAATCTTTAATCATTGCTAGGTACCCCTGACATCCTTCGTCAAGTAACACATCAGCCTCTACTGCTGAAATAAGCGTTATAGATAGGTTGGTCTGGCCTCCCAGAAATTTACAATCCGACCAATCAGGTAGAACAAACTGGATCACTTTTCTATAACAATCCATTTTGGCCCGATACTTATGAAGCCAATCCATCCCTATAATGACATCAAAATCATACATGGCCATCACAACTAAATCTATTTCCATATCTCTTCCTCCTATGGTTATTTTACATTTTTCACACATCAATGTAGACAACACCACATCCTTTAAAGGTGTAGAAACACAAAGAGGGGCCTCAAGAAAAGTCGTTTCAATTTTACTCAACAGTCTATATCTGTCAAACACAAATGAATGCGTAGCACCCGTATCAAACAACGCATAAGCCTTCTTGCCATTTATGAAAATCGTACCTGAAATGACGTTCTTGGAAGCTTTTGCTTCCTCTTGGGTGACCGCATACATTTTTCCTTGAGCTGGTGGCCTCTGTGGGTTCCTCTGAGAATATGGCCGAGTGGCACGCGGAGGTACTTGTCGTAGTGAGTTGATACTAGTGCGGGACCTCTCCTGTGGACAGTCCTTCTTAAGATGTCCTATCTTTCCGCAGCCATAACATTTCAACCGTCCATTACAAGGTCCGAGGCCATGTCATCCATCAAACCTTCGACATTCTTCATTCCGATAGGGTGTTTTTCCTAAATTCGGACCACTCCTAGCCTTCCCAAAACTCCCGAAATTGCCCTTCTTCTTAGACTCCCAGGTCTGACCTTGACCTGTATAGGGTCTCTTTCCCCGCCTGTTATCACCAAAAGACGATTGTCTCTTATTCTCTGATTGCTCCCTTACTAACTCCTGCTCCACCAACTGTGCCCTTTCATAGATCTCATTATAGTCTCTTATGTTTAAAGGCACCAGTTGTTTCCTTATACTAGTCCTCAATCCCTTCAAAAACCTCTTAGCTTTTTCTTCCTGATCTTCAATCAATCTAGGAGCATATCTAGACAGCTCAGAGAATCTTGCCTCATACTGATCCACTGTCAGATCTTTTTGTTCTAGCTGAACAAATTCTGTGATTTTCTTGTCCCTAGCACAAATCAAAAAATGTTTCCTATTGAAAGCTCGACAAACTCCTCCCAATTAACATCGCACTGGTGGAAAGATTGTGTCCCTTGAAGCTCTCCACCAAAACTTCGCATTTCCCTCCAACGGTACTCTGCTAAAGTTATTTTCTCAGATCATTGCAAATCGAACAACCGGAAAATTCGCTCCATCCCATCAATCCAATGTTCCGCCTCCTCAGGACTTCCCATTCCACTGAATTTGGGTGGTTTCAACTTCAAAAATTGTTCCACCAGTCCCTGAGTACGGCGTTCTGCTCCGGGTTGTTGCTGCGCTTGCCTTTCCATCAGATTTCCAATATTGGCCAATGCCTGCAGGATATCTTCCATTCGGGGTTCAGCCCTTGATGTAGAGGCTTTAGTCCTTGGTGGATGATGACTTCCATATCATACCATGATTTTCCTGCAATTTCCAAGCATTTGCCTCAGGAAATATCTGGGACTTAAAGTCTCCATTCAAAGTAATAACACTAAGAAAGATAAGTAACATAACCATGTTACTAGCACTCGAGAGTAACTTCAAAACATAAACTGGGGATCTACGGGTGAATACACATCACCCGTTGTTCAAAGTTAGCCAACCACTCTCAGTCAGTGTCCTAGGGTGTGCATTGTCATTACTTTCCTCACTTTCCAAATGAGGCTCCTTATCACTCCATGTAAACCTATTGCTCTGATACCAACCGCTGTGTCACCCCCAAACCCGGTAGAGTCGCCACAGATACTAAGCGTTCTATCCATTGCAATTACTGGTTACTTGTCTTTAATAAAAAGGGGAGTTGTAAAGAAAGACCGAGGCTTATAGGCTTTTTTTTTTTTTTAAATAGCACAGCTCGTAGCGAAAAATTAGAGGCGAGTCTCACCATCTCTCCACTTCTCTTAGCGACAATACAATGCACACCAACTACACAATGAAGGAAAACATAAGGCCGAACCACTTTTATTTACATTTTCAGGATGGACATCTTGGGTCGATATAACCAAAAAGGAAACCAAGACTTTTCACTATGCTCGGCTATATCTCAAAAGAGATCATCGACCCCCTATATCGAAGCATAAAAGACCTTCCATCTACAAGTGTCGGCTCCTTCTCCAAAAAGTGTCGTCTCTCCCTCTCCTTCTCACGAGCCATCACACCCAACCAGGTGCATCGGGCGGTGGCGGTGGCAGCATCCCCATCATCACCCCGTCCCGGCGGACGTGGACGGACAGGAACTCCTGGATGACGGGACCCCCATTCAGGCCCACGTCGTACATCACCAACACCCGCTCACGCAAAAACACCAATCCAGGAATGGTGATACAAAGGTGCTCCAAGCACTCCACCTCCACATCCTAGGGAATGCCGTAGAAAGTGCCACGTGAAACTGGAGGGAGAGGCATCTCTCGCTAATCTGAAATGTTGGTCCCCAAAGGGGTGAGTACAACCACTCAGCAGGTAAATGACCAATGACCACTCAATGCATCATACAATACAATCATAGTATAGCACATGTCAGTTAAGTATTCCTACATAATTTACCCTAATATCATGCACATGTCATCATATTTCACGTACATGCATCATCATATAGTCATCATCCTCATCATGCATCCATACACTCATCATCATCATATCACATACTATCATTATGCCATAGGTGCACATACATCCATGCACATCATCATCATCATCATATCACATACTATCATTATGCCATAGGTGCACATACATCCATGCACATCATCATCATCATATCACATGTTATGCTCATGCCATAGGTGCACATACATCCATGCACTCATCATCATCATATCACATACTATCATTATGCCATAGGTGCACATACATCCATGCACTCATCATCATCATATCACATACTATCATCATGCCATAGGTGCACATACGTCCATGCACTCATCATCATCATATCACATGCTATGCTCATGCCATAGGTGCACATACATCCATGCACTCATCATCAAATCACATGTTATCATCATGCTATCATGCACACATATGACCACATTTTGGATGATTAAATTTCAACTCATGCTTTTTCACATTGAATTGCCACATTTCTCTTTTCCGGGACCGGTAATTGCATCCCACATTTCTATCGCTCGCACCCAACCTGGCATCGCGAGGAACCTCCGATACACACCTCCGGGCATCTCGAAACTCCCGAGGACATCCGGCACACACCTCCGGGCATCCAGCTCACACCTCCAGGCATCCCGACACTCCCGGGGCATCGTCGGCTCACACCTCCAACGGTCATCCATATTCTCATATATTTCGTTTCCAATTCCGCATTTGAAATTTTCAATGCAATTGATTTGAATTACTCTTTTGAAATCATGCAACATGTATTGGAAAAATTGTCCTTTGATGAAATGGTTTAAATGCAGTCTTTCTTTGAAATCATGGAAAATATATCATTTTCTTTAATGTTATATGGAATGCATGAAAACCATCAACCATTGCATGAATAATAATCCAAAGTATCATGATTCACATACTATTTCGTACAGATCTCACATCACAGCATAGAATTGGTCATGCATCCCAATATCATAAATTTTGAAATTGTACAGCTTACACAGTTTCCAAAAACACAATCAATTAAATAGGCAAATGACGTTCAAAAATCATGAAATTTAACTATGTTGTAGTTAAGACATAGATAAAGGTATCACATGAAGGAAATTTCTCCAAAAGAAATTTTCACAGAATAGATATAGGTCGTGCATTACTACATCATCAAGTCCGAAATACACAGATTGCACCATTTTCAAATCACAGTCCATTAAATAGGCAAATGACCTTCAAAAATCATGAAATTTAACTATGTTATAGTTAAGACATAGATAAAGGTATCACATGAAGGAAATTTCTCCAAAAGAAATTTTCACAGAATAGATATAGGTCGTGCATTACTACATCATCAAGTCCGAAATACACAGATTGCACCATTTTCAAATCACAGTCCATTAAATAAGCAAATGACCTTCAAAAATCATGAAATTTAACTATGTTGTAGTTAAGACATAGATAAATATATCACATGAAGGAAATTTCTCCAAAAGAGATTTTCACAGAATAGATATAGGTCGTGCGTTACTACATCATCAAGTCCGAAATACACAGATTGCACCATTTTCAAATCACAATCCATTAAATAGGCAAATGACCTTCAAAAATCATGAAATTTAAAATATGTTGTAGTTAAGACACTAAATTTTATTTTTCATGAAGGCTTCTAGGCCAGATTCGTTTTAGATAATTTCCTATAATCGTTCGAAGCTTCTGGTCCTTACACCGAAACGTCCAGTGTAGTCATCTCCGAAATACGGAGTTTTTACCCACTTATTTTTCTTCGTTTCCTCTAAAATTTGGATATGTTTTACTTCAAGAGGTCCCCTAGAACTTTCATGAAGGGATCTAAGTCAAATTTCCAAAGAACAGTCTCCATATGGGTCCATGAAGTCTCGGGTGTCGAGTACCCCGTCTCCAGATTTACCGTCTTCAAAAGTAGGTCGATTCACTAGGCTATACTTGTTCATTTTACTTCAAATTTTAGTATGTTGGTCTTTAAGATGTTCTCTACAAGTTTCATGAAGAAGTCGAAGATATATTCTTGATAAAAATCAACATGCAACCACAAATCTACCACAAGGTCAGCAAAACAGTTCCAGATCTAGTGTCTCCGTAGGATGAGAGTTTGACCCCTTAAATCTCCATCATTTTGCACCAAATTTTAGTATTTTGTAGTTTAAGATGTTAGCTACAACTTTCATGAAGTAATCAAAGTCAAAATCGAATTCAAAACATGCATGCAAGCTCTCACAAGATTCTGACTCAGGCGGTTCATGCGAAAACAGCAACATCACTCAAGAACAAGTCATTCTAGCTTCGGTTTCTCCCTCCTATTCGTCCAAAATTCGACATTTCTACAAACATACATGCAACACACACATGCAAGAGTAGCAAGAGGACCCTAACTTGCCTCTAGACCGAGGAGAACGATGGCACACGACGAACGAACGGGCGGCGTGCGGCGGTGACGGGCGACTCCTCCCCCTTCTCGGCTTCTCTTCACTCGGCCTCACTCTCTCTTTCTTTCACACGATTCTCTCTCTCTCTCTCACTTGGCCGAACAACACAACCGGCCACCTCCTCTTCCTTTTGTTTCCCCAATTCCTCATCATTAGATTGCCTCTTCCAATGGCCAATGCATGCAAGTCCTCCTTGCCACTTGGCAAGGCCCATGCAATGGGCTTTGGGCTTGGGCTTGGAGGCATTTGGGCCAGCATTGGGCCGGCCACTCCTCCCCTTTCATGGTCGACGGCAGCCCACTTGTGGGCTTTAATGGGCCGGCCAACTTGGCCCATTAAAGGTCCACTCTTGGGCCTAAGGCCCAACCTAAATAAAGAATCAAATTTTTTACCCCTTTCTTATTCTTTCTTTTAGGAATTTAATTACTATAGCCAAAATCTTGTAACATTTTATTTATGGGAACTTAGTCTATAAAATGCATAGCCAAGCATAGATTATTCTCATTAATTTATCCTATAGTCCAAATTTCAAAAAATTTCATGAACACAAGCACATAACACATAGCCTTAAGAGAAAACTAATGGCTAAAGCATAATTCAAAGGAAATTCATTACCTACTCAAGAGCTCTAATGCATCTTAGGGCTTGTCTCAAATTTTGGGATGCCACAGTAAATGCTAGATATCCAAATCCGACGGGTTATTTGGGACCATACAAAGAAGTTAGATATCATTTGCCAGAATTTCAACAAGGTCCCATCCCTACAGGCTATCAAGAGATATTCAATCGTGCTCATTCTTCGCTACGATCGGAAATTGAGTGAGCTTTTAGTGTGTTGAAGAAGAAGTGGAAAATCCTAAAGCATATGCCAAGTTTCCCCTTTGAAAAGTAAGTAAAAATTGTTATAGCAACAATGACTTTACATAATTACATACGACGAAACGCCGCCAATGATAGACATTTTGCAAGAGCATATTTGGATCCCAATTATGGATATTCAATTGACCTTCATAATACAAATGAGGGGGCCGGTATTTCAAATGACAATTTATTTTCTGATATGGCGCGTTTACGTGATCAAATAGCGATGAGTTTAGTAAATACTTGAGGATGTTTGTAATTTTCAATGAAAACTTATTTCTTTCTTTGATGCATATGTAGTCATGTTTATTATAATGAAATGACTCTTTCTTTTTGTTAATATATCTCTTTTATATATACATCTTAGTGAAAAATATAATAAAAAATAGTCATTGAATTTGTTAATATATCTCTTTTATATATACATCTTAGTGCAAAAATATATTTTTAAAAAATCATTATTTTTGTTTTCAATTTTAAAAAATAAAAACTTAAATCGGTCGCACTAAAGAACTTCCCAAATATCCAAAGTTGCTTCTCAAGGCGCTTTTCAATTATAGTTTACCAAACAGTTTTTACATTTCACCAAAACCCTTTAGACTAAAGGCTTTTGCATTTCCTTAAAGGCTTTTCCCAAAAGCTTTCCCAAACACACCCTAAGCAAGCAAAAAAACAAATATTTAATTTTCTAGATGAACAACAAGCAAAGCATCACAAAGGAGGATCTATGCACGCGTGCACACACATATATATAGCGAGCAACACACTTTTTTCCAAGACAAACAAAAAGTAATATAAACCCATTCGAACTTCTACCGAACCAAACCCAAGAACTTAGCATTCATCACATTGCACCTACTAATACTTTTACCCAACAAAACAACTATGACGAAGAAGACAAGCAAGCAATACCCTAAGCAAAGGGAACTTATAAATCCAATTGCCCAACAATAATCAAGCTGTGAATATAAGTATCATTTGGAGGCTCTCTTTACATCAACCAAATAATCATTGAACATCATTGACTCATTGGAATAAATAATTTCATCAATTTTCAAAATCCTAATTTTCAACGGTTGCCCAATATCATCATACAGCATTACCTATCGTATATGCAGCCATCAATCACAGCAGGGACTAATCTACTTAAAACAAGCTCAATCATGGAAAGTATTACAACCAAAAGTGCATAAAAGAAACAATCTGTAATGGTAGAAAAAATAAAATCCTAGGCAGCATCAAATAGCTACCATTTAGTTCAATTGAGCAAGCTAAATTCGGGGACAAATGGTAACAAATCAATTGTCATTGCACTTTTGACGTAGATTAGTTAATTAAATCGAATCATATCCGAGCCCAATCAAAGGCAACTAAATTGCCGATCAGGTTGAGCTAGACATTAGTGGTAGAGATTAGTAGTGAAAGCAAAGGTAATTCTTTGCTGGTGGATGTGCGGAGAGAGAGGAAGCCATTGCGATAGACCTTGCGCTTCAGCTTCTACTTCAGGTGCTTCGTGAAGGTAATATTATATTACTTTGGAGCTTCCATGGTCGTTGCAGTTGTGATGAAAAAGATTTCTAGGGATTTGTTCGAAGCCCAAGCAAAGGCTTCGAGGCCACCAGACCCTAGGCACAGTGATGCCGAGTCACCGATCTCCACAAGCCTCACGACAGCAAATTTAGAGCGACGATAAAGAGATCCATCCATGTCCAAATAATTTAGAGAATTACTCGATCTCATTTTACTCTTTTATCAAACATTAGTATTATGCATTCTGGTTAGAATAATATATATATATATATATATATATATATATTCTATATATATGAATTAGGGGAGAATTTTGAAAGCAACTAGTCATATCAATATTCTACATTCTAGTTAGGATTCCACTTATCATATGGGAATCTAAAACTAAATCATCCTCCCAATTCATGATCGAGTGATTACACCAACTTGATAGAAAAGTAGCCAAAGAAGTTGGAATAAGATTATCATATCCAATACAATTTTCAAACAGGTCAGCGAGGATTCGAAAGAATGGCCCTCCTTATTGCCATGGGACGTTTTTGCAACTATCACCTTAACCTTAATAAGTAGGCAACCCAAGACAAAAGAGTTAGGTCCTTTTAGTCTTTGTGATGGAATAATAATATGTCATGTGATATATGCATCATACAGAAAAATGTCTTCATATGGTACAAAAGGAAAACATGAATTCGCAAATTATATTTTCTCCATCATTTGTTTGCAAGGAGATTTCATTAATCAATGTCCTATTTTCCTTGCACAATTCTTTTCATGAATGTAGATAATGTTTGCTCTAAAGAAAAATCTCGATACCATAATCACTATCTGATATGCATGGTGTGAGGATATTATCTCCAATGATCATGGCGGTGCCTAACTTGGTCAAAAAAGAGCAAGTATTTGGCTGCTTTACCATTCTCGAGCAACGACTTCATGGCAAAGGCCTACCCGAGGCGGCGGCTCAGCAATTTAAGGCAAGAACTTGAAACTTTCTTGTTTTCGGCTTGCTGATTAGGAATCAAGCTCACCTTGGCATAGCGGCATATTAGAGAGTACAAAGCAAACGTTCCTCTTATATTTGTCATAGCCAAAAACCTAACACAAAAGTACGTTAATTGGTATAGATAAAAATAAAACTTGCTTGTGAAATGGTGAGAGACAAATGGGTTGCCCTCGCCTTTGTCGTTTGCCATTAGAACATTGAAGACATACTTGATCATGCCAATGACAATGATCGAGTAGAAGATTAGAGACAACACTCCGAGGACATCGTTGCCGTGTTTTACTTCATGGGGGGAACTTGTTGCCAAAACATAGAGATGATGTGCCTAAATCATCATACGCCACCCCAATGCTCTGAATTTTGAGCTTTAGTATCAGCCCCCATGCCAAATTCTGCATTTAGCATGGCATAGCCAAGTCATAATCATAACAGCGAGGTCCTAATGACCTCGCCTAGATCTGGGGGTGAAGGTCCTGGGCAAGGCCTCGCGACGACCCTCGCCTACTTTGGGCAACGTTGCCTACGGCCGCCCGGTGGCCCATGAGGGCCCTCGCAGCCTTGCCTAAGGCCTTCGTGACTGGCGAGGGTCATCTTGATCGTCGGATATCATTAAAAAATAGGAATCCGTGTTATCGAACGATTTCCAGCAATTCTTCCCGGTATGGAATGAATACCAACTAACACTTTGACTTGACTTTTTTTTGGATAGGAAACCAGTTACCCTCATTGGCCCTACAGAAAAGTACAAAATACAAATACAAATAAAAAAATTTTAAAAATATCTACATAAGACATTTGGTTGAAATTGGCACTCAAGTGATTGAGTTTTCTCCAATGTGGCACTCAAGAGAGTTAAAAAAAGAAACAAAATACAGTTTTAGCACTCAAGCGAGCGCCGTACGAAAGTTTTGTTGCCCCTACTGTTCTTATGCCTAGATAATTGCCTCTTAGCTTAATGTTTAGATATAGAGTCCTCCATGCAATAATTTGCTGCTTGATAGCAAACGGCGACATTCCATGTTGAAATTTGTTTGTTAAAGTACCATTTTCAAATTCACAGGATAAGGAATGATCATTTCCTTTATTCATTTTTTTTTCCCAAAAAAACTGGAGTCCATGATCTTTTAAGATTTGGAGGATACAGATTTAGATCATGGACAAACCGAACCGTATATCAAAACATGATCTCTTTCTTCTTCTTTCTTAGAAAATCAAAGTGTCATTTTGTTGGCACCCAATTTTAGCCCATAATTTGTTAAGGATCCTTTGAAACAAAAATTAGTATCTAAGTCATGTGATGTCGTGATTGCATTAGATTTGACCAGACACTTCTTACGTGAGATTGTGATCTCAAAATCACACCTCGATGTAGAAGTACTCAACCAAGAATTCAACGGAGAAGAGCGAAGCTTGACCTACTTCTCAACTCAAAGTTAATTCCTTCATCGACCAAAAAAGTTCAAGAGTTGATAAAAAGTAAGCTCAGGCCGCGAGGAAAGCAATTGTAGAAGGAGAAGTGGGAATTTAATGTTGCCACAATAAGGGTGATAAAAAAAGCTTACATATGGAAACTAATGTGACAAGTATAAGCACGGGCAATTAAGTGGTGTGAGTTATCTTCTCCTAATCATGACAAGTTATTAAGGGAATAGGGCAAAAACGTGGATCAAGCGGTTATTGGCAGGAAATTAAGAGAAATTTCGTAGACATTAACGTTGTCTTTACCATTTGTTGAATGGATACTATCTTTGCGTGCTTCTTCTTTTTGTTATGATTTGTTGATTGGTTTCGAATCTCATCTATACTTTAGTTGGGGTCTAGAAGCTCGAGCATTTCCATTCTCATAATCATTTTATTTAATTCTTTTCCTTCATAAAAATGTCTTTCACTCATTTTTTTCTTTGTTTTCCTTCTTGAAATTATAAAATGTACTTTTAAAGTTTAAAAACAAAGAGACTGTCAACTAGCACTAAGCAATTTCGAACTTGGAATTTGGAATCTGCCATATCAAGACCGGTTCCAAATTTTTGCGACTGAAATCTACACTGTAAACCCCCAACCAAACCATGTCGTTCCGGTGTAACCAACCATATACTTTCTTTTTTAAGGTTTCATTTTTCTTGTTCCTTGGAAGTGTTGCTTGAACTTCAATTATTTAGTTAAACAACTCAAATGACTATGATAAACCTCTGAATCTGCTGGACTTGGAGAAATGGAGCACGAGTGTCTTCAATTCTTCATGTACGGCCTAGCGATTGATCTACAGGAGGCTCGTGAGCTTCAAATGGTTGATTCCCAATGGAATTGCGACGATGTTAAACAAATTAAAATTCTTGGAGTTATAATTACTATGGGAGCTACAAGTTATGCCCAATCAAGAAGAATTATAATATCATCGGATAATTACAAAGTGATGACCTTTTTCGAGCTATGAAGTGTAAGGAAAACTCACTATTAGTCATGGAAAGTTACTAATCACATTGAATTACTTGTGTAATGACCCAAATCCTCAGTTAATCTAAAAATCCCCCTCCAAAAGCAATCCATAAAATTATCACTTTTTAAGAAAAAAGGACAAATTATCCCTCCAACTTTATTGTTATAAAAAGGCCAACCAGGCTTCTTGCTCGCACCCGGCTCATACTATAAATGGGCCTCATGGTTAGGTCCATCCGTACAAGGATAATTTTACACAACCAGAGGCCCAAGCAAAGAAAATAAGGAGAATCATTGGAAATAATGTTAGACATACAAAATACAACTCACATAGATCAAATGAAGAAACCGCACATAAGATGCTCGGCCCCCAATCGAAATTCGCCACGTCAAATGATGGACATGCTTTAGGAGTAGAAATTTATTCACATAAATAATTAATTGATCAAGAACAATTGGATTCATATATAACTGTAAAACACCAAAATCGATAAGCACAATAGAATTAAATAAAAAATGTTTAAACCATTGCTTCACTCAAAGAAAAATATATCAACTTGATAATCAAAAATCTATTAGACTGCCAGATCTTCCTCTTTATGATTTATTTTAGAATAGTAGATTTTAATGGGGATTAAGCAACTAATAGACATAATCTACTCTTTTATAAGCTAGAAAGAAAACATAGCAAACCCTAATCAATAGCGTGCCAACTAGGCCCCCCTATTATAGGCTTTAATTAAACACAATTACCTACATTTTACTGCTCAACTAGGCTCGTTATTAATAGATGCCAAAACCCAATTTAATAAGATCACTTAAAAGTTTAACAAATATTGGAATATCCATTAACCCGATTATTTAAAATAGAAAATCAATTAATGTAAGCTCATATTATAGGAAATTTCCAACATTCTCCCACTTGGGCTACATTAATTAACTTATTTGTATTTTGAAAAATATTTTATATTGAAAACAACATTATCGAGTTAATAATTGAAAATTTTGTTTTATGTGGCCACAACTTTAAAAAATTAATATTCAAATAACGATATCTCAAAATTAATCCAATCTTATATAACCTCGGTATAGGACTATGTGGATCAACATGTTAAGAAAATACCACAACACATGACCTTCCATAATCACATATAATAAGCATTATATTTTCATAGATCATGGGCTTAGTAGTGTAGTAAGAAATAGTGCCAACATGTAATCAAAATATACACTATTTCTTATCGATCATCAATGCAATTTCTCAACGATGTGAAACTGCATTACACAATTTCTAAACAACATGAAATTACACGACTATGTCACAATCCAACATGAGATCTCATAATTAGTGACATCCAATCGTCTTTAAACTAAAATTTATTTAAAGATATTGTTTTATACTTCCATTTCTTAGTCAACAGGATAAATGATAACGATAGAATCAACAATAATAATTATTGAGAATAAATGCTTTAATAGACATCACAAAAGCATTATCATTTTGCATATAATTATAATATCTAGAAATGCAAATTATATAACTCCCACTAACAAAAAAAAAAAATCAAAAGAATCTAAAACACTCATATTCTTCACGTGTTCTTTAAATAAAAATGGGTCGTAAGCCTAGAGGATCAGCCAACATGGATTCAGTCATGATATTCTCGATTACAATGTCTTTTTTTTTTACCAAGTCTTTAACAGTATAATATTTGATCCAGTTAACAGTTCAACTGTGGCATTGTTATTGTTTACAGTAGAGGTAATTGTTTGTCACACATAATGCGATAAGATCAATTATGGGCAATAAGCAATTCAACAAAAATAATTAGTACATTAGAAACTCTCATTTGGGCAGAGTGTATAATGCGCCATTATTTTCCACATCATGAAGTTTATAAAACAACAAGAAGGAGAATCATATATAATTGTCAAGAATCCATCCTCTTTGGGCAAACAAATCATTTAAATTATACATCTCCATAATATCAATATAGAGAAGAATTACATATAATTTTCAAAACATTTATCCCCTTTGGGAAGATAAATATTTTTCAATTATATATTCCCATCTTTTAAATTTGGGAATTAATATTCATGTTATTTTCCAAATTAACATACACAATAACCCCATTTGTGTGAGTTATTATATATACTAATTTTTATCATTAAGGAACTCCAAAAATTTATACCCAAAATTCATTTAACAATATGAAGCACTTTACAACATGTGCTTCCCAAGATCATATTGCATTTATTAAGCAACAATTTTTGCCACAATTTATTTTAAATCTTTTTTATTTTTATTTTTTATTATTATTTTAATGTTTCGGACCCTCCTGCGGGCCCTGACCCGCGAGTAGCCCAGATCGGACCGCGGGGCCAGACCCGCGAGGCCCAAAATTCTGGCCCAGACCCGCAGGAGCCCATGCTCAGAAGCTAAAAGAAATATGGGCTTATTTGGCCCCGGCCCAGGTGAGTCATAGCCCCAAGATTCTGGGCTCACGCTCAGAATCCGAATTTTGAATAGAATATGGGCGAAAGCCCATATTTTTGCCCAAGCCCGGCTGGAAGAATTTTGGACCCATTTAAGCCTCACACCTAGAACCTGGTTCAAAGAATTGGGCTCACGCCCATGAATAAAAAAATGGGCTTAGACCCATTTATTCTTGAACTTATACAAATCATATATGGCTGGAAAGATCTTGACATGTAGAACAAATGCCCTAAGGTTTGAAGATCAATCAAAATTCTCTCCCAGGTTGGAAAGATCTCGAAAATATTGCCAATTGAGCAAAAAAATAAAGACAATATTCGGCTCAAAGAGGAAAATTTCGAATTTGTACATAAAAAGAAAATAATTTTGGGTTCTACAATCATATTTGACATACTCTAATACCACATGTAGAAATTTATTCACATAAATAATTAATTGATCGAGAACAATCGGATCCATATATAACTGTAAAACACTGAAATCGAATAAGCACAGTGGAATTAAAACGTACATGTTCGAACCATTACTTCACTCAAAGAAAAATTGATCAACCTAATAATCAAAAATCTATTAAAATGCCAGATCTTCCTTTTTATGACATATTTTAGTATATTAGTTTTTAATGGGATTAAGACATAACCTACTCTTTTATAAGCTATAGAGGGGACATAGTAAACCATAATCAATAGCGTGTCAATTAGGCCATTTCCATTACGGGTTTCAGTTAAATACAATTACCTACACTTTGCTGCTCAATTAGGTACTTAAGGATTTAACAAATATTGGAATATCCATTAATCCGATTATTTAAAATAAAAAATCAATTAATGTGAGCCCATATTATGGGAAATTTCCAAGATTAGGGACAAAAAAAAATCTCAATTAGTACTTCCAACATACTGTCGCGATGCATCGAAGAAAAAAATATGAACATGCGGAACATGGAAAAACAGCCGTCACGCCAAGGCTGGAGATCTGGAGGACCGAGGAAGGATAGGGCTTGATGCGGACGATGATGACATGGGTAGGGCTACCTTGGCTCCTGCTGAGTGAAAAGGCAATCAAGAGAGTCCACTCAAGGGCGTACAAGCCATAGCTGCTCTCGTCCACTCCCACTGCAATCGCCGGCCTCATCTCTCCGCTCGCCACCGCTCGACCGAATACTGGGGCGACTTGGTTCGAAGAATTTTTTTTGTGAGTGATTGGGAGGATAAGGTTCTTTTTGTGTTCAGAGTGGAATTGAAAGAAGCAGCAGAAGGGAAAGCGAGGTCATGGTTTGAGAATAGGTGTTTGTGTGGACTGTTCATAGACGAGCATGATATTTTTGGTTGTATAGGCTCAAATTTGATGAGGTGAACTCGTCTTGAGTTTGGCGGAACTAATGTGATCAGGCACACTGTATAAATTCGATCCTTTAATTCACTGATAGCAAACGATCTCACGTTTGAGTCATCGAAATCAGGCTTTGAACCAAAAGGATCGAAATATTCTAATTGCGATTGTGGTCCAAACCCAACTCAATTTCGCTCTCCGTCGTGTCCGGGCCATCAGCCATTCTAATCACCAGTGTCTTTCGCCGGCCTAGTAATGAAGTAATAAACGAACCTAGACAGTCCAAAACTTGGCCAACCCTCACTGGTAGATGGAGATTCATAATCAAGTTGATCATGATGATGCATGGAACAACTCCCAAAACGCCACTTCCGACGAGCTTTGGAGGTGGTCCAGGAAAGTAGACACCCTGGGACTTCCCAAATTGAATAACGTCGTAAAGGACTTGGACCCCCGAGATCAGGGCATTGATTGCCCCCGCTTCCGCAAGGACGAAGCTTGTCTCCGTGGAGAGAATCTACGGGCAAGAAAAGGACATCGCTACGGGTTTTAGGTGATGTACGCATAGTCACGTTCGGTTTTTGCAATGGTCGGAGTTCATTCTCCCACCCAACCGGCAAAGCGAGTCAAGTTGTCCCGCAGATGTTCAAATCTCGATATGATGATTGGAATCGCAGATCATTGTGTAGAATGATTGGTAGGGGCAAGGTAAATGAGGGTATTGATCAAAAGATTTTTTTTTTTTTTTTTTTTTAATTAAGAGGATTAATGATCAGACTTTTGACTCTAAAATAGGAACGTACATTGACGCTTGTACATTGAGCACCAGACGAGCTTGTATTATATGAGACCGGATCATCAGTTCTTGCAGCACTACGGCCATTACAATGCATCGATAATATCTTAATCGCATAAGCAATCATTGAGTTATCGTAGCAAAAATAGAGTGAACAAGTTCCCATTATTATGATTTTTTTTTTTGATAATAACACAAAGGGTTCTTAAATTTTAGCTCGATATGTCATATGATCATTGAATTTTTAATTTGTTAAATGTGATATTTGAATTTTATTATAATGTACAATGTCATTCATAAACTTTTAATTTGTTCGATACAGTCCATAAACTTTTGGTACATATTCAATATAGTCTCTAAGCTACATGAAAATATTGCATATAATCCTTCTATTAATTTAAGTTTAGAGACAATATTAAATATTTTCATATACTCCAGGGATTACATTAAATATGTACCAAAAATCTAGGAACGATAATGTTCATTAGGCTAATGGATAATACGCAATTCAATAAACATATTGAATAAATTAAAAATTTAGAAATAAAATGGACCAAAATTTATGAATCATTTGTGTCATCTCCTTTTACATTCAACTCCTTCATTCATAGCCCTAATTGGCCGACCAAAACTAACCGAACAAGGACTAAATAAAAACGCGTCTCCATTCCAGAAATTTGAACTTTAAAACACTAGGGATGAATGCCCTAATTTCAAGTTTGCAATCTCTTAATTAGTTGGACCTCATTACTCAAGACTCTTCCTCACATGCTTTAAGTTAAAGCGAGGCTCTATTTCAACAGAAGTGTAACGCAAGATATGATAGGTTAAGGAAGGCTACGTTTATAAAATACCCCCTCCCCCCACCGATCACCATCGTTCATCATTTTCCCATCCATGTGGCCCCACCCAGCCTAACACGGTTGATTCATCTTCTGTGCTGGCCTTTTGCTTTTGGTTGATATTGGGCGGTTTGAGTTGTGCACGGTATCTCCTCACCTTGAAATTGGGAGTGATCGATTTGAAAGTGGACAATTTCCCAAACAATTGGCTTCTAAAATTATTGGTTTCGGTCCGGTTCCCAAGTCTATCAAAAAAATCATTCTATTTTATATTTTAGGCAAAAAAAAGGAAACTATTATAATTAAGTATAAATAAAATAAAATAATACGATTTCATGTGCGAGTCAAGTAGTTATGTTGTTATTTGTGTATATCAACGAATTGGACCCGATGCTTGCCTCTACTTGAAATTGTTTCACTTTGGTCTCGCACACTTGCCATCGAGATTAAATAGAAAACTCTTCAAATGTTAATGGAGAAAAATACACCGCACAGAGGACATTATGTTGAACTTCTTCATCTATCTAGATAGCTGAATCGTCCCTTTTCTGCAAAATAAATTCACTGAAATATATAGTGGAATTATAACTCTAGATTTTTTTTTTTTGGTAGGAAAATTATAATTCCAGATAGTTAAATTATAAAAAGGCTATAAAAAGTTACAGTTATCTATAATTATAGAGCCTACTCGAATCACGTGTTAAGATGATGATTAAGGAATCGTCAGTCAGATTCTCTGGCCTTTCCACGCTGTCTCTCTTGCACGCAACTCCTTCTGTATCGTTTTCTTTATATTACAAGATAAGCTAATTATCCAAGATCTCATTCGCCCATGGGAATTCCGACTTTCGGCTTTATATTTAATATACCACACCCCCCCACCCCCTGTGGTAGGTAGGTAATGTTTTGACCAAAAAAATGACAGCCCACGAATGCTGATAAATTAATAAAATGAAAAAAATAAATGATTAGGATAAATTGGAAATTGGGATTTCCAAATCTCAAAAAATGATAAGAAAAAAAAAAAAAAAGCCCCACATGGGCTTGTCCCGTTCCGTATAATATAAAATTACGTTTGACTTTTGTTTGTGGGCACGGAGACACTTGTTTCCGTATTGTCACTTTTTCGTGAAATCCTATATATCTAGGGGACGCACATTTATGCAAGCGTTTCCCAAGATCAGCGCCGTCCTCCCATGCACATGTTACCTCTTAAAATAAACAATCAACGATATATAATTGTACGACGGAGAAAACGAGCATTAGGCCCTAATCAAAACAAGTTTTGTCACGTCTCTTGTTGCTTCTCGTGTTCCCTAGCCATGTGTTATTGATTTTTGTAATCGGGCAATTTTCATAATTTTGAAATGACTTCCATATTCCCATCATGAATGTCGACTGATCTCGATTTTCTTTTGAGATATACAATTTGTAGGAGTGAGAAATAAATGGTATGAGCAATGTTGCTATTTTTTAGGGTTGATATCACAAAAAATCTTAAATTGATACACATATAACAAAAACAAACTCCAAACCAGTATACTCATGATAAATTTATCCCCACTAACTTCCGTCAAATTTTATTGTAAAATCACGAAATTAGATGATACATTACAATAACCCAATTACCATGGCAAGTCAACGTGAAATTCATATTAATTTTAGATAAACTTCTCATAATTGTATCAATTTTTCAGTGATATTTGGAGTGAATTTGTTATAAATTTATATAATTTTTTTTTTTTTTTTTGTAATATTAATCTTTTTTTTTTTAACTTAAAAATCGCAAGACTTGCTGTCCCCGAAAAGGAACTGCATCATTTTTGTACACATATTTGCCTTGCTTTGGAGTGAACTGTACGGACTTAGCTGTCCTGGAAGCCCCAACTTCACTTTCAAGGAAACCATTCTTCTTTTTTTTAAATTGAAAATATGAATGTTGAATTACTTCACATGATTCCATTTGATTTGATCATTCAACTGACTTGTAGAATTTGACGTCACGACACGACATTTCTTCTTTTTCTTCTTCCTTTTTTTGCATTATTCTTCTAGAAACAAAGCTTGTATGTGTTTTTTTTTTTTTTTTTTAACTTCGAATTTGAGAGTTTATCCATATTAAATTGGAGAAGTAGGATTTAATGACGTTGAGCAATCACGCGTGCACTTCTAGTCAAATGCGCATGCCTTATGATAAAATTACATCGGGCTCGTACTACTTCGGTGTGTAAATTTCACCACGAGACCCCACATTTTCCACCATGCGGTTGTTGTATAGGTAAATCTAACATGATTTTCAAGGAAGCCACCTAAAAAGTTACAAAAAATCGACAATATAACCCATGAGGGAGGGTTTAATTATGTAAGATCAATTCGAATTTTGGGATAGTATATGTTTGCCTATAAATTTTCACCAATTGTGGATCAAATTGAATTTTCATTTAAGTGGCTGTGAACATTCCATTAAATTTGTTGTCACATGAGTAATGCTTGTTGACTCATGAGAGGTTAAAGTATATTCCCTTGAAATTTCTTATATAAACCAATAGAAATATAAAATAAAAATAAAAAAAAAGAAGAAAAAAGAGAAAAAAAAGATGTGCTTTTTTATTTTTTTTTTAAAGAATCCATTTTTTTATCGAGCCAACAATGTTTGTAACTAAGTTTTACTCCATTATTTTATACATGTCGCTCTATATATGAAATATGGTGGTACTTAGTTCAAAGGAATAACATCATTGAGAACAACAACATACATTACCTAAAAGTTCAAAGACTTACGGTATAATTACCCTTTTATTTTAGCTTAAATCTTAAATTGGCTGATTGCATATGAATTTCACTAACCTATATAATATTAATTGATGTAGAATTTATGATATTACCTTACTTTGTTATTTCTTTCTTATGACAAATTACCTCAACACATTGGACCATGAATTTGTATAACCAAGGTTTTCTTGATAGGTGACAATTTTTTACATAACAAGTTTTAAAAAAAACATATTTAAATGATAATTCTTACTTTCGACATTTATTATATATCATCGCAAGTCACTATTTAAACGTAAACCTCGGGAGAGACTGGCTCAGCAATCTATCGCCGGGAACCTACCACCGGGGCCCCCCACTTAAATCACATAATTGTTTTGAGAGTTGTGGCAGACGTGAGTTGAACTCGACTTCGGGATCAGGAGACCGTCCTCAACTTATATAGTCATATGTGGTGGGTGTTAATAGATTGATATTTGTGCTATTGAAATCATAAAATCTATCCCTCACGACGCCATCGATAAATAATTTTCCAAATACGGATCAAATAAACTTTTTCTTTTTTTGCCAAATAATCACCACGTGAAAGCAATGAAATTTCAAATTTCGGGGGAAACGAACGTGGGAATTTGCTGGTCCAGCGGCAACCTCTTCTCTCCAAACGGTGGGGCCCCGTCGCGTCTCTCCTCCGACTCCAAACCGCAGCAGATGGCGCCTGTCCGAACCGCCTCGTCGTTTTCCCGTCCGTACGAGACGTTTGCAAAATTACCTTCGGCCAAAAGCAAAAAAAAGAAAAAATAAAAAATAAGAAAGAATTTAACAAAATCGCATAATTACTTTACCACGTCGCCATGGCCACCGGTTTTTTCTTTCTTTCTTTTTTCCCAATTAGCCTTTTAATCAAAATATTTTTTCGAAAAATAAAAAAAAAAGGGGGAAGACGAAGATCGCGATTACACTCCAAAACAACGTCAATTTATCTCCTCCCTCTCTCTTTCTCTCTCTACATTTCATCGCAAAAACCTCCCTCTCTCTCTCTCCGGCCTTCTCGGCTCGCGATCATCTTCTGCCGTGCTTTGCTACAGGAAGGAAGAAGAGGCGGCATTGATGCTCTCCACCTCCTCCTCCGGCGGCGGCGAGGCTCCGATCTTCCGTTAGGGTTTCTCCGGCCGCCGGCCCCTCGGGCCCCCCTCCAGATCCGCCGGGGCGCAGATCTCGAATCGATTGCTTGTCCCCGACTCATCCTGGTTGGTAACAGTCTCTCTCTCTCTCTCTCTAGCGGAGCATGCATTCGAGCCCCGATGAAACGATGCCGCCGGGCTCGGATTGCTGGCCCGGCCCCCGCCCCCGCGGTTTGAAGATTGCTCACCCGTTGATCGGTCCCGCTTGAATTCGTGCAGATTTCTTCTGGAATCGACCCTCGGTCCGCCTCGGTCGCCCGCCTTTCATGTTTTGCGTCGAATCCGAATTCTCTCCTCATTGTAAGTCGATTGCGTTTTTTTTTGGTTTCTTTTTATCTTTATTTTTTGACGGATCGCCGGATCGTGGATGCGCGTGTGCGATCGTTGGGCGTTTGAGAAATGCGAGTTGGATTGATGTGGGAGGGGTGGATTTTGAATTTCGCTTTTTGTGTGTTTGTGTGTGCCAAGAGTTGATTACAGATCTTGAAAATTGGCTCCCCAAAGACGCTCGCAGCGCCCCATGGGTGGCCAGATGCAGCAGAGCAACGCCGCGGCTGCGACTGCTCTGTACGACGGGTCCCTGCACAATGCAGGCCTGCCGAGCGACACCGGCGACGCGGTCATGGCTCGATGGCTGCAGTCTGCTGGGTTGCAGCATCTGGCCTCGCCTTCGGCATCGACGGGAGTGGATCACCGTCTCCTGCCCAATCTCCTCATGCAGGTACTATCCCCTTATTTCATCTTGTTTTCCTGTTCTCGATGATCATGCCAGTGACGTGTCAATTTCTTTCCACTTTTGATTGATCGTTACACTGGCTAGTTTGGAGGGGTGATGATTTTTCAGTCGTGGGAATCTGTCCAAATTCGAGGTTATTAGGAACAAATGTAGAGTAAGTTCAACCCTTTTACTCGGCAACCATGGGGTGTACAATATTTTGGGAAGTTTGGTAGTTGTTTTCTATACTTAAATGCAGCTCAGGATTGTTGTGGTTTATGGTCATGGTTTTACTATTTTGTTCAGAAAATTCAGCTAATAGGTGCTATGGTGACATGTTACAGGGATATGGAGCACAATCTGCTGAGGAGAAGCAGAGGCTATTTAAGCTGATGAGGAACCTCAATTTCAATGGGGAATCTGGATCAGAGACCTATACACCCACAGCTCAGACATATGGAGGGGTGGGTGAATCAGATGGCTTCTACTCTCCTGACTTCAGGGGTGATTTTGGGGCTGGGCTTTTGGATCTTCATGCTATGGATGACACAGAGCTTTTGTCTGAGGTATGGTTCTCATCATGTGCTAGATAGAAGTGGATGTCTAGAAGATATGAAAATATATTAGTGTCATGTGCTTTAAGTTGGAGAGAGTTATTGGGTTAAATTTCCATCAAAGTTCTCAAATTTTCATGATTCATCTATAATAATTACATTTACAGCATACCCAATATATGAAGGAAAATAACAGCTTTAGAAGCCATTTATAGCAATGGAGTTCAAGCTTTATTAATGTATCTAACCAGAAAGCAGCATTCCACTGTGCCTGACTCTAAAAGTTTGATAATGCATAGTCTTCTGATTCTCTAACCTCAACAGAAACTATACTAATCCATAGTTTGATTATAGTGTTTTAAACAGCACAATGACTAATGGCGCAGTTTCCTGCATTACTGATAATCCTAATTATTCTCTTTTCATTATATAATTTTTATCAAATGCCATCTAGCAGTTAGTTGCCATCTATATCATCCTTCTCGCTGTTCCAGCAATTCCCAGAAGAAGAATTTCCCTTTGGCATAATTTATCTATCTCAGTGTTTCTGTGTGTAAATTCTTGTTTGTGTTACTGGACAAGAACCATTTTCAATACTTTACCAAAAAAAAAAAAAAAAGAACCATTTTCAATACTTAAGGGAGTACTTGGGGTGTCCAAAAGAAAAATCATGAATGAAATTTATTGTGAGCTGATTTTTCTCTGCATTCCTGAAAGGGGTTCATTTGATTTCCTTTTTTATGTCTCCATACTTGAGTTGGGGATAGCTGTCTATAGAGTGATGTTTTGACTGTCTGTTTAATCCTTAAAGCATGGGGTAATGGCTGTGGATCTGTGACACCTGTTTCTAGTTTCATGCCCCATGGAATTTGCCTTGTTTCCCCAATAAAATAGACCAACCATAAGCTGCTGGCTTTCTCATAATGCTCATGATGATTCTGCACTTGCCATTCTCTGATTTTGTATCTCATCCAATACTTTTCCTATTCATGTTACCCAATAAAATATGTTTATTTGATCTCTTTTTCAGCATGTCATTGATGAACCCTTTGAGCCATCGCCATTCATGACCAGTGGCCCTAGAGGTTTCGAGAATGACTTAAATCTGAGAGCTGACACTCAGCAAAGAGGACAAATGGATGCTGATGCATCAGTTTCCTTTCCCACGAACGAGAAGGAAAGCACTACAAAGGAAAATAATGTGGCTAAGATTAAAGTTGTGGTATGCTGGCTTGCTGGACTCACTTTTATTTGAATATGTGTTGGCCTTCTGCTGCTTGTCTGTTGTTTAGTTTGCTGTCTTTCCGCAGCCAAGTTCTGACTGTCAAAGAGAATGACAGATTCGGCTAAAGAAAGTTTAAGAGAGTGTTGAAACTGGATATTTATTATAGCTGAAAAGTCATTTTTGCATGTGCCTTCAAATCTCTTGAGGAGCTAAAGAATTTTTTTTACCTGTTTTTGAGTTTTCATATGCTTAATAAATTAATTTATTTATTGGAAGAGAAATATATGAATTTAATGCATTTTTCAACCAGTGGAATCTCTTTCCTTTATAGGTATAATTGTGGCAATTAGGATATTTATGTGGCATTGTTATTGCTCTTTGTGGCATTTTGTACAGATAGCCATTCTGTTTTTCCTTTAATTAAATAGAGCTGTAGATTATGCATAGTTTCTTAACAATATTCTTATATATGTGATATTATTTTTATTATTATTTTAGGTTCGAAAAAGACCTTTAAACAAGAAGGAGCTTTCAAGGAAGGAGGACGATGTTGTCACTGTGTATGACAATGCTTATTTGGCTGTCCACGAGCCCAAGCTAAAGGTTTACTAATGTCTCCTAGGAGAAACTATATCTGCAGATTCTGTTGTACCTTTTTATACTTTTGAGCCTGCTCAATCGCTCCCAACTTTTCACTTATATTACATTGACAGTGGCTGGAGTAGGAAAACATCAGTAGTATGCTGAATGTACTTAAGATCTTTCTTCTTGAAGTTCGGGCCCTTGCCTTAAACTGCAATGCTTCTATGAACATTCCTTTAGAAAAAGTAGAACTTACAAGGACAGAACTTTTTCTGAGATAATTTTCGGATGTATGCATGGGATTGTGCTAAATTTGTATGGTTCTTGTTTTTTTTTCCGCCTTTTGTTTTATTTATTCTGATTATATGGTTTTTAATTCCGATGTTTAAGGTGGACTTGACTGCATACGTTGAGAAGCATGAGTTTTGTTTCGATGCCGTTCTCAATGAGCATGTTTCCAATGATGAGGTAACATGCTTACAGTCATATGAAGTTTGAATATGCTTTTTAAGTATTGATAATTAATTCTGCTAACTTTCGATGTGGAAGGGTTTTGTATTTTCCTTGTTAGCATGCATTAGTAGCATTTTCTAGTTTCTTAACAATATTCTTATAAAGATACAATTGCTTTTGCAGGTGTATCGGGAAACTGTAGAACCAATAATTCCCATCATATTTCAGCGAACCAAGGCTACTTGTTTTGCTTATGGTCAGACAGGTACATGGAAGTGTTTTCCTTACTAAATTTTGCTGTTGATCCACTAACATCTACCGATCTTTACAAACTGTTTCTGATCCAGTTTTCTTTGTTGGAAAAAGCTCCCTGCATGTTATGGGATCATGTCTGACTGTTTTGCACTGACCAGTGCTCTCTATTATTAATGTTGGTGAGGGCAGGGTAGGAAATGCAGTGGTTAATCTGTACTTTAGCTCCATTCTTGAATTGTAAAGATTTCACACACACACACACACACACACACACACACACACACACACAACACGCACACGTATATAAATATATATAATTCTGGCTACACATGTTTTTGGATGATCAGCATCTCTCTCTCTCTCTCTCTCTCTCTCTACGTATATATGTGCATATATTTTTGCGTTCCTTGACTGATGTATGGCCAATAATTTTATTATATCCAGGTAGTGGGAAGACCTACACTATGCAACCATTACCTCTAAGAGCTGCCCAAGACCTTGTCAGATTGTTGCATCAACCTGTTTACCGAAGTCAAAGATTTAAGTTGTGGCTTAGCTATTTTGAAATATATGGAGGAAAGCTTTATGATCTTCTCAGTGATAGAAAGTAAGTATATTTTAGGAATATATGCTGCACAACAATGGATTATTGCTTTGTACTCAATTTATTTGATATCATCAAATGTTACAGTTTATTTTTGCTTGAGTGTTCTTTTTTTTCTTTTGTTAGAGGCTAGAAAGAAAGGAGGCCTGCTCTGACTTGAAGAAAACATTTTTTTTTTTTGGTATTGCTGATTGTATATGGCATGTTGTAGCATCACACGTTTTCACCCAGTAAAGTGTGTGTATATTTTACAGTTGAATATTGTAACTGATGTACATACTTGATTGGCTAATGATAGCACAATTTTAAATTTCTGACACAAGATGACCACATATTGATGCATTTCAGAAGAATGAAACTTTTCCACCTGTTATGCCTTGAATTGAGCAAATTTTTTATGATTCTTTTGAATAACTTTATTGATGTTCTTGAAAGATTCTTAAGATTCTTATCAATCATGAGGCTCTCTCTATCTTGTAGTCACAAGCACCCACCCACCTGCATGCCCACACACATTCATATTTTGATTATTCTGTGTACCTCAGGACCTTCACAATCTGCAAACTAGATGATTTTCGTTCACATGTGGACCTTGGAGCCATGTCCTTGATCTTGTTAATCGCTCAGATTCAGAATGCATGAAAATTGGTGTGACTGTATCAACTAGTTCTTTCCTTGTATCAACCAATTCTTTCCATTGGCAGTTATGCTGTTGGCTGGCTTTATTCTCTCCAGCATGTTTCGTGCATGCTGTGTAATCCTGGAACACCGAGTTTTAGGATATAGACATTGTCATAGCACCGGGCTTGGGGCTAGATGCATTCTTAAAAACAATCAGATACACTTGAATAAGCTCATTTCGCATGAATAAGACTGAATTTATGGTAATTTGCAAATGACAACATGCATGGTAAATATATATGCTTGGTTCTGTATAAACATGGTAATGGCTAATGCTTCATATGGTATTTAATCTATATGGTGCCAGTTCCTTTTTGCAGTCCGTTGATTGTTAATGTATAAAGACACTTGTTTCACATGGCTTTATTTTTATTATAGGAAACTTTGTATGAGAGAGGATGGACGGCAGCAGGTTTGCATTGTTGGGCTGCAAGAATTTGAAGTTTCAGATGTGCAAATTGTTAAAGAATTTATTGAGAGAGGAAATGCTGCGAGAAGTACTGGCTCAACTGGTGCCAATGAAGAGTCCTCCAGATCTCATGCTATTTTACAACTGGTAGTAAAGAAGCACAATGAGGTGAAAGAATCGAGGAGGAACAATGATGGAAATGAGTCTAAAAACGGGAAGGTTGTCGGCAAGATATCTTTTATTGATCTTGCTGGTAGTGAAAGAGGTGCTGATACCACTGACAATGATCGACAAACACGGTATAGTTCTCACATTAGTATATTTACACCTAACTTGTAAATACTGATGATGTCTTCATGTTTTAATGCTAAATTGAAAAGGTTCACCCCGTGTCATGTCTGTCTGATACCTTTGATAGGAACACATCTATGTCTGGCCTTGCTTCCCTTGATTAGAAGGGGTACTTCATACATATTAGTATGTTTGCCTATTTCCTAGGCGGCAGTGGCCCCTTCTGCTAGGAGGCCAATGGAAATGTTGCGGTTCATCTTCTGGTTTTCTAAAACTGGCCCTTTCCCATGATATTGTAGGATTGAGGGTGCAGAAATTAATAAGAGTCTTTTGGCTCTCAAGGAGTGTATTCGTGCTTTGGACAATGACCAGATTCACATTCCATTTCGCGGAAGCAAACTCACTGAGGTGCTCCGGGACTCTTTCGTTGGCAACTCAAGGACTGTTATGATATCTTGCATATCACCAAATGCAGGCTCATGTGAGCACACACTCAATACCTTGCGATATGCTGATCGGTATGCTACTCTCTTCTGTGACATTTGGAAGGAAGCTGCTATGGTTTTCCTCAGCTCCCAAGTTTGTTTTGTTTTAACTAGATGTAAATACTTGTGAACAGTGTCAAAAGTCTTTCCAAAAGTGGAAACTCAAGAAAGGATCAAGCTGTAAATTCAGCTCCCGGTAGTAAGGATTCTTCATCAGTGTCACTGTTGCCGAATTCTGCTGACCTGGAGGACCAAGAGGTTAAAGCAGTTGATTCGGGAAGAAGGGTTGTAGAAAAAGAAAATGCTTCTCACAGTTCTGCTACTGATTATGAAAAGCTGCCTTCGCCTTTTTCATCAAACTATGCATCCAATGGTAGGGAGGAAAGTGGTGCTGTGACCTTTCCCCCAGTCGACAGGGACAGAGTTGACCTGAAGAACACTCATGGCAGTTCCACAAGTCAGAGACCAAATTATTACCAAAATTTGGCTGATGCAGAAGAGAAGGTGCGAAAGGTGTCGCCTCCACGTAGAAAAGGGCCTAGGGATGAGAAACAAGAGAAGCCTGGGAACTGGACAAAGAAAGATGGCGTGGGATCTGATCTCCCCACCTCAAGCTTCCCTCAGCAGAATGCAGGCAGCTATAGTCAAAGTAATGCTGGTTCTAAGAGGCATGAATCCGAATTGATAGAGGGGAATATTAATGCAATCCTTGAGGTTTGTTTCTATCAAGGCACTTTCCTTTAACTTATAAAATTTCTCAGATGCCTTTTTATTGTTCTCATTAGCTTTTGAACTGTTCGTCCAGGAGGAAGAGGCTCTAATTGCAGCTCACAGAAAGGAAATTGAGGATACTATGGAGATTGTTCGCGAAGTAAGCTCATAATCAAGATTTCTCTTTGGTTTTGGTGATGCTCTGCATGATGACTTAGTCTGTTGTCTACACTAGAATAGTTCTCTTCCTCACTTTTAGGGTGATAACAAATGGCACCAGTAATGTGAGTCAAGGGTGAAATCATAGTTGGGTGGTGAGAGTCGCTTGTGATAGTGCAAACTGCTTTGGTTTGTGTTGCATCTACCATGGGATGGATATCTGTCAAATATCAACCATAGTCTGTTGTACACTATTTTAGATGGGATCTAATATTTTGTTTGTCCATATTACCCATACCATCTAATGATACTCTCTGGTGGTCAGGAAATGAAGTTGTTGGCAGAAGTGGACCAACCAGGTAGCCTCATTGACAACTATGTGACGCAGTTGAGCTTTGTGCTTTCACGCAAGGCAGCAAGTCTCGTGAGTCTTCAAGCTCGTCTTGCCAGGTTCCAGCATCGACTGAAAGAGCAAGAGATACTTAGTCGTAAGAGGGTACCTCGTTAAGGGAGCCACAGTTCTGCACTGGCGATGGCACAGTCGACTGTAATGTAATCTCTGTCGCTAGTTACTTGGTATTTCTTATACAACCAATGACTCATCTTGTATTGAGGATATTAAAGCCGCACAATTGAACAATCCCCTTTCATCTGTATTGACTGATGGACACAGGTACTGGTCAGTGGGCCATGATTGTACTTAATTCGTGCTGCGTTGGTGCAAAGGGAGGTACTGTGTTGGTGGCGATTCATGGGAAGGAATTGCAGCAGTTGATTATTGACCAATGCCGTTCGCGACCGGACTTGCATTAGTGAAAGGTGGTGGTGACGAGAATTGCCTTATCGACTGCTCATTGTGGTATATGTTGTTGTCGATTGTATCTTTGGACAAGTCTGGTGGCTCTCTTTTCTGTGTATGGTGAATCACGGGGGCCTTCAGCTGCCATTTGTCTGGCGATTGGAATTTGAAGACATTTTGCTTGAAAGGAAAGACAAAACTTTCAAAAGATAGAATGTGTTTCTTTTATTCACTGAAATATATGGCATCCTGCCAACCTCATTGTATCTTATATTTCTGTGCTGCCAGAATGTTTTGTAAAGTGAACAAATCATCCGATGACAAATGTGTGTTTTTTTTCCTCGTCTTGATTGAATAATAAAATGCCAAAAGTGATCGTGTGGAGGAGGGACTAAAGTGAAAGGAACAGGAGAAGAAAATAGTTGGTCCTAATATAAATATTAAATTCCATCTAGATCGGTCAAATTTGATAGGCATCGTCTCCTTTAATAGTTCAGATTCAATTTAGTAACGTACTATTTTTGGGGTCAGGTCATTTTTGAAGATGTGAACTCAAATTGACTAAAAATTCACGAGTTGTCTCTTGAGAGTTCGTGCACTGAAATTATCTCGAGAGCTGGAGGTTTAACGCGTTTGAAGAACCTAGATAGCCCGTTTATAGAGGAGACAAATGATAACAATAATAACTTAAAGATTCTCAAAATTTTGCAGAAATAGAAAAAATAAATAACAATATCTGGCTAAAAATAAAATTAAAAGAGAAAAACAAGGGAGCTGGCCCGGCCCGGCCCGTCCCAAAATGTGACCGTTACGTCTGCAACGTTCGACCCGCTCCCTTCCATCTTTCCACGACTTCGAAATGAATAAAATGAATTCAAGCATCTCCCTGAAAACAACCTCCATCTCCATCTCTCTCTCTCTCTGTCTCTCTGTCTCTGTCTCTTCCCTCTCTCTGTGATTTCTCAGAAAAAATGGCGTTGAGATCGCTCGACAATGCTCTCCCGATTACTCCAGACAGACCCAAGAAGCAGCAAGCCAAGGTCGCGATCCCTCTCCCGAAACCGCCCTCCGCCGCCGCCACGGCCTTCGCCGTCAACGACGAGAACAAGGCCCCGCTGCCGCTGCCTCCGTCTGGAGATGCCACCGTCGACTACGTCTCCTCGGAGGATCTTGCAGCGATTCCCGATCCCGAATGGAAGATCCACGTAAGCCGCCCCACTTTCCCCCTTGGCCCTGAATTTAGGGTCGTCTCCGCGTTTGCAAATTGTTGAAAGTTTCGAACTTTGTTGGCGATAATTATTGCGGCATTAGGAAATGCTCAAATTGGGTCTGTTGTTTTGAGTGATTGGGTTTTTTTCGTGCAGTGCTTGATCGAGGGGTTGGAATCGAAGGATTGGATCAAGGTCTGCGATTGGCTGAATAATGCCCGCCGGTTCGCCTTGTACAATTCTGATCTCATGCTTCCTCTGTTGTAAGCTCTCTCTCTCTCTCTCTCTCGCTCATTCTTTGTTCATAAGACGCCGAATGCGTAATTTCACTGTGATGGGTTTTCGTTAATGTATGTGAATTATATGTGCAGGGAAAAGGTGATGCTGGTTCTGGTGAAGGCCATGAAGAACCCCAGGAGTGCTTTGTGTAAGACCTCCATCATGGCGGCGTCGGATGTCTTCAAGGCCTACGGCGATAGGCTACTTGATGCAGCTAATTCCAATGCTCTTGACCAAATGGTATAACTCCAGAAGGGTCATATCATTTTACTAATGTGGTTGATTTAGATTAATTTAATTGGTCCTTTTGATGAATCTGACTGTGATCCTTCTGTTGTGGCATCTCAGCTGCTGCAGTTGTTACTGAAGGCATTGCAAGACAAGCGGTTTGTGTGCGAAGAAGCAGACCGAGCACTGAGCGCAATGGTGTGCTCTCTGACTCCTCTGCCTCTTCTTCATAAACTCCGCCCCTATGTCAGCCACTCCAATCTCCGAGTCCGGGCAAAAGCTGCTGTTTCCATCTCCAACTGTGTCTCCAAGATGGTAAATTTATTAGAATTTCCCTTTCTTGTGGTCTTTTCAGTGTTTGAGATTCGAGAGTGATGATGGGTTTGGTCTTTTTTAGGGCCTAGAGCAGATGAAAGAATTCGGGTTGGCATCGCTTCTTCAAATGGCTGTGGAGTTGTTGAATGATAGGCTGCCAGAGGCAAGAGAGGCGGCAAGAAGCATAGTGGTGTGGATGTATGAGTGTGTCACAGAGAACCAAGAACAGAAGCAGGAATCTTGGCAAAGCTTTTGCCAGATCAGTTTGCCTCCTGCTCATGTTCAGTCCATGATCAAAATTGCATCCTCTCAGTAGTAGTAGGATCAGGGAGAGAAGCAGTAGCTGATGTAGATCACAAGTCCTAATTTAAGTTTTATCATGTAAATTGGCATTTACATGATTGTCTTCTTCGCTTGTATAATTTAGTATTGTCTGGAATATAGTAGCCATGGGATTTCTTGCAGTTCACTTAAATCCCATTGTTGTTTGTGTAAGATAAAATGGTACCGACGAAGATATTTACTTATCTGATCCCACAGTCTCTTGATGGAGTTTGGGTTGTGGTTCTTCTACTGGGTACAAACTCAAATTTGTCCTTCAACTCACTTTAGCTAGTTGGTCAAGAAATTTACTTAATTGTCCACCAGATTTGGTGGTCCTCATGACCGGCTTCATGATAGTTCAAGTCCTCATTATCAATTTTTGAGTAAAAAGATCGGAAAACCAAACAAAGGGATGAATGAGAAGGAGAAATTTTCTGAATTTTGGCACCGGGAAAGTGAGATTGGTAAAAGACAACTGAGCTTCATCAGAAGAAGCATAAATCAGGAGGGAGCAACGAACTCGGCTCCCATTAGTGCAAATCCCAGGGGGGAGGCATTCATGAACTAGCAGCAGCGTCTCTCCATCGCAAAATTTCCATTCTGCTCCTGAACCAAGCGTGTGAAGAAACACCGCCAAACCAAAACAATCGAGACCCCCCAACGAGTGCTCTCACCTCCATCGCAAAATTTCCATTCTGCTCCTGAACCAAGCGTGTGAAGAAACACCGCCAAACCAAACAATCGAGACCCCCCAACGAGTGCTCTCACCTGAGAACAGGAGGGAGCGAGCATGACAGGAATAGGGAGCTTTGATAAGTCCCACATCGGCTGTTAGAAGAGGCCGACAACTCCGACGCCAGTTTAAAATGCGAGGGATGAGACAGTTCAAAGCATACCTTTCTCGGCCTTTTGGCTAAGATCAAGTGTAGTATCTGTTCTTATCAGTTTAATATCTGATACGTGGGCCATCGGTCCACATGGTATTAAATTAATTTTTTTAGGGGGAGAGTCCATCACAGTAGCTTGCTACTGGGGCTCTCGAGCGTCGCCTTGGCGTTGCACTGCTGCCTAGGCCTGGTGCACCCCACCAAATTAAGTCCAATTTTATAATTGCTTGCTAGGTCTGCTTTTTTGAAAGATGATCGGGCCATACGATATTGTGGGCTGGGGTCTGTCTTGGTGGGTAGGGCCTGGCTTCCTTGAGGAGAGGATTTGCTAGGCTTCTTGAGTTTTGGTAGGATGGGCCAGATTGGGTCGAGCCCAACTTTTCATGATCAATGCCGTCGGGCTGGGCCTCGTTGAAGGGACGGTTTTGGTTTCATCAATCAATAGATAGATTAAAAGAAGTGTCATGATTATTGCCATTGTGACATATATGATTACTTACTAACGCAGTGTTCCATTATTCCATACTCCAAAAAATTATTTGAGAATGTAATTATGTTATACAGGTACGATAAGATTACTATATAAATATAACAAGATATATATGCAAAGACGAAACTGGAATGGTAAAATTGGTGCTTGTCCCGAAGATGCATGGAACCGTTATTCCATGACCGCCCTCGAAAAATTAGCTAAATTCCTAGTGTTGGAAAAAATCGTTATCATTTGATTCAATTTTTTGAAACATATAAAGAAATGGGTATTCTTATATCCACAATGAGTCGTTTGACCTGGGCTAGAAAAATCAACAAGAACAAAGATATATAAAGACAAACCTCACCCTGGAGTCATATTAACTTTTGCTTTAGTCGTCTAAATTAGTAGGTTTTGGAGTAGCAAAGCTCATATGGTCCCTTCAGGAGACTCAAATTAGCACTCAATTACGATCGGCATGATACCGCTCCATTGTAATCTGATTTTTATACTGAATTCATAATATAAGATAAAATTAAATTCTACTATATAAATAAAAATAAGATTAAATTTTTGTTATTTTGAATTTCTTATATTAGAATTCAAACGTTGTTTATATTGAAATATAATTTTAATTTTTAATTTAAGAAATTTGTTATTTGAGAAATAAAACTTTCCTATTGTGAATACTAAAAATCATATTCACATTTATCCCACATCTCCTATGGGATAATTTTATATAGTTTATATCCTATTTATATCCGTCTTTATCCTATATTGAGTAGGTACCAAACGTAAAATAAGATAAATTTTATCATATTCTAAATTTTATCATAATTACTAAACGTAGCCAAAGTGTGCGGAGAAACATTTTACCAAACCAAACAAAATCAAAGACACCCAATGAGTCCCCCTCACTTGAGAACACAGAGGGAGCGAGCGTGCGATGGTGATAGAGAGCTTTGATTAGTCCCACATTGATCGGTAGACGAGGCTGACAACTTGGACACCAGTATAAGAGGCGAGGGATGAAACAAATCAAAGCATACCTTTCTCGGCCTTTTGGCTAAGATCAAGTGTAGTATCTGTTCTTATCAGTTTAATATCTGATACGTGGGCCATCGGTCCACATGATATTAAATTAATTTTTTTAGGGGGAGAGTCCGCAACGGTAGCTTGCTACTGGGTCTCTCGCGCGTCGCCTTGGCGTTGCACTGCTGCCTAGGCCTGGCGCACCCCACCAATTCTTAGTATAAATGCTCGGGACCAGATGGTGTTTTGTTCCAGGCCTATTCGTAGGTCGGGTGGGCTGGGGATCGTGTCGGTCAGATGTGCTCAGTCTGGTGGTCGGAGGGTGTGCTGGAGATGGTAAGGCTACATTTTCAATTGAGGATGAAAACGTTAGGGTTCGCATAATTTATGAAACTTATTTAGTATATGAAGATTGTTTTTTTGCTTTTATTAACCAACTGGGAAAGGAAAAATCCAAGAATTGATAGGGCCTCCTCACCCGTATGAGATTTGAAGAAATATAAAAACCAAACTCTCATTTACCCAATTTAGCAGCGAATCATGAATTTCATATTATATTTATATCATAAGTGGAAGAGAAAAGTTTCTAAACTCTTTACTTTCGTCTGCTAACATGATGTTCAGGCTACAAAACATCAGAGAGGGAAACATCTCAAGGCCGAACTTTCACGCCGGGCCCCTCCGGTTGACATCACATCGCAAGCTGATCTGAAGAAGCAGCTCTCCATCTCTGAGCTTCTGTAATGACATGGACGATGCATCTCATCACTAGTCCCAATAAAACTAGTCCTCAAGAAGCCTTTCTTATTGCTAGCAAAACCAAGTATGATAAATAGCCAGGCTAATTCCCACTGAAATCTCCATTGGAAAATAACCTCTTGACCACGAAGCTTGTACGGTAAGAGAGTTAGGTTTATGAGGTTCTTTTGTTCATTCTTCTCTTAAATGGTAAGTCCTTAGCAGAAAGCAATAATTTGTTTTGTTCTTTTCTTTATATTAACTTAGGGGTGCTCTTAATAACTTAACATCCGTGACTATTGAATATGGTACAGTGTTATATATAACAAGCAATGTCTAATGATAATCGAGCCTCGATTTCATTTTGGCTTTGTTACAAGGTCTTGATCAAGTGTTAGTATTTTTAGCACCAAATCACTTTATGGATGATTTGTAAAGGGTTTTGTTTGACTTTAAAAAAGCCTTTGAAAAAATTTATTTGATGAGAAAAATAATATAAGTTGGAAACAAAATAAAGAAGAGCTTTCTTTCGAGAGATAGTATACATAATTTCAATTGAGACAGTTTTTTTCCTTACATTTTTACTTTTCCTCTAAATACTCGGAAATGGAAAGAAATCTTTAAGTTTAAAAAAATTGGGTTAGTATCATGAAAAAATTCAAACCAGTATATTTGTGATAAATTTATCATTTCATTTTTTGACCACATAAAACCAAAAAATGATAAACCTATGATACATCCATTCCAAACAAATTTTTTAACCATAAAAAAATATCAAATTGGTAAATTTGTGATAAATTTACCTTTCGTCAGTTTCTGTCAAAATTTTGTTACTAAATTTGCTAACATGGATAACACATGGTGACATGGTATTGTGACATAGCAAGTCTATATGGAAATAAAATTCCAAATCTGTCATAAGTGTACTATTGAATTTATCATAAATTTATTAATTTGGGGTTTTTCGTAGTATCTATCTCATGGATTTTCACGTGAACTTATCACATCACAATACCATATCATCCCGTGTCATCCATATTAGTAAATTTAATAATAAAATTTAACAGAAATTAATGGAGGGCCATTTTAGGGTTTTCTGTTATCAAAAAATTAGTTTTGAGGTAAATGTATTACGGGCGTACCATTTTGAGATTTTTAGTAGTCCTAATATGGGTAAATATGTCATAAGCGTTTCAGTTTGGGGCTTTTTGAGATTTTTAGTAGTCCTAATATGGTATACGCTTTTCTCGTAGTTATTATCTATAAAATGTGAATATTTTTTAGGCCTTGATAGTTTCACCGGTGAAATCAAAATCTACAAAATATTCATAAAAAGCAAAGACAACATGAACATAGGAGCCCTTATGAGAAATTTCAAAACTTTGGAGGGGGTCAAAGTTGGAATAGAACAAAAAACCGAAGAATCATATACGAGAAGAAAGAGGACCAAGAACCCAAGACCGCAAAGGCTGTCCCGCGGCGTCTGAGGTTCGAGTTCAGCTTCATGTTTTATCCACTTCCCCCGACTCAATCCAGAAAGCACTGAGCCGTCGCTGCTTCGATGCTTCAATGCTTTAGAAGCCCCCTTCTTAACTCTTAAGTATCCAACCTGAAATCTCACTCTTTTAGTGTCCTTCGCCTCCAAAGGTGTCCGCTTTTATCCAATCCTATGAGATCAGTAAAAGACAAGTAGGCTCGATCAGGAGGAGAACTTTAATTCCGGAGGAGCAACAAACACCCGCCCAACCTGAGAACAGAGGTGTGTAGTGAGTGTGCCGACAATAATGAAGAGCTTTCATGAATCCCACATCAGATGATAGAAGAGGCTGATAATTGGGATGTTAGTACAAGAAGCGAGAGATGAGACGAGTCTAAGCATACCTTTCTCGGCCTTTTGGCTAAGATCAAGTGTAGTATCTGTTCTTATCAGTTTAATATCTGATACGTGGGCCATCGGTCCACATGATATTAAATTAATCTTTTTAGGGGGAGAGGCCATCACGGTAGCTTGCTACTGGGTCTCTCGCGCGTCGCCTTGGCGTTGCACTGCTGCCTCGGCCTGGCGCACCCCTCCAATTCTTAGTATAAATTGTTAGCAGCCCGGTGAGTTCAAAACATTGGTCAGATGGGCCGCGGGCCGTGTCGACAGGGGGGAGAGCCCAGTCGGGTCCGAAAGCGTGCAGGAGAGATAGAAAGGTATGCACAAAGATTGTTTGTTTTGGCTATTATTGACAACTGGGAAAGGAAAAATCCAAGAATTGATAGGGGCCTCACCCGTAAGAGATTTGAAGAAAAGCTAAAATCCAAGAATTGCAGCTTAATATTTATGTAATAAGGGGAAGAGAGAAGTTGGTGAACTCTTACGGCGGATGGAGATCTGGTAACAAGATGTCCAGGCTACAAAACATAAAAAAATGAAACGTCTCAAGGCCGAACTTTTGTAATGACACAGAACGATACATCTTATCACAGCAAACTTGGTCCTTATAAAGCCTTTCTTATCCATAGCAAGACCAAGTATGATAAAAAGCCAGGCCAATTCCACCGAAATCTCCATTGGAAAATATCCTCTTGACAACGATGCATATATAGTAAGAAATTTAGGTTATGTCGGGTTTCTTCATTCATTCTCCTCTTAAATGGTATGTCTCTTAGTTGAAACCGATAATTTGTTTTGCTCATTCTCCATTTTATTTAGGGGTGCTCTTAATAACTTGACATCCCTGAATATTGAATATGATAGTGTCGTATGCGACAAGTAATGTCTAATTTTCATTGAGCCTTGTTTTCATTTGGGCTTTTGTTATAATAAGGTCTCGTTAAGTGTTGGTGTTTAACAATTGTTTTGTCGGTTTTAATCCCACAACAAAATTTTTTCATCGAATGTTAGTCTCGGCTTTTATTTAACAAGAACAAAGGTTCTGTGCTAATTCCGGATAGAGGATATCAAATGCAATACATATATTGAATTTCCAATTTCAAATAGTACTGTAAAACCTTACCGATTGATCTACTAACTTTAGGACCCAACTTAAACTATGCTAGAATCCAATTGATGGCATAACTCTAAGATAATACAACACAGTGCCAGAATTTAATCAACGACAATATGACTGGATCAAAGACACAACATTGGAATCTAATCGATGACGTTGTGCTAGAGATACAATGTTGTAATTTAATCAACGATGCCACACTAGTATATAGACACTCCCCGAATCTAATCGACGATAGGAATCTAAAAGCTACTACTAAAGAAAACTAAAATAATGCATAAATAAAGAGATAACATTTGATATCCACCTGGGCGATGCCGCACGAGTATATAGACACTCCCTGAATTTAATTGACGATAGGAATCTAAAAGCTACTACTAAAGAAAACGAAAATATGCATAAATAAAGAGAGAACATTTGATGTATTGCTTTTGGGGGCTTTCTCGTTGGAATAGTGGGAAATTTATAAAGAAAATTAGAAATCGCTAAACAGTTGCCCATCTTCTATTAATCGCTTTCAACTTTAGGCACGTCCATTTTTCTTTGTAACGAACTCGCCCATTTCCTTTGTAACTGCCTTGATTGAGCTCTACATTTCCCGGTTTATTGATACAAATTCCATGACTGGGTACTTGGGTGTTAACCACTTTTTCAACTGTGTGCTCCCTTGATGCTTCTTAGAATATTTTAAATGTTTTCATTCAAAATTTGCTGCCAGCTTTATTTGGGTGGCAATCCAATATTTGCCATCATATTTCAACAATTAATCATGTGGAATCTTCTTGACTTGCTATCAATCATTGAACCTTAATCTTCGGACTATGTTTATATCCCAATGATACATACATGTGATTTCGCCTGGTTTATATCAACCCTCTTGACCGGCACATGATAGTCTGACCAACTTTAAGCGTCAATAGTGCTAAATCACTTTATGCATGTTTTTTAAAGGAGTCTGAGTAGTTTTTTTTTTTTTTTCAAGCAATGAGTGGTGATTGAATTTGAAAATAGCATTTCACAAAAACTAATTGACAAGAAAAATAATTTAAACTGGAGAAAGAAAAGAAGAGCTTTCTTTTGAAAGATAGTGTAAATAATTTGATCAAAACAATTTTTTTGCTTACTTTTATTTTTCCTTTAAAAATTCAAAAATGGAAATAAATCCTTAAGTTAAAAGAAAATTCGCATATGATTTTCCACTGGTTAATATTTGTAAATTTTGAATTTTTTTAGGCGTTGATAGTTTCACTCGTGAAATCAAAATCTACGAAACCTCCACAGGAAGCAAAGACAATGTTGGAGCCCTTATTAGAAATTGAGTGTCAATAGCACCAAATCACTTTATGCATGTTTTTTAAAGGAGTTTGAGTAGTCTTTTTTTTTTTTTTTTTTTTTAAAGTAATGAGTGGTGATTGGATTTGAAAATAGCATTTGACAAAAACAAATTGATGAGAAAAATAATTTAAACTGGAGACAAAAAAAGAAGAACTTTCTTTTGAAAGATAGTGTAAATAATTTGATCAAAATAGTTCTTTGCTTATTTTTTTTTTTTTTTTTTTACTTTTCCTCTAAAAATTCAAAAATGGAAAGAGATCCTTAAGTCAAAAGAAAGTTCGGATATGATTTTCCACTAGTTAATATCTGTAAATTTTGAATTTTTTTAGGCTTTCATAGTATCAGTCGTGAAATCAAAATCTACAAAACCTTCGCAAGAAGCAAAGACAACATAGGAGTCCTTATGAGAAATTGAATGTCACTAGCACCAAATCACTTTAGGCGTGCTTTTTTAAAGTAGTTTGAGTAGTTTTTCTTTTTTCTTTTTTTAAGTAATGGGTGGTGATTGAATTTGAAAATAGCATTTGATAAAAACTAATTGATGAGAAAAATAATTTAAACTGGAGACAAAAAAAGAAGAGCTTTCTTTCAAAAGATAGTGTAAATAATTTGATCAAAATGGTTTTTTGCTTACTTTTTTATTTTTCCTCTAAAAATTGAAAAATGTAAAGAAATCCTTAAGTTAAAAGAAAATTCACATGTAATTTTCCACTAATTAATATCTGAAAATTTTGAATTTTTTTAGGCATTGTTAGTTTCACTCGTGAAATCAAAATCTACGAAACCTTCACAAGAAGTAACATAGGAGCTTTTATGAGAAATTGAGGTGCGCATGATAACAATTCTCGGCTAGGGAAGAGTTTTTTTTCAGAAATAGTTCTTTTCTATTTCTATTTCGGGAACAATTTCGAGTAAAAGAACCCGTTTGATAACTACACAAAATTTCTACTCTTGGAATAGAAAAGAATAGAAATGCGTTTGGTAACGCAACAATTTCTCTTTTGTATTTATTTAATTTTTATTCTTGTCGCCGGATCGCGGTCGCCGCCGCCGCCGTAGTCCACCGTCGCCGTCGCCCGCCTATCGGCCGCCGACGGACGCCGCAAGCGGCCATCGGTCGGCCGATGGATGTGCAATGGCAGGGCGGGGCGGACTTTCCGGCGGCGGCGGCGGGGCGTCCGCGCGGCGGCGACCGCGGCGGCGGCGGCGGCGGTCGGTGGGGGCGGTGGTCGGCGGCGGCAAAGAAGAGATGAATAAAAAAAAAAAAATTCACTTATTTCTGAAACTTATTTTCGGGAACAAGAAGCAACTTTTTTTTTACTTCTTATTTCTATTCCAAAACCATTCATGAGCTAACTTTTTGTTCCCTAACAAAAACTAAGGGCCTGTTTGTTTTCATTTCTTTTTTTCGTTTTTAAACAATTTTTTTGTTCCTAGGAACAATAAAGGAATGTAAACGCGTTTGTGTGCGTTTTGTTCCAAAATTATTTTTTTGTTCCCCGAAACACATCTGAATGTAAAACAAGAAAAAAAAAATTGTTTATTGTTTCTAAACAAAATTCGAAACACTTCTAATTTTTTTTCTTTCTTTTTCTTTTTCTTTCTTTTTCTTGGCCGGACCGGCCGTTGAGGGTCCGACGCCGGCCATGAGCGTCGCCGGCCCCGGGCGAGGCTCGGCCTCGCCTTGGTTGGGCGAGCTCGGGCTCGCGAGGCCGGCTCGCGTGGCGACGCCGCCGGTCGAGGAGGCAATCCGGCGACCTCGCCGGAGATCCGTCGCCGAGCCCGCCCAGGCCTCGGCCACCTCTAGGCCTCGCCGCTCGGCGGTGGCCCAACGAGGCCGAGCCTCGCTCGGCCTGAGCTTGGGCGAGCTCGGGCCGCGAGCTCGAGCTCGCCCGGCCAAGGTGAGGCCGCCCAACCACGGTCTCGGCCTCGCCGGGCCATGAGCCTCGCCTTGGTCGGGCGAGGCCGCCGCCGGCCAAAAGAAGAAAAAAAAAAAAAAAAAAAAGAAAAAAAAGAAAAAAGAAAAAGAAAAAATAAAGAAAATAAAAATAAAAATATTAAAAAATTAAAAGAAATAAAAAAATACAAATTTACCAAATTTGTTTTATTCATTTTTTATTCCCTAATAAGTTTACCAAATCCCTTTTTTTGTTCAAAAATTGTTCCCGAATAAACACTTTTTTCTATTTCTATTTCCTGAACAATTTTTAAACGAAATGTTACTAAAAACGCACCTTAACTCCGTTATCAAATATGTTTATTCTTTTTTGTTAGAACAAAAGAATAGAAATTTTTGGGCTGGGGAAGGTTACCATGCAGCACCTGAGTGTCCATAGCACCAAATCACTTTATGAGTGTTTTCCAAAGTAGTCTGAGTAGTTTTTATTTTCTTTTTTTTCCTTAAAGTAATGGGTGGTGATTGAATTTGAAAATAGCATTTGACAAAAAACTAATTGACAAGAAAAATAATTTAAACCAGAGACAAAAAAAAAAAAAAAGAGCTTTCTTTCGAAAGATAGTGTAAATAATTTGATCAAAACAGTTTTCTGCTTTTTTTTTCCTCTAAAAATTGAAAAATGGAAAGAAATCCTCAAGTTTAAAAAGAAAATTCGCATATGATTTTTCATTAGTCGATATCTGTAAATTTTGAATTTATTTTTGGCGTTGGTAATTTCACTCGTGAAATCAAAATTTACAAAACCTACCTAAGACGCTAAGACAGCGTAGGAGCCCTTATGAGAAATTGAGAGCCAAGAACCCCAAACCGAAGGACAGCAAACCGGGCTGTCCTGTGGCGTCGTCTGAGGTTTGAGTTCAGCGTTTTATCCACTTCTTCCCCGACTCAATCCCAGAGCCGAAAGGCTGGCCTGCTTCAATGCTTCATTGCTTTAGAAGCACTCATTTCAACTCCGCTTTATCCAATCCGAGAGCAGCCCAAGATGGTCGTGATTCATGCTTCTCCTTACAAGGTCAGTTCTTTTCTTCGTTGTTCGTGCGAATTGCTTGGTCCGTCTCGAGTCTGCGGCACATTTGGGTTTTGTATGTAGTGGCTGGGGATGTCGAAATCTTCGTTGCTCGTGCGAATTGCCTGGTCCTTCTGGAGTTCTCGGCATTTGGGTTTTGTATGTAGTGGCTGGGGATGTTGGAAGATGGTTGCTTTAGGTGAAATTGTTGGAGGGATTGAGTTCTTTTTCTTGCTCTCTGAGATGGGTTCAGTTGGAATTCGTTAAATTTTCTATTTTGGTGATGAAGTTTCTTCTTTTAATGCTTTTAAAGAATAATGCGCGTATCGTTTCTCGCCCTGTCGTGAATTGCCAGTCGTATCTGAGTTTTGCCCACTGGGAGTTCGCTTCCGCTGTTGAAGTTGTGGCGATTGGGTCCGCTGCTGCGTGCGTTTGTTGTTGTTGCGACTGACAAAGCTTGTTGTGTACGGTCAGGTTCTCACTCAAAGGACTTGCAGTTGTTTGGGGAAGTCTTCGGTCAACAACTTGTTTTACTTGAGGGCAACCTCTTCTCTTGAAGATTTTTCGTTGTTGGGCAGGCTTAAATTTTGTAGTTTTTCAAGTGCCGATGTGCCTTCGTCGAAGCGGAGGTCTCGGGGGCCAGTTATGGCAGCCAAGAAAGCTGCTGAAGGTACTTGGAGCGTTTTAAAGTTGTGGGATTGATTTGTCTTGGAAATCATTTTGAACATTTGGTCTGTGATATGCAGTCTTTGGACGAGTTTCACATGATTAAGTTGTGCTATTATTGAGTTTTGAGATACAACACCAAGTTATGATTATTCTTCCTCAATTGGAATCTTTTTAGGGGGTAAGCAAGATGAGGGCAAATACAAGCACACAGTTGCTCTACCTAGGACGAGTTTTGGGATGAGAGCAAATTCTTCTGTTAGAGAGCCAGAAATACAGAAATTGTGGGATGAAAACCACGTGTTCGAAAGGATTGTCAGCGGAAACAGTGGGGTGGGTTCTATACTTCCTCATGAATTGTTTTCTCCCTCCCTTTTCTATTTTCTACTTATTGGGTTGCCTTTCCTTGCTGAGTAGGAAAGTTTTGTGCTTCATGATGGTCCCCCCTATGCAAATGGTGACCTGCATATGGGTCATGCCTTAAATAAGATTTTGAAGGACATGATTAACCGATATAAGGTATGTTTCATTGCTTCACAAACTTATGTTTTTCCATCTTCTAAACTGATATGCTGTCCTTTTTCTTTTTTCTTTTACATGACCACGATGCTTAGCTTTAAAATAGAACTAAGCAATTATATCTCCGGTATCTGTAACTGCTAGCCTTGGATTCAAACTCAATTTTGATAGCCTTACTCAAGATCTGGCAAAGTTTAAATTTACAAGATTAATATACCCAGTCAGGTTTGGGTTGTGTAGAGCCCCATCCAGTAAAGATTACAGTGAAAATAAACAAGATTCTCTGACAAAGCATTTTAGGTGGCTGGTTAACTAGTCTTATCAAACGCGCAATGAGTACTTCATCGTAAATGATGGTTCATTACGATGGGTGAGATCATTTTGAGTGGAAGGACATGTTGGTCTTATCTTAAGAAAATAAAGAACAACCTTCTGCGTCCCATTGCTTTTAGTTTCCACATAATGTTCAAAGATCCTGTATTTCTGTTTCAATAGGACTCGTGATGATTTTAGTTTTGTTTGTTTTCTTTTGCAGCTTCTTCAGAATTATAAAGTACACTATGTTCCTGGTTGGGATTGCCATGGCCTGCCAATTGAACTAAAAGGCATGTACTTTTAAGTTATATCTGTATACTTCAGTTATATGTGGAGCACAACCTTGTATTTGTGTATGTGAAATACTTCTGACTAGTGACACGCATTCATTTATACCTTCATCGTAGTGCTACAGTCATTAGACAAAGATGCCAGGAAAGACCTCACTCCAATTAAGTTGAGAGAAAAGGCAGCGAAATTTGCCAAGTCCACTGTTAAAACTCAGATGGCATCATTCAAGGTCTGAAGCCTTAAGCTCAGTCCCTGCTTAATTCTTGCTGTGATTGTTCATCCATTATCTGATGGAGCTAGTTTACGTTTCGATGAAAGGGAGCTACTTTTTCTTAAGGAAATTGCACAATTGTGGGGGAAGCTTTTTCATGAAATGTATCTTATGTCATATTTGCAGCGATATGGGGTGTGGGCTGCCTGGAATAACCCTTACCTTACTCTTGATCCTGAGTATGAAGATTCTCAGGTAGATATTCAAACTGATTCTTTGTCAGTTTCTGTTGTTGAATTTCCTTTTTCTTTTTTTATCTTCTGTATCCTTTTGCTAGGATAATTTTTTTGCTTAATCCACATGTCCACTTTGTAGATGGCTTATGCTGATCCTACTTTTCTACCAGTTTGTGCCTGTAAAGGAGTACTTGACAATTGCTTGATGCAGATGCCACTGTGCAAATGATTCTTTGGCTGGGACACGTTTTATGCTTGACACTGAGGTTAAACTTAAAGGCTAGGGCCAGAATGAACTTGAGAGAACCTATGTTAGTCTCCAAATCCTAAATAGATTAGTATGACCATAAGTAATTGTTTTGTTCAATCCTTACTTTGGTATTTCACTTATTGATGATAAGGCTAATAAATTATGTCTATCGACTAATTTTTATGTAGAAATCACCCATATTATGCTGATATGTCTGTATTCCTAGCCCTGTGTGATACCTCTATCCTGTAGTCATGATTCTTGGTTGGTTGGCTGGTGACTGGCCAGTTTAATTGAAACATCTAGATTGGTGTGTACTGCTGAGCTGACACACTGCAGTTTGACAATTTATTAATTGCTGAGACCACGAGTGTCTTGGAAGCCCACTGCTATCAGCTTGGTGTGGTTAGAGAAATGTCACAATCTCAAACTTGCAACATTTACCTGGAAAATGAAAGGGAAAAACATGTTCCTTCCTATGACTATCTTTTCAAAAAATGCATTGGATAAGCCAATTATTCTCCTCTATAATTCCGATTCTAACAAAGGCTTGCATTCCCTCACTTCTAGATCGAAGTCTTTGGCCAAATGGCCCTTCGAGGTTACATCTATAGAGGCAGAAAACCGGTCCATTGGAGCCCATCTTCACGTACTGCTCTTGCAGAGGCCGAATTGGAGGTAAAATCTCTGTCTCTCTGTCTCTCTGTCTCTCTCTCTCTCTCTGTGTGGGTGCGTGTGCGCGCACATGTGTGTTGCATGTTGTGCACAGGCACAAGCATGGAGTATGGATGTATCTACAGTTTCCTTAAACCCTCACGTCTAAAGGTAGTGATGGTTTAACATTACTCTTTGGTGTTATTTATAAAAAATTATTCTGTGCTATTAGCGAACAGTGTTCAGATAATCTATCTATTTATTCATAGTAATTGTTCTCAATTGAATGGACACTACCACCAACTTCTCAGTTTAGTATGTTTCTGAGACAGCTCTGTAGCTAAACTGGAAAATGTTTGCAGTATCCTGAAGGGCATGTCTCAAGAAGTATATATGCCATTTTCAAGTTAGTCAATGCCTCGCCATCATCCAGTAACTTAATCAGTGAATTCCTTCCTGACCTGGGCTTGGCTATTTGGACAACAACTCCGTGGACGATTCCAGCTAATGCAGGTACCCTCAGGGCATTCTGTTATGAATCTCGACTCTAAAGGTGCAGAAAGGGAGTGATGAGGACTTCTTGGAGTTGTAGATTCATACTTGGGGTTTATCTCAATGTGGTGATTGCTTGAATTCACCTAGTTGATGTCAGGTTAATTTGTGAACCGATTTAGATTTCACGTGGGTGGGAGAGAAGGGGGTTTGGGGTTGGCTTTTTTTTGTTGTTGTTGTTGTTTTTTTCTGGGGGGGGATGCCGTGTCAAGGGGGTTTGTGATGACCTTCTACTCTCAGGATCACTTTTATCATTCTTTATGATGGTTTAATGCAAAACTCGATGATTTGCTTCACCATTTTGACTGTAAGTTCTCAAATTGTTCTGGCTCTCTTATCCTGCAAATATCAAATTAAAGTCAACTTCTTCTGCCATCAATAGTTCCCTTGGTTTTATGCCATTTCTGCATTAGTTGGTGAACATGCTGAATGCTTGTTGTTTGCAGCGGTTGCTGTGAATGGTAAACTTCAATATGCTATAGTTGAAGTACATTCCCCTCTAGGGAACACTGCTGTACCTAAGGAAGATAAAAGACGCAGACTTGGACTGGTTATGAAGGGAGAGAAGAGGCCTTTTCTTGTTGTGGCATCGGATCTTGTGCCAGCATTAGAAGTGAAATGGGGTGTGAAGCTTTCCGTGAAGAAAGTTCTTTTGGGTTCTGATCTTGAAAACTGCAGGTTGTTGAATGATGATGTCTTGAATTGGATATTGTTCATCTTAGTATTATAAATTTTTGAAATCCAAGAAAGTGCCAATCATTTCAGCTTCACATTTAGGTAATGAATTTTAAGGATTAGTAACTTAGACATTGGAACATAATCTATTGTCTCCAATTGTTTATTTGGTAGATTCATGAATATCCAAATGCACGTCTTATTCTTTTCTATTACCCACATTTGTAGCAATGCAATACTATTTTTCCTTTTCAAGTTATAAATGATTGATTATAAATCTCTACGATCTATATTCTCTATAAAAGACCATAAATACCTTGCTTACGTATCATTAGAAAATGCATTAACATATACATGGCAGAAAGAAGAGGTAACACAAAAATATGTAAACTATGAAATCGAGTCAAAGTGGATTGTCCCACACTAGCACTTCTGCATAAGGACTCTACTAAAGGGGATGTTAACACAGTATATCTTAATGTGGATACAGGTATATCCATCCCATAGATAAGAGGGAGTGCCCAGTTGTCATTGGAGGAGATTATATCACGACAGAATCTGGAACTGGACTGGTCCATACAGCTCCGGGTCATGGTCAAGAAGATTATGTCACTGGCGTAAAATATGGACTTCCTATTCTTTCCCCTGTAGGTGATGATGGGAAGTTCACTGAAGAAGCTGGACAGTTTAGTGGACTTGACGTACTTGGGGATGGTAATACTGCTGTTGTGAACCACTTGGATGGACAGTTATCCATTCTCATGGAAGAATCATATCGTAAGTGATGTTCCTTCTCCCAATACAGTGATTTATCATTCTAATCTGGAAACTTTCCTGTTACAAGTTTGCAAAGGAAACTTTTAATTCGCATATTGCCTTTTTCTCTTGTGCAGAACACAAGTATCCATATGATTGGCGAACTAAAAAACCTACTATATTTAGGGCAACTGAGCAGTGGTTTGCTTCTGTGGAAGGGTTTCGTCAGGCTGCTATGGATGCAATTGGGCACGTCAAGTGGATTCCACCTCAGGTAGCGATCGTAGAGGGTTCTTTCTGCATGATTATTCTGTATCGCTTTGAAATAAGATGAACTTCTGCAGTGCGAACTTTTTATCCTTTGACTGGTACTCTGTCAGGCTGAGAACAGAATTTCGGCAATGACTTCTAGCCGCTCGGATTGGTGCATTTCTCGGCAAAGGACATGGGGTGTACCCATTCCAGTCTTTTATCATAAACAAACCAAGGAGCCTCTAATGAATGAAGAGACTATTAATCATATTAAATGTAAGAAACTATGAAAGTGACAACATCACTTGCTCTCTTTCTTTATATGTTTATGCCTGATCTTTTATTACTATTGTGTACTATGTATTAACCTTCCACTTTTTATGCCAAAACTGAAGGTTTACATTCCCACTGCCAATGCATTTATGTCTTTCTAAATGTTGGTTAACGAGACGAAGTGTGATTGCAGCCATAATAGCCCAAAGGGGTAGCGACGCATGGTGGTATATGAAAGTAGAGGATCTACTCCCAGAAAGATATCGTGATAAAGCATCGGACTATGAAAAGGGCACTGATACAATGGATGTCTGGTTTGACTCAGGTATTTTGCTTGTGACATTTCTTTTTTTATTTACTCTGTTGCTAATCGGAGTGCATTGAGGTAGAAATGGGAGGATTCAACTTTTGGTTGATTCATGAAGTGATTATCCACTTTAACCTTTGTTATTGGAGGCTAAACATGTATTTTCCATTGAGGAACCTTCAGCAATTTTGATATACCAACATTGTGGTTCTGATGTCCTCTGCTAGAGGATTATTAGTTAGAAAACGTTGGTGATGGTACCTCATTCATGTTAGTGGCAGAGTGAGATGGGTGAGAGGTTGATCTTAAAACAGTAGACAATACTTCAATAAAAAGTGTAATGGTCACTTTGGGTTGGACTAGAATTGGTTGTTTATATATAGGGTGAAGTAATAGAGGTCATATCTGGAAAATTCTGATCAAACTGTGGTAGCTCTTAGAAGCTTCTGAAGTATTATTTGGCTAAGTATAGTGTAGTGGTTGAACTGATTCTTCCACATGTCCCTAAGCATTCATGGATGTCTCTTATTTTTAAGAGAAGCACTCAACCAGTAACCTTTTTCGTGCTTTATCTTCAACTTAAAAATGCTACACTCATTGTAGAATACTTCTCCGCATGAGCAAATGATGATGCTTTATCCCTTGTATCCTTTTCAGGCTCTTCATGGGCTGCTGTACTGGGGAAAAGGGTGGGCCTTAACTTCCCTGCAGACTTGTACCTTGAAGGTACAGATCAGCATCGTGGCTGGTTTCAGAGTTCCTTACTGACAAGTATCGCTACGAAAGGTAATGAACATGCACTTTCGTTCTTGGAGTGTTCTTTAATTTTCTTTTATCTTGGCTTCTATATGCATTCAATTACAATGCATTTGATTACGAAATTTATGTGCTTCTGTTGAGAAGTTAGATGACAGAATCTTTTTGTGCTACTAGTTCACACTGATTACCCTCTCTTGAATTCTGTCAAGGACATTAGGCCTGTGTGAATTACTTTTTTCTGCATGTACAGGAAGGGCTCCATACAACAGTGTCCTAACACATGGGTTTGTGCTTGATGAGAGAGGTTTGAAGATGAGCAAATCTTTGGGTAACGTTGTAGACCCATACACTGTGATTGAAGGAGGGAAAAACCAAAAGGTTTGTCTCCAAAGTCTTTTCCTGGATATGCCTGTCAATTTTTTTGAGCTAAGAGTTTGATTTTCTGTTGGCAGGAAGCACCTGGATATGGAGCAGATGTTCTGCGGTTGTGGGTTTCTAGTGTAGATTACACAGGAGATGTGATGATTGGTCCTCAGATTCTCCGCCAAATGTCTGACATTTATAGAAAGTTGCGGGGGACATTGAGATACCTCTTAGGGAATCTGCATGATTGGAAGGTATATCTCAATCTTGGTATGTCATCTGATATCTAGTATATCATCATTTCGGGATAGGATGCTCATTCAAAGAGCATTTATCTCCTCCTTTAAGTTGGTTCTATTTTCTCAAGCTGAATGGTGTCATTGCCAGGCTGAAGATGCTGTTTCTTACCATGAACTTCCGATGATTGACCGGCATGCATTATATCAGCTTGAAAATGTTGTGAAGAACATTAAAGAGAGTTATGAGAATTATCAGTTCTTCAAAATTTTCCAGGTTTCTTTCTTATTGAGCCACTCTTATATCGGAGTTATGTTATCAGGAATCTACGTTAGATTCTTAATGATATTTTTCTTTTGCTTAAACTTCTTAGTGATGGATTTTTTTTTTATTAGTTTATATGCCTTTGATATTGAGCAAGTGTAAAATCTTTATTAGAATGAGTAGTAAATGCCTAAGGATGTCAAAGCATCCCTTGTGCTGTATCAACATATTTTATTGTTGATTTAATGTCTTTGATTTTCCATTTCTCAGATCATACAGCGGTTTGTAATTGTCGACCTATCAAACTTTTATTTTGATGTTGCCAAGGATCGACTTTATGTTGGGTAACCTCCTGCTCTTTTTTTCTGTAAGAAAGATTTCGGCACTTAGCCCAATGTATTTCTGATTCCTTCTATGATACTGTATAACGGTGCTTATTTTAGTTTGATTCATATGCAAGGATATCATGCTTTTGGCAATGTGAAGTTCAGCAATTTCATTTATACCATATGCTCATAGGTTTTGAAGGTTGCATATTACTTTTGACATTGGACTATAAATGTCTTTCTTTCTAAGTGGTTAATTTTACAGGGGCATGGAGAGTTTTACAAGGAGAAGTTGTCAGACAGTTCTTGCAGAGCATCTGCTTTCCCTTGTGAGGGTTATAGCGCCTATATTGCCTCACTTAGCAGAGGATGCATGGCAGAACCTTCCATTCCCATACACCAATGAAGATGGTTCTGTTGCCAAATTTGTTTTCGATTCTAGATGGCCTGCTGCCAATGAAAAATGGCTTGCTTTATTGCCTGAAGAAGTCAATTTTTGGGCAGAAATTCTTGAGGTAATCAGCATCTCGGTTTTACCCAAATAGGACGTGTTTGTGTGAATATTAATAATTTCTGAAGTGAGAGAAAGGAATATTAGTTCCCCCAATAGGATATGTTTTAAGATGTCCAGCTAGACGTTCTTCAGTTCTTCCTCTGATATTATTCTGCATCCAATCTCCAGCTAAGGACAGAGGTAAATAAGGTTCTGGAAGTTGCTCGGGGCGGAAAACTGATTGGTTCGAGCTTAGAGGCTAAAGTTCTTTTACATACCTCCGATGTAAATCTTGCCTCCCTATTATGCCAAATGAGCACAGCCACAAACGATGTGGATAACTTGCATCGCATCTTCATAACTTCTCAGGTATGCTTTATTCTGTTGATCTTAACTCTGATACCGATGATTTGTGGGTCAGTTGCCACAATTTGTGTGTTTGGTTTCCATTTTATTGGCAAATGATCTGCTTCATTTGGGATAAAAATTGCTTGACTGACGGTGCATAAGTACACTATCCCTGTACCGATGAAACTTGAGCTGTTGTCCACACTCAGAGTAACGTACATTTTGCACATACAGGCAGAGGTAATTCCGTCTCTGGGTGATGAACTGACTGCCGATGTTCCTTACTCTGGAGAGTGTGAGATTAATGGCAAGAAAGTATGGATTGGTGTCTCCAAAGCAGAGGGATCCAAATGCGAGAGATGTTGGAACTACTCGCCCAAAGTCGGTTCTTTTCCGGAGCACCCGACGCTCTGCAGCCGATGCTACCCTGTGGTGGCCATTCAATCGCCTCATGCTGTAGCAGCAGTCAGCTGAGGCATTGTCTCCAAACAAGAGGCCAAAACTGTCCTTCAGAACTTCAATTGCCGCTCATCTTTGGTCGCATCTTTGGCTACTTTTGAATCGGGTATGATCCGTCTGGCATGCTCTGGGACGGTAGGGTCGTTATCTATTATATTTATGCAGTAAAAGCATTAGGTTTTTTTTCAGTTTTCTGAGGATGCTGATTGCCCTATAGAAGTCTCCAATTTGGTAAATGTACATTAGAAAAAGAAAGGTGGCGATGCCCTTCACAAAGGTTTGAGATTTATCATTTTCTTTTGCCTCCAAAGGGTTAAAATAGCCAGTTATTAATGGAATTCCTTGTGGGCTCCCTGTAAAAATATTCGTTTAGCATGAGTGGCTAATGATGTTAGCTTTTGAAACAATTTTGACATTTTTACAAGATTGTATGATTTATATGACCTTGTAAATGTACTTACGGAAGAGCTCTACGCAAATTTTGGGGATTGTAATGTATTGCTTGTTTCAGAGCCGTCACAACTAAACTTGGCTGTGCTCTTCGACGATCTTTTCCGCTCTGATACCAAATTTATGCGGTCGAAGCAGTAACACGAGCAGCATGGATCAAACAAGTAAAAAATGAAAATAATTGAATTACAATCTTTTAACAATTTGGATTGAAAATTTCCACAAACATCAGCAGAGTTTATTTCCGCATTCTTCGCCAATTCTTCGTTCATTACAATATTTGGGCGACTTGCGCTTAAATTAAGCTTTTGGGTTGGAAAATTGTCGTGTTAGAAAAGCTTGAAAGCCAGTCGTGAAGAAAGAAAAAGCGTGGAAAGTTCTCAAAGCTTAATTACGCCTTTCCTTCAAAGATACATTCACTTTCCCATCGCACCATTCGCAGCCAAAAGTTTGACATTGAGTTACATTCATTTTTCTGTGGGCTAGGGCTGTAAATTTGTAATGCAGTGTTGTCGTAATTCGAATTTACTCCTATTTAGCGAAACATGATTACCTTTTTACTTTTCGGAGAAATTTTGATAAATAAAAATCTTGTCTCGATGACCTCGCAAAGAAAAGAGTGCCCAGCCAACCTCCTATTGATTCTTTCTCTAAGCATAAATTTAAGAAGTCCTATATCAAGAATGTGGTATAAGATGGAACAATTAATATGTTTTGGTTCGCTAATAACTTGTTGATTCAACCTTTGAGTGAATATATATTCAATTAGATATGTTGATGGGAATTGGACTTGAAATCTCCCATAGTTTTTGTCCTAGATGAGCTATTGACTTTCCGTCGTGTCATTATCGCAACAACTAGTAGAAGGATATTATCAAACCTTGGTAGCGCTTAATTGACAGTATCAAAGCATACCATTAGTGGATTTCAAGAATAGTAGCATGATAATTCTCTAGAAACATTTAGTCAATGGATTGAAAATATAATATCATGGTCCATAGCTAGATGTCACGCAGTAATTAAGGTCAATTATACGTCCCCCTGTCTTAACATTCCTCGCCTCCAAGTTGAATTTGACTAATTGGCACTGTAAACAATAATAAACAAAGCTGAAATGTCCTTACATGTTCGATGAACTAGCTAAATGAACGAATAAATAAATGTACCCTTTTTCGTCTTTAGGTAAGTTGGGAAGAGTAAACTTAGAATGAATCGATTTTCTATAAGATTTGAGGAGAAAAATCCAAGGGACGATATGTAAGATTACTCCACAAATCAAACTTTGCTTCCCATTTCCCTCTTATAAAATAAACGAGGCGTGTGCTTTTGCAAAGGGAGTCATGTGGAGGCCACACGCCTTCCACTTTTTAAGTCTAATCTAAGTGCATGTTGTCGTACTTTTTTTCTTGAAATTCTGAAAGACAGCTCATGACACGAAGCTTCAATGGACTTCGCCTCTTCGAGCATCTTCCTTGGTTTCCCACTTTCAAAGTGTCTGCAACGAGGTCGCTATAAAAAGGGCCATTATAGCCAAGGCTTGTGTCATCCACACTTACCATTTCTCCTCTCAATCTTGAAGAACCCTAGTCATTGTAGTTCTAATATTCTGAGTGAAATTGCTCGTTTTTTGGCTGATCTGTATCAATGGGAAGCTCGAGCGCTTACTTGAGCTTTGTTTTGGTGATCTGTTTAATTTCGCCTGCAATTTCAGGTCCTTTTTCATTTTCCCTTATGCTAGCAGTTTCAACACTTGTGTTTGAGTTGATGTCTTGTTCATTTTCTTGTCTTGGTCATAACTTTTTGTTTTCGGTTGGGTCTAATTTCAGGTCCATTGAAGGTTGGGTTCTATCAGAAGAAATGCCCATCTGCTGAGGCCATAGTGAGAGAGTCAGTACAGAAGGCTCTAGCTGGTGACCCTGGAGCTTCTGCTCCGCTCATTAGGCTCCATTTCCATGACTGTTTTGTCAGGGTAATTTTCTAACTCAAGCATTTTATGTGCAACATCATCACAGGTGTGTTTAGCAATTGCAAAGCTACCAAATTTGATAAAATTTTTTTGGGTACTTTTTTTGTTTGGTCGATTTTTTTTTTTTTTTTTTTTGGTACTTTGAGGAGATGCAATTTGCACCTTCAAAGCTCTTTAAAGGCATTTAACCCAAATTAAGTTTGGAGATACTTTATAATGTTATGTTTGCAAAATGCAAATAGACATTTTTCCTTCCAACTTTACTTTCACTCAACTTTTATAATTCTGGAAATGTTCTCGAAAACTCTAATTTTGTCTTAGCCACCGGCGAGCAGCTAGTGAGCCACTACCGGCGGCAACTGAGTTCCACCAACAAATAATTTGAGATTTTTTATAATAAAATTAGCAAAAACCATTTACAAAGTATAATTTATACCAAATAGTATTTATATTAAAATTTCTTTTCAACGTGTTTTTAAAATACACTTTACCGAACAGTACTTGTATTTCGAAAAATCCTTTTAACCCAAAGGTTTTTGCATTTTCCCAAAAACATTTCTCAAAAATCGAACTAAACACACCTTTTAAGTATTCTCTTGCGATGTCTATTATATTTGCAAATTGGTCCACCTTTTTCGCAAAATCCACAGATGGGCCAGCTTTCATTTAATGGTTGAATAACTAATACTAGGGGCTGAGAAGTCGGGTTTGCATGATTGATGTCACAAACTCTAAATGGATATCTAAATAAATCTGTCATAGATGTTACTATATCTGATTATAAATAATCATGTAAAAAATGGATGTTTCTATGGTGTGACGTATGTTCTTCTAGTACTCAGGGTTGTGACGGGTCCATTCTTCTCAACTCAACCAAAGGAAACACCGCGGAGAAAGATAGCATGGGAAACCTCGGCGTCGGGGGCTTTGAGGTGATCGACGATGCCAAGGCCAAGATCGAAGCCCAATGCCCTAACACCGTCTCATGTGCCGACATTGTGGCCTTCGCCGCTCGCGATGGTGTTCGAGCTGCCGGAGGCTTACACTATGCCGTCCCTAGCGGGAGGCGGGATGGGAGAGCCTCCCCGGCGCATTCTTTAACGCTGCGCAACTCGAAGCGAACTTTGCGAAGAAAGGGCTTTCGCTCCAAGACCTGGTGACTCTCTCCGGAGCTCACTCCATCGGGGACTCTCATTGCTCCGAATTCACGAAGCGACTCTACTCCTACAACTCGACGTATTCACAAGATCCTTCCCTTAATCCTAATTATGCCCATCTTTTGAAGACCAAGTGCCCGCGAAACGGCCCCACCGACCCGATCGTACCATTCGACCTCTGTGACGCCGAACGTACTTGATAATGCTTACTACCACAACTTAAAGAGCGACAAGGGATTGTTGTATTCGGACCAAGTGCTGTGGGATGCGCCATTGACGAGGGGGTTAGTGAAGGACAATGCGAACCACCCGAGCGCTTGGGCTCGGAGGTTTACGGCCGTGATGGTGCGCATGGGTTTGATCGAGGTGCTCACTGGCGCGCAAGGCGAAATTAGGAAGAATTGCAGGGTGATAAATTAAACGATTCGTGTAAATGTTCGATAACTGCTTCTGTTTTGATATTGTTCTTCGAAGGCGTTCGCGCTAATGTGTGAAGTTAAGAGCCGGGTAACTTTTTGGCGGTGCAATAATCCCGGCGTCCTCTGAATTTGTGTACTACATGCGGTCTTAATAAATGAATGACAGATATGATTGCTCTCGACTGTGTTTATTTTCGTGTTTTGTGTTCATTAGATTGACGCTTGATCATTGATTGGTTTGGTCTATCCTTTGGGCAAATATACGATGACAGAGCCATGAAAACGACTCAAGCTTGGCGGCTGAGAGAAGCATGAAAACATTCGTTTTCTACTCATTTTCGACTTCACACGCACACATGGTATTTAGCTACATATTAATCTGCGGTTATGCGTTATCTAGAAGGGGCAAATGGCTAAAATGGAGTGCTTTCGTTACTCCCATCTCGACCTCTTCTAGTCCATAGATCGGGTGCAATCATGTATAAGGCCCATGGAAATGGATTTATTGCTTTTTGTCGCCGTCATCTACAGTTTGTTCGAGCGCATTTGTACATACTTCCGCCGACCATGCTTTCACTTGTCAATCATCAATGGTTGAAATATTTCCAAACCCCCTATTTGATGTATGCACGTGAGAAGCCGAAGTATTCCATACCGTTAATCTGATTCTCATTGAAAACATGTCCATCCATGACATTTTTAGTTTAAAAAAAGTTCTCTTTACTTTGACATGATACCACAATGTTATTGTGTCAAGTCAAAAGCTATGTCATTAAAATGACCATCCTTTTTACATAGGAATGGGAAGGTAAGGGGTTCGAATCCTCATTTTTTTAAGAAGATTGGGAGTAGGGACGATTAGTTTCAGGAGTGAATTTCGACTCCTATATTTTGCAGAGAGGTGAGACAAAAATATGAGAGTGAGTTGCAGATTAAAGTATGATCCAAAAAAAAAAAAATAAAAAAAAAGCCGTGTCATCTTGGTGGTTCAATAATACCAGTTTTTAGGTGTGGGTTTCTATTCCCACGTATTGCAAAATGATAGAGCAAAAGTTCGATAGTGAGTTGAGAGTTAAAATACGATTGACAAGAAGAAGAAGAACCAAAAGTTCGATAGTGAGTTGAGAGTTAAAATACGATTGACAAGAAGAAGAAGAAGAAGAAGAAGAAGAAGAAGAAGAAGAAGAAGAAGAAGAAGAAAAAGCTGTGTCATCTTGGTGGTGCAATAATACTGGTTTTCCTTATTGATGCGTTCCTTATATCAACATCTCACTAATAATCGGTTTGGTGTATCCTTTTGTCAAAATATGAAGACAAAGCCATGAAAATGACTCGAGTTTGGTGGTTGATCGAAGCAAGAAGCATTCGTTTTCCACTTTTTGACTTTACAAACTTGGTATTTAGAAAGAGCCCTTTCGACTGGATCTCACTTGAAACGGGTCAATCCATTTTATTTTACATAAGGAAAAGGAGCTCTTCATACTTTAACACGACACCACGATATCATTTCAAGAATCTCTTGTTGAATCGAAATAGCCTTTTGTCCATATTCTCTATAACTCCAGCGACTCTAAGCAAAGATTTATAAGAGCAAATTTGAAGAAATTGTAATCAATTTAACTAAATCAAGGGATGTCATGGTAATCTATCCCAAGAATTATAACAATTGTAACTTTTTTTTTTCTTAATTATAATGGGAATATGACTCAAAAGGCAACGTTAATTTAAGCGAAAGTGATGACTCGTCAGAAAGATGCCCCACACAGATATCAAGTGAGCAAGGGTTATCTTGCTTCGACGCCAATGAGATTTATGACATGTTATGATGCCCGGTCAATTTAAAGATACACTTCAGTTGCTTTGGCCAGGCCTCATCCGAGATGCCCAAAAACCTCCCAACCATATAATCTTTTTTACCTAATTTTCCTTTAATGGAATGCAAGACAGAAACCCTCTTGCTCATTTATCCTTTTATAACGAGAACGCCCGTCTTAAATAAGTAAACTCTAGGCTCGTGAAGGAGGCACTTGCCTGATGAGCTAGATAAGTTGTTATTGGTCGTAGAATTATGTGCGGAATTAAGCCAACCTATATTATGCATCTAATCCACAAACTCGTTTTTTTCAATTACTATACCAAACCTGGATGGATTATCCACTCGCTCATGTGCTGATCAATTGTAGAAACTATTTTTCAAAAAAATAAAATAAAATTGGTGGGACAAATTCACTGTGTCCTTCATTTTTATCGGATCAAATGCACTGTGTCCTTCATTTTTATCGGATCCTATGTGATCGTTCTCGGCAGTACCAAAAACAGGGGGAAAATGATAAATGTTTTGTTAATTCATTTCAAAACATTTCAATTTTGAGCATTTTTTTTACCAAAGTTCCCTATTTACTCCTTTTTGTTAATTTTTTTTTTATTTGTCTCCCTTGGGCAATGGTTGCCCTTGTCCGCCACAAGTGAGGTGCATCTATGCGCCTCGACTGTCCGCAAATAAAATATCATCGTTCTCGGCAGCTTAGGCTCTTATAGATAGCGACAGTCTTGAGACTATAGAGTAATGAGTTTGCACCCTTATAAATGTTTGTTCTTAGGTATGTCCTTACGTTTCTCAGGTCACTCGACTTTAGTCTCGCTTTCAGGAAATCGGTGTAATTCATTTTGCCACCGATAAGCCATTGAAAACCTCTTTTGTTTGACAAATTAGACTAAAGCTAAGTGAACCGCTTGCTGAGTGTTGAACTATATAATTCAGTGGCATCGGATTGAAAGCAAAGTGAGAATTAAGTGATCCTGAAGAAAAAGTTTGGTGGATGGTGCCATTTTGATTGCAGTGCGCTCCAGCCCTATGGCGATCTTGTCGGCGCGAGGGTATTGAACGAGAAAACGCATTCGAGGAAGCATGTGCCCTCCTAAATGTGCTTGAAGCCGAGCTCAGGGACAAGCAGAAGAGGTTCTTCGGAGGAGACACCATCGGGTTCGTGGATATCGCAGGCAACTTCATCGGCTACTGGATCGGAGTGATCCAAGAAGTGGCCGGGGTCCGTCTGCTGAACCCGGAAAAGTTCCCCCTGCTATGCAAGTGGTGCTGCGAGTTCCAAAACTTCCCCATCATCAAGGAAAATTTGCCTCCGAGAGAGCAACTCTTCGCCTTCTTCAAGGCTCGCTTCGAGAAGAAGAGGAAGACTTTCTCCCCGGCGGCTTGATTTTACGGGCAAGCCGGGACGATTTCGGACTTTCTTTCGGCCCATGCAGTCACAAACCAAGAAAGGAGGATCGAAATGGTGGTGTTGGTCGCCTTTGGCTTGTTGTTATTATGGTTTTCCAGTCTGGTTTAGTGGCTTGTGAGGGCATATTATGGCCTGGGAGGATGGAGTCATATCCAGACATCACTTAGATGTGACGTTTGTGGTGTCTCTATCTCCTTAGAATAAGAACGAAACTATCACGTACTTCTTTTTTTTATTTCTATTGTCTTGCTAACCTCGAGAGATTTTGCGTGGAGCAGCACAATGAAATACGTTTAGGTCGAGATAACAACTAGATCTCATGCTAACGAGCCTTGATACTTGTTGAACATGATCTACAAAGAAATAGATTATGTAGGAAAGGTTTTGCAGTCAGGCTGCAAAGCTGTTAGGATATATAATTATCATTCGCTCTTTTCCGTCACTAATGATTTCCCAACCATAGTCACCAACAAATGTTCCTAAGCTCTCTCCTCCCTCCCCTTGCCGTTATGACTGCCTAGTCATGGTTACGTGCCCAGCCGTGCCCAGCCGTGCCCAGCCTCACTGGTGTTGCCACATTCCACCTAGGATGTTCTGAACGGCGCTGTCTCTCTCTCTCTAGCACGCATCGAGGATGGAACCAGACCTGGCTTCGGCATGACCCGATTGATATTTGATTGCTTAATAAAAGACTCTAGGGATTCTCTGAAGAGAGCTCCAAAAGAGATGTCAAATTTAACTGCTTTATGGTCTTCCAACTATCAATGCGAAAGGTACAATCCCACGAGCGATGGTTTTCCCGGAAGACTGGCAGACAAAAAGACCAAATGAGAATTAATCTCACTAATGGTTGGCAAAATATTTTTAGTTTTTGTTAAAATATATCTCGAATTTAAGTTCAATATGAAATTCCGAATATTCGAATTGGATATGTTGCGAACGTTCGAAATCGAGCAAATAAGATCTGAAGATTAACTTCCCAAAATTCGAATATGAGTTGGAGAATTTGGCCGCTAAAATAGGAAAGTCCAACTTTGACTAGGACTTGGATTTTGTTTAAAATATACAAAGATATGTTTTGATTCAAGATAGGAAATATAATTCTATGAGAAGTCAGCGAAGGAATAAGGGTCTCATTTATATATATAGACTTGTGGCCGTGAATGGAATAGGGTTAATCATGAAGAATTGGTCTTGAAGCGACGTCGAGTGCTTGGGAGGGATCAAATTAAATCTTGTGGTAAGATTTGCATGTAATTCTTTCGTGAGATTGAGAGATTATTTTTGAAGAATTTCGGGGTTAAATATTGCGTGCGTTATCTTTCTAGTGATGTTTTTATTTTCACTAACATTTTCATTAAAATTTAAAAGTAGTAGTTGGATTGGTATGATCCACGGTTTCATAATATATGTATTATAAAGGATCAAATATTCTGGAAAAAACCAAAGGCTTAGATTTGATATGGGACAACTTAGTATTTCTTCATTCATTGCCATCCAATCAAAAAGATCTTTTTTTTTTGTTGGATGCCATAATTCCTCCATTTTGGGAAATTTTAAGAAAAATAAGACCTTTTTGATCCATTTTATCAATTATTTGATAATTATTAAACCCAGTCTTAGTATAAAAGCTTTTCATAATTTTTAATCATACATAATATAATTGAATTGTCAAAACAAAAATTTGATTCTTTTTACGAATTTGATATTGGAAATCCGCGAATCTAGAAATTCATTTCGGACAATTGAACCTTCTCAAACTGTTTCTTCTTAAGAACCAAAGATGAAATGGGCTTTTATTTCAACTTTAGCATAATTTAATTAAGTGGAGGGTTTCTTCAAACAACAAGGAGCTGGCACCGAGAGAGTGTTTGAGTGACTTGAGTGTGTAATTCTTGTATCGCTTGATTTATAGTTAAATTCATCGTTGCTCTCCTCGTGGACGTTTGTTTTTTTGACCGAACCACGTAATTTTGGTATCTAATTTTTTTTCATCTCCTGTCTATATTATTGTTCGATTGTTCATTTTCACAACAGTTTTTATATATTGCTACATTTTATATAAAAATTACAAAATATGCATGTGATAAAAAAATAAGCTATAAAGGTTTATTGTTGAAATACGTGCAAAAAAAAAAAAAAAAAAAAAAAAAAGAACAACGAAAGATGACAATGATCTATGAAAAGAGAAAACAAGACAATTACAATGAAAGGGGAAGTGGAGAAAAATCTTTTACCGTGGAAGAAAGAAAAAAAGTAAGTTTAGAATGAAGTCAAGAGAATGAAGCTTTTTTCATTCCCAATATCTCCTTTATATTCCAACTCAACGGATTATGGTGATGAACAAGCCGGAGATCTTGTTCTCGTTCCACTCCTCTCATTGCAAATTAGCAAACACTGTCCGAGTAACCTTAACTTTAACCTTAATTTGGGATGTGTTGTGGATCCTTGGTGTAGGTTAAGATTTACCTCACCACAATCCAAGAGTCCGAGAGCTTTGTTGAGGGCCACCTTGCTTGCTAGGCAACTCTTATAGGCTAATAGGACCGTCTTTTTTTTTTTATTTATCATAATGTATAAGTTTTTGCACACCTCAACTCTTCAATTAGGGAGAATAATTTTTTTTCCTTCTCCTCAAGGAATATCCCTGAATTTTACATGTTGGAGTTTAGATGCAGCAGTTTAAGGTCATGCTAAGGACCAAAACATGATAATGAACAAGCCAGGGATCTGGTTCTCATTCTACTTTTCTCATTGCAAATTAGCAAACATGGTCCGGGCAATCTTCTTTCATTTCGACATAACCCACGTCCATTACCCTTGACTTGGCTCTTTTGGTCAAATCTTCCGTATTAATATCTACATCACCAGTGACGGAGGTGGATTGTGTGACGAACATAAGTTACATAGGTTGTGTACCGTATATAAATTTCACAACAAAAAGCGTGATTTATGTCACTTTTCAATGTCTTTCTTATAGGTACAACTCAGATTCGACCCCAACTCAAGTTGGCCCAGACACGAATCGTTTTTTAAATGGCATATGAAAAGGTTTTCTCCGGTATCTTTTCGATTTCGATATGTCTTCATCCAAACAGAATTAAATGTTTTGGCTTGTCGATTCTAATTATTATAGGGCCCATTTCAGGCTCGATCCCAATGGTTTCTCAAATATCAATGCTTGTAGGATCAATTTTTATTTATGTAACATTCATAACACATTTTTTACGCGATGTGCATCAATTAGCTGCCCAACTCGTATAAAAAAGAGTGGATGTAGATTGTGTAACAATAGGATATCGGGTCGCATATGAAAATACATAATTGTAATTTGCAACCTACTATGTCGTCCCTTTTTCTTTTCTTTTTTTTAATGAGACACTGAACAAAAGGTGGGGCCACGACTAACCCAAACCGTCCATCGAGGAACGAGAAAAACCACATGGAGCCCATCATGTCAAATTTTAAAACTTTACTCCAGGCTTTTAGATCCATTGAAGCCAAGGTCATGAACCAAGAGTACTCTAATACCAATATTAAAATATATAAAGAAAAAGAAAAGCAAAGATTGCATGAATACTAATATGAAAGAAGGGGATGCGAAGGGGGGAAATGTCTTATTTCGACGATAACTGTCCAAAAAATTCTAAACCTATTATATAATACCAATTTAGTCCTAAATTTTATAATTTTGTTAATTTAGACCTTTTGACGATTTGTTATATAGTTCTTCCGGCCAATTTTTTTTTTTTTTTTTAAATGAAAAATCGCTGAAGTGAACACTGGTCATTCCAAGTGGCACAATCAGCACTGTTGTGAACAATTTTTAAAAAACAAATTCTGAATTTTTTTCTTTTTTCCCTTTCTTGTCCTTTTATATCCTTTCCTTTTTATTTATTTTATTTTATTTTTATTTTTATTCCTATTTTCCTATTTAAGGGGTTTAATTATATTCATTCAAGTCTTATTTATTTATTTATGAATTAAAAATGATAATTTATTGTCCATATAATATATATTTACTATCAATGTCAATTTTAAAAATTCAATAAAGAAGAGGTCAATATATATATATATATATATATGTGTGTGTGTGTGTGTGTGTGTGTGTGTGTGTGTGTGTGTGTGTGTGTGTGTGTGTGTGTGAAAAAATAAAACACAATAATAAAAATAATAAATGGAGAAAGAAAAAAAAAACTAGTATTCTTTTCTCTTCTGACTCTTACTTTCCATGATACACAATTCTCCTATTAAGTTTTTTTTTCTCCTCTTCCAACATATCTAACATGCGAGTTTAGAATATGGATCACTTGTTTTTTCTCCAAATTTTATGAATTATTGAAATAGAGTTGAATTTGTCAAATTAAAAGAATGAATGATATTAATATATTGTGGATTAATGTTTTTAGTGACTATACAATATGTTATAATGTGTCGGAATTCTCTATTTTTTTTAGAAATTACGTGTCAGTGTGTCGTGTCGTGTCGTGTCGTGTCGCGTGTCGCGTGTCGGTGCTACTTAGGCGGCAACTCCCTCGCCTAGATTTGGGCTAGGCGAGGGTGTCACAACCCTCACCTATGGCCAACGAATTTGATTTTTTAGAAATGACGTGTCAGTGTGTCGTGTCGTGTCGTGTTGTGTGTCGCGTGTCGGTGCTACTTAGGCGGCAACTCCTCGCCTAGATTTGGGCTAGGCGAGGGTGTCACAACCCTCACCTATGGCCAATGAATTTTACTAGCCATCATCAATGTAGGGGATCGGCAGAGGAAAATAAGAAAAAAATTCAGAAAAATATATTTAAAATATTGTAAAAATTATCCACGTTGGTGCCAATAATGTTAGGTAAGATGATCAACGTCCACGTAAACAATTTTCGATCAAAATTGATCAGAAGAACTATATTGATAACTTGTCAAAGGGGTCAAGACTAAATTACCTAAATTAAAAAAATAAAAATCATCACTGAATTAATCTCCATACAATGGATTTACGCTTATTTGAATAATTTTCCCTCTAATCTTCTGCTCTTGTAATTCCAAATAGCGCATAAGAGATAATATTAAATGCCACCAAAGGGGAGAGTTTCCATCTCATGTAACCTGTGTCTTCCACCTAATCACTCTCCTTTCTTGTCTTTTGCTTGCCTCATGTTCTATTCTCTGTTGCTCAACGCGTTTAAGTAACAATACCAAAAGGAATTATATAGAAAATAAATACATCTTAGCTTTGACTTATTATTATATGTACGTACGCGTATGAATTTGTTTCTGACCAGGTCCATCTTGAACAAGAGTGACAGGAAAGAAATCAAGAAAATACCTAGTCCGAAGTCAGCCATAGACCAACTAGAAGACGCGCTGTTTTACTCGTACAATGCTAACCCAACGAAAGACTCGTTAAACAAATCCCAAACGCTTCCTTCGACGCTAAGCACCTGTGCCAGGCCATGGAGACATATATGAAAAGCATGACACGACTTCGAGGCATACTTTAATTCTTTTCAATCTCTCCGTCTGTCTGTCTGTCTCAGCGAAAACGCGACAGAGATCGAAATGAGTCAGCCAGAAGAGGGATCGTTGATATACAGCTTCGTGGCGCGGGGCACGGTGGTGCTGGCTGAGTACACACGATTCACCGGGAACTTCCCGGACATCGCCACCGAGTGCCTCCAGCGACTCCCCTCCAGGAGCAGCAAGTTCACCTACACTTGTGACCGCCACACTTTTAATTTCCTGGTTGAGGATGGCTACGGTAATTAAAGGGAAAAAAATGTTTAATCCTCGTGTCAGTTATTTTGTTCTTCTTTTGCTTGATTTTGTTGGTCTTTGTGAAGATGTTTAGCTGATTAGAGCAAATAGAGAACGCTAGAGATGTTGTTTATGTCGATTTTAGTTAGTGGAGATTATAGTAATTAACAGCCGGTCAATCTTAACTTAGGAGAAGAAATTTCATGGGACACTATACTAGAACAATTCATCGCTTGAAATGGTGTCGGAGTGAGAGGTCTCGAACATATATCAGATTCGCAGACTTTAGGATCTCCTAATCCTGCTAATTTTCCAGTATTTGTATTTGCAGCTTACTGTGTCGTGGCTACTGAATCTGTGGGCAAGCAAATCCTGATTGCGTTTTTGGAGCGCTTAAAAGAGGACTTCAAGAAGAGATACGGAGGCGGGAAAGCGGATACAGCTGTCGCCAAAAGTCTCAGCAAGGTGTTTGGGTACGGTCGGCGTCAAGAACTATCTCGGTTCACATTGCAATTCGTCCACGTATAGTATATAAGGAACATAATTTCAACAGACGGGAAAGCTCAACGAAGAAATAATGAATATATGAATCTGCAGGCCTGTAATGAAAGAGCAGATGAAGTACACCATAGACCATGCTGAGGAGATTGATAAGCTGATGAAAGTGCAGGCTCAAGTTTCAGAAGTCAAAAACATAATGATGAATAACATTTTGGTACATTACCTAAGCTTGAACATATGTTCGATAATGTTTGTTTTGCAATGTAGAATTTCTTCATGAGAACTGCAAATGAGTGTTACCAATGCAATTAACTAAGTAACTGGAAAGCCATTTAAGCTCCAGTAAAATTACCTCCTGGCAAATCTGGGGTTACAGGTTAAGAAATGAATAATTTCAATCATGAATTTAACAAATATAGATAGATTGCCAGATGGCGTGGCCAATGTCCTTTACTTATATATCATGGTATTCTTTTCTTGATTTGTACTCTAGATTGTACCTTTACATGAAGAATCTTGTAAATGTCTCATAATGAGTGATCATAACAACAGCCCTCATCTTGAACTTCTGTGTGCCTTTCTGTCTTGTTTTTCTTGGTATGACCTAATCATAAATTTATGGTTTGACTCATGAAGAAGTCGATGGTTTTTTGAGATCAAAGTCTTACTATTGCTTACCTCTTGAACTGGGAGAACAGCCTACCTGTCGTGACGCAGGTCGGCCTTTACATGTTTCTTGGGCCTCTTAGTTATAAATACGCGCATTCGTCTAATGCAGGCTCAGATATTCAAGAAACAAGGGGGAGAGATTCGGCGGAAGATGTGGTATCAGAACATGAAGATCAAGTTGGCCGTGCTGGGGATCGTGCTGCTTCTCGTGCTGATAATCTGGCTCTCTATATGCAAAGGGTTCAATTGCAGCAATTAGTCACGTTTTTGCACACACCGACAGTCGAGTCTCGCGATGTCCATGAATCCATACATTTTCTCGATCTCTTCAAGTCGGCTTGAGAGTTTTGTCATCGTGCGAATTTCTCTCCTTATGCGCTCGCACAGATGAGTGCTTGTACCTGGAGAGACGTATTGACAGTTGTAATCTGTTCTTGTTCATATGGGAAATTAATTTTTCAAAGGTTTTACTTCTGAAAATCGTTATAATTGCAGAAAAAAATTACCAAAGAAGTCATAATTGTACTAATTTAGTCATAAATATTTCAATTTAGTCATTTTAGCCGTTAACATTTTTATAATTTACCGATATAGTCCATTCGACCAATTTTAGCCAAAAATTGATAACGTAGACACCAACCGTTTTATATGACACAATTGATGCTAATGTGAAATTTTTTTTAATTTTCATTTTTTATATATATTTTTTTCTTGTTTTATTGTTAAGGGATGACAAGGGACTGCCACCACCGACTAGGGCCAGCAACCCTTCCTAGCTATTGGCCGAGAGTTGTGACCCTTGCCAATTGCCGACAGGGCCTTTTGCAATTCTCACCTAGTAGCCGTGAGGTTTAACAATTAAAGTTCTCTTTAAGGTTAATTAATCAAGGGGGATGAAAATTGGAACTTCATTTGATGTTGAAAATTGGACGAGGAAAAAAAGGTTGCAAAAGGGTCACTTTGTACCAAAGTTCTATCGGAAGAAGAGAAGTGGCAGTAGCCCAAGACAAGCAAATAACCAAGTTTTCATGAAATCTTCGTTCCTTTAACGGGTATAATGAAATTTAGATAGTGCAGCGTCAGAAGCCAGAATTCTATTATTCCGTTCCCAAACTGCGAACTTTCTTTCCCTGCTGGTAAATTTAAATAAATGTTGATAGTGTTAAAAAATTGCTGGTAGAAAAAGATCGTTTTTGAGATAATTTTTTATGGTAACTTATCTCTATTTTTAGGGAAAATTACCAAAAAAGTCCTAAACCTATTGCAATTGTGCCAATTTAGTCATAAACTTTTTTTTTTGACCAATTGAATTCTAAACCTTTTAAAATTATTCCCGATCAATCCATCTAGCCAAAATTAGACGGCCGGCGCCGGTGACCTTTTTTAGTAATATTTTATTTATTGAAATATTTTTTTTCCTTTTTCCTTTCATTTTTTTTTTTTTTTTTTTTTTCCCCTTCTCCCTCTTCCTTCTTCCTCCTCCTCCTTCCTTTGGCTCCGGCGATCAGTGGGCTCGCCTTGCTAGTCGGCGAGCTCGCACCCAACAACGGTGGGGCAAGCCCCCGCCGGATCGCGAGGGCTCGCCTCGCCCGACGACCATGAGGCAAGCCCTAGCTAGATCCGGTGGGGGCTTGCCTCGCCGTGTTGTTGGGCACAAGCTCGCCGACTAGCAAGGTGAGCTCGCCGCCGCCGGGCATGAGCTCGCCTTGCCGGACCCGGTGACGGCAAGGCCCCCCTCGCCGGACTCGGCAACAGCGAGGCCCCCCTCACCAGGGCTCACCTCGCCCTCGCCTCGCGACGGCGAGGCAAGCTAGCCCGGCCGCCTCGGTTCCGCGGCGCGGCCCTCCCCTTTGGCCGGTCACCGGAGCCAAAGGAAGAAGGAGGGGGAGGAGAGGAGGAGGAAGGAGGAGAGGGAGAAGGGGCAAAAAAAAAAAGAAGAGAAAAAAGGAAAAAAAAAATAATAAATAAAATATTTCAAAAAATAAAATATTATTAAAAAAGGTCGCCGGCACTAGTTGGCTGCCACATTAGTGCTGGCCAGCCACTTTTGGCCAGATGGACTAATCGAAAATAATTTTAAAAGGTTTAGGATTTAATTGGTCAAAAAAATAAGTTTATGACTGAATTGGCACAATTGTGATAGGTTTAAGACTTTTTTGGTAATTTGCCCCCATTTTTATGAAATTACTATTTTTTTAATAATTCGCAGTTACCAATTTTGAACTAAAAAATCAATTTTTATATGCATAAAATGTTTCGAAAGTACTAACTCTTGAATGAAATCACTTACCTAAATTAGATTGAGTACGGACTTTATCATATTAAATTAATAACTAATTTTAGGTTACCCGTGCCTATTTGAGGAAAAAATTACCAAGAAAGTCCTAAACTTTTTAGACTTGTGTCAATTCAGTCCTAAACTTTTTAATTTGATTAATTTAGTCCTAAACATATTGTACTTATGCCACTTTAGTTTCTAAACATATCAATTATGCAAATTTAGTCTTAAACATTTTAATTATTTACCAATTTTGTCATCTTGGCCAATTTTGATAAGAAATTGCTAACATAACAGTCGAGTTAGTACTAACGGTCCTATGTGGCACAATGACATCGATGTTGAACTTTTTTCTAAATCTTTCTAAATTTTTTATTCTTTTTTCTTCTTTCCATTTTTTTTTTTTTGGCTAACCCTAAGCCAACAAGGTCATTGATTAACCCTCGCAAGCTATATGCGAGGACCGGTGACCCTTGCCTCATCTGACGCGCTCGCAAACCATGGGTGAAGGGTGTTGCCCTCGCCTATGGTAGACGAGGGCATGAAGGCCCCGCCCATGGCCAACGAGAGCCACAGCGCCCTTGCCTAGACTAAGTCTCGCCTTTGGCAGGTGAAAATTGGTCAACAACCTCGTTGGCCTAAGTTAGGAAAAGAAAAGGAAGAGAATAAACAAAGACAAGTAAAAAATTCAGAAAATTGTAAGTATTTTTAAAAATTGAGCAAGTCATTGTTGACCGTGCCACATGAGTGATTTTCAACTAAAATTAACCAACATGACTAAAATGACAAATTGAAAGATTTAGAATTGAGTTAGCACATGTGTAATAAGTTTGGACTATTTTCGTAATTTTTCCCTTATTTGAGTTACTTACCAACTTTTAATTATTGTTTTTTTTTTGGTCAGTTTAATTATTGTTTTTGATTTACTAACTTTTCTATCATGAACTTTTGTTTGCTTATTTTAGCAATCGTTATATGTACTAACCCTTTTGCACCAATTTGAATTAGTGTAACTTGCCAATATTCAGTTGGACCCACCTCTCAAAACGTAAATTGATGAGTTACAAGCTAATTATGGTATATTATTTAATTTATATCAAGTCAAATCTTCAATATGGGACTTTTTAAACCTACCTTGTGCTTGCGTAAGGATAATTGTCCAGCAAGTCCTAAACCTATGCTTATTATATAACAACTAATTTAATCATAAACTTTTCAATTGTGTCAATTTAGTCCCAAAACCTTTTGATAATTTGTCAATTTTGGCTGAAAATCGCTGACATGGATATCAATCATATTACATGGCATATTTAGCCCCAACAAGGATAATTTTTGCATTTTATTGTAAAAATTTTCTAAATTTTTCCTTTTTTTTTTTTCCCTTTCACTTAGTAGGGGTAATCAGTTCTCAGTTTGGTCCAATTCTAAGGTGAAACTAGGAATCGGATTGGGAGGACCAATTCCCAAAATTGGGAACTAAGGACCAGACCATCGATCTGGTTTGGTTCTAGTCCAATCCAATAAAATCATTATTTGTTTCCCACTACTTGATGCTTTCTACTATAAAGAAATTAAAAAGAAATTAATAACTTTAATTTTTTAAAGAAATTTTAAAAAAATAAATATTTAGTCGATTCGGTTCGGTTTTCCTTTGGAACCAGGAATTGGACCGCCTGGACACTGATTCCACCTTTAAAAATTAGAACTGGACCAACACTCTCGAGAATTGGGCCCAAGGTGGCGATCCATTTTGCACATCCCTATGTGATAGGTGCCACAGGCGAAAGGAAAACAAAAGGGAAAAAAAGAAAATTTCAGAAAATATTTTCAAATGCAAAAATTATCTATGTCAGCGTTGGTCATGCCATGTAAAATGGCTATAATCTATGTTAGCAACTCCTTTCCAAAATTGATCAGAAAAACTAAATTGAGAAATCGTCAAAATATTTGGGACTAAATTAGTATAATTAAAAAAATTAAAATTAATTTGACTGTCACACGATAGGTTTATGACTTTTTAGATCATTTTCACCAATTGGAAATCAACAAGCAGGATTAATGATGGTCACTTTTCTCATCATGTGCTTCAAGTTCCAACAAATTTATTTTTCCAACTCATTCTTCCACAACTGCTCCCCAAACTGGTGATGATTCAAACAGAAAACCACAATATACTACTATATATCAAAAGACTTTGCATCATAATTAATAAGAATAAATCGTTTCCAATGAGTGTCCCCTTCTCTTTTGAGCTCTATGGCTCAAAAACATGACAAAGTCATGGTTTGCCAAACTCAAGGGACCACAGGACAAACAATTGAAATGCGTGACCATTTTTAATGCAAACAATGTGTGACGGTGCATTTCTCTTCTCGAGCCCCATGAAAGTTTTAGGCAGGCGACGACGAATGCAAGATTCAAAAGAAGAATCAGAAAGAAGAACAGACTTTTGACAGCAGCTTCCGCGCATGCAATGTGTTTCAACAAAAGTGGCGTTCGAAAGTGGGAAGAAATTGATTTCAAACCTTCTTGATGAAGAGTTTGAGCTTGGTGATGCCCGTAAAATACACCACAAGCCGTGCATAGACTGAACTCTCTCTTCAGGAAGGTCCTGATATATCATTTCTGGACTTTAAGAGGAAAAGGCTTCACTCGCACTAATCGAATTCGTCTGTACTGTCGGGACTTAGACAAACTTATTTCCAAATTAATGCTATATTTTCAAAGTGAGAACTTCTTAAAGCTCGTGTTCCTTGAACTTGTGATTTCTTCGTCTTGAGTATGAGATTGTATATTATGTGATAAATATTTACACCGTGAGACACCCAATAATTTCACGTCTCTCTCCCCGTCCTCGCTTCTTTTTGGGGCATCGGAAGTTTGAGATAACCATTTCCAATTTCGTATGGCTTGTCATTTTCCATGCTTTAGGATAAGACCACTTCTCAAAGAGAAACGACAAAAAAGCTTGTTGCTATATTCAGATGATAAAGCTCTTAACTCCGCACGGGTACACCCCCACCGCAAACCCTAGAAAGGGAGGAAGAACAAACTTTTTTGCTGATTTTAAGGCATTTCTGGCTTATACGCAACGTGAATCTAGCTGTGAGGGTCTCGTTTGTGGCCGTTCCGTATGTTGACTCTCCAACTGAAATTTTAAGTCTCGCGATAATTCGAGCTTAACTGATACAATGAGGACAATTCGCGGGTACGTCATTGATCTATCTTATCAATGTTGAGAGGATTGGATTTCGAAGCATGTTATGGGATGGGTGATCACAAAGGTTCGTAAGTTTTGGGGATCAGAAAGAAACGTGATGTGCTTTTAAGATATAGGGATCAGGAACTTGGCATAATGGCGTGACTTGCAATGTGTAAGCCAAACCTGATCAAAGCAACACGGGAACACATAAAATCAGATCAAAACGAGATCTGCTCAATCAGATTTAATCATGATGGACCGCAGTCTCACTTAGAAAATTCATGCATTTAAATCCGATATGTATCTCCATACTCTAAGCTCGAGGGGATGAGTGAGGCTTGTCCATGTTGTGGTGCGCATGAATCATGAAATGATAAGCTTTGAATTTCATCAATAGAAGTGTGGTTTTGTCTCACTAATTCACTCGCCTAATTTTGTCATCCATTCAATTAATTTGTTTCGCCGTTGCATGGGATATCAATCCTTTGGACAGAATACTTTCCACAAATGAAAAGTTACCAGAAAATGATCTACCGGAAGAACGTTCCACAGGTACAATGTCCGAGGCATGCATGAAAATCTGATGTTCATCCACAGAAGAAACTCGAATTATATAACGTCATCTTCACAACCGCGTTGGACGCAATTAATTTACAAAACCAACACTCCATTCTGTTCACCAGGTCCTGTAAATCTCTCATACATAAATCCACCAGAGTCTCATCCATTTAATCATAAAAAGCTAAGATAAATTCACGTGATGGAGCAGTGTCATGTATGCGATAAAAATTATGCATCCCGACTTTGAATACGTTGCGGTTCTTCACGACAATGTCGTACATGTGCACGGACTTGAACTTGTTGAAGTCCTTGGGAAGGGATATCAAATGAACTGTGGAACTCTTGTGGAATTGAAGGAGATCTGGATCATTGTAGTACCTTTCCCATCCAAGTGAAACCAGCTTCCTCTCAAGATCAGCATAAGATGTTATCACTTCATTTATTGGTGAGTGAACCAACACTTTGCGCCTCAAGTTCAAGCCCGAAGACGGATTGGCGCCTGGGTTCTCGATCAAGCGAACAACCCCATTTTTGAAGACCCAAACGCCAGACATAGCTGATGAGAGATCTGAAGCTGAATTTTGTTGGAGTATAGAGAGAGATGAGAAATGTGGTGGTTGAGCTTAAGGATGAGGTTGTACTGGTGATGTTGCGTCTATAATAGGGATTATATTTATAAAGGCAAGTTTGTGCTTTCATGGGTTAAAATGAAAAATGAGTAAATTATTAGAGTGTTTCAAACTCTATGATTAGAAAGTGTTTCATCTATCAATCACATGATTTGCATTTTAAAAAGTATCGTTAGGTTATCTTTTCGATGTGTCATTATCACGTAATGTATTTAGTGTGCAAAATTTCTTCTCCCATGAGTGTGGGAATGATGTTCAAGTTCAACGAAGGAGGGGGGCCATGTAGAAAAGGAGAGATTCTTGCCGAATTGAATATATCATTGAAGTTGGGGTTTGTAATTCATAAAGCTGTGAAAGTCGCTTAATCAGCCTCGCGTGGTTGACTCCACGCGTTGTCGGAGAAACTGACAATTAGGTTGAGGACACGTTCTCAAGTTTAGGTTTTTTGCAACTCCAAGAAACTTTTACAGTGGGGCTGCCACATTGAAGTCTAAAAGCAATGACAGAATTATTGACTTGAAACATCTGGACTTTCCTCTCCGATTGCTGTAAGATTCCTTTTAATTTATAAGTCGTATAACTTATCATAAAAATATAATCAAATTCTAAAATTTTGAAGAAACAACCGATCAAATTTTAAAATTTATCAAATTGGTATGATCAAAATCTTCCGAATTCCATCCAATTTGCTTGCTCACGAGAAAATTCTAACTTGACTTTTTTTTTTTTTTTATTCTCTCTCCTACGTCATTATTGAATTTAAATCAAGTGTGAACTAATGCTTAAAATAGATGTCGTGTTTCCCAAACTATAACCTTATTTAAATTGTCCTTCTTCATCTCTCTCTTCTCCTTGTTGTTGGCCGGAGCTTCTTCAAGCTCGCATCCAAGGCCACTCAAGCTTCATCAAGCTCGATCATGGTCATTCAAGCTTCATCGAGCTTACGGAGCAAAGGAGATGTATAGATGGAGCTTCTTCAAAAGCAGGCGACCATGGTCGCTCGAATTTCATCGAGCTCAACCATGTTTGCTTGGGCTTCATTGCGCAAAAGAGACTTGGAGATTGTGGCCATGGCAGCTAAAACTTCTTTGAGCACAACCATAACTGCTCGAGCTCCGTCCAGCTCGACCATGGCCACTTGTGTTTCGTTGAGCTCACAGAACGAAGGAGATTTGATGGCAGCCGGAGCTTCTTCAAGCTAGTGGCCATGGAGTTCGAGTATGACCAGTTAAGCTTCCTCGTGGAGCAAAGGAAATAAGGAGCTTGTGACCATGCCAGTTGGAGCTTCTTCAAGCTTGTCACCATGCGCAACTCAAGCTCTGTCCAACTTGTGGCCATGGCGGCTCAGCTTCTTCGAGCTTGGTGGCTGGCAAGATCATTCCTTTTAACGAATAATTTAGTTTTTATTTTATTTTATTTTATTTTATTTTTCTAATTATTATCCTTCTTTTTTAATCCTCTTTTTCTTTTGTTTTTAATTTTGTATCTTTTTTCCTTTTCAATTTCAAGATTCTTGACATCCACGCCACATGCCTTAAAAGAGTAATAAAAAAAATCATGTCAACATTTCCATTAACCTACTTGGATGAAATTAACAAACGAACTTGATTGTACTCATTTGATAAGTTTTAAAATTTATTATATTTTTTTTAAAAGATTAGAACTCAATTACACTTTCACAACAAAGTTTAGAACTTTTAATGCATTTCACGTTTAATATTTATTGTGCTCTCATATTGTTAACTTACGTCTTTGTTTTCTATGTTTGTTCTTGGACTACTTATTATAACAAATAAAAAATCCAACAAAATTGTAGCAAAAAAGAAGCCTGAAATTGCTTTCGTGATCATGACTTGACTATGTCTTCCTAAATGAAGAATTTGGCATCGTGGATGATGTCGAAGCTCTCGATTAAAAGCATCGAGTTGGTGTACATTGATTTAAGCATGTCACGTCTCTATGTCATGTTGAGAATTATCCCCAGCAGGATTAGACATGACGATAAGTAAATGGTTATCTTTCAAGTTAGGTCCAAGAAAAAATAAAAATAAAAATAAAATTAAACTTTTTTATTAGACCAAGTAGGAAAGTAACTTCATACAGAGTATTAATTTGCTAGAAAAAGATGCCAGTAAATATTAATACATGCTTAATAAAGTTGAAAGCTAATATGACAGATAGCTAAAAAAGATGTTAAAATAGGATTTCTCATATTGATATAGTATGTTTTTATTCAGCTTCTAGTTCCTTAGTTCCCTCCAATTAAGCAGGTGGTACGACCATAGTAAACTTGGGGACTGTCAACTTATCTATACAATAAAAAAATTTCCTACAATAATTTCATTTGCGCGCAATTATTTCTAGTGTTGATTAACATTATTATTGTGAATTAGTTATAATATATTAGAGAAGTATTAAAATTTAAAGTAAATTTGAGTTTTCTTAAATATTTTCCATAAATCCAAAGACATTTATGTATGTACATCGACGAAAAGTGTGTAAATAACCGTTTGAACTTGATCAAATGAACATATGTCGCTTGACAAAATAGCGGTTACATTGATTGTGTAAACATGGGTAAATAATAGAACCCCGGACAATGACTTCATGATTATTATATACCATGTCAATGACGGCTGAGTAGGACATATGGCTTGTCTCCATAAACAAAGGAGCAAACTCGAAATTTGGATAGTCTATGAAAATTATTAGTAATGTTTAAGAAAGGAACGGCACATGAAAATGAAACTAATGGATTGGTAATTTGCGTGTATTATGGGTAAATTTTAAGCACTTCGTGGGTCAGGTGACCGACTGACCTTATTCGCATGCGTGGACCTTCTTCTGCAAAGTTGGGCCGAAGGAAATATATTGGAATTCCTCGTCATCCTCCATTTAAATATATTGCGTTTACTCTTCGTGCGTCCACGTCCTTAATCACTATTCGAATTGCAATTCCTCTTTAACCTTCAATCAAACATATTGTACGACCATATTACGTGTACTATTGTGCGATAATTACTAGTATCACTAAATATCATCATCATTAATTTGTTACAGAAAATTAGAGGAGAACCAAAATATAATGTAAATTTGGTTGTTCTTATTAACTTCACCATAAATCCAAAGACGTACATGTATGTACATCATCGACATTGGATCGACAAAGAGTGTGTTAATAACTGTTTGAATTTACCTAAGTGAATGGATTTCGTCGACACAATAGCGATTGCAATGATTGTGTTAGTGTTTGTGAATAAATTATTTTTTTTTCGTGGTTTCTGAGTCGAAACCCTGGATTGATATGTGGAGCTTAATATAATGTGGAAATTAATTTACCCCAAAATCCAATGGCAGAGAGATCCAGTCTTCCAAGGAGCAGTTCTTTGCATCTTCTCGTCTTTCCTCACTCTTAACATAAAGAGCGTAAACAACAAATTTGACCCATGTTGAGTGGTAAATAGAAAAGAGAAGTAAAGTGGCGTAAACCCGTACGAGTTTTCTTGATACTGTAATTTATCGTTTTATGCGATTGATTTAAGGTGAGATAGAATGTTTTTTAATTAGTCTAATATAAGACTGGCTAGTATGGGGCGAGTTGAACCTGACCCATAATGAGAGGGCTTAGTTGGAAATTCTATAAATAGTGTTCAAGTCTCTCCTCTAACCCTAATTCTCGCAATTATTCACACAAAGGAGGGTTTACCTAGCGTTAAAAGGTGATGGGTTGTTTTATTGATCCAGTGATATAAAGGGCAATACAGGAGAATGACTTGCGGTTGGATCATCGATTTTCCGTTTCCATATCAAGAACAATGGATTTTGAAACATGTGTGTTAATCTTTCCATTCAATTATATGGGTTATTGTTCTAATTATGGAGATCACATTTTGCTTTTAACATATGGTATCGGAGCATCCATAACTTAGAACTCGAATGTATAGACTTTTCGTCCTATTCTTGTGATCTTTTGTGCAGAAAAAATCCATTTTTATTATATAAACAGAAAGAATTTGATGAGACAAGTAAAACCGTGGATGGTGCGCCACCAGGGGAGGCCCCATGCGCCCCACGCATGCTCACGTGCCACCAGGGGCATTGAGCACACACCCAGCACCTTCACGTGCGCTGATGCGTGGGCGCGGCTAGCGCGTGCACCGCCGCACTAGGGCTGACGTCAGCAGACGGCGACCTGCGGACCTGACCTGATCCGATGACTCAACCCGATCTAGTGACCCAATCCATGACCTGTGATCCGACCCGTTGACTATCTCAAACCAGGTTACTATGGACCGGACTGGTCAACCAATCGGACCGGATGGTTGAGCCGGGAACCGGTCAACCGCTATCGATCGTACCGGATCGAGGGTTTTTGTATGCCTGCGTGTGTGCTCCACGCACCGTGCACTCTGGCGGCGCGTGCGGGTGCGTGGAGCCTCCGAGGGGCGCGTGGTTTGCGGCTACATGCTCGTATTCTGTGCTATTAGCGAACAGTGTTAAGATAATCTATCTATTTATTCATAGTAATTGTTCTCAATTGAATGGATGCTACCACCAACTTCTCAGTTTAGTATGTTTCTGAGACAGCTCTGTAGCTAAACTGGAAAATGTTTGCAGTATCCTGAAGGGCACGTCTCAAGAAGTATATATGCCATTTTCAAGTTTGTCAATGCCTCGCCATCATCCAGTAACTTAATCAGTGAATTCCTTCCTGACCTGGGCTTGGCTATTTGGACAACAACTCCGTGGACGATTCCAGCTAATGCAGGTACCCTCAGGGCATTCTGTTATGAATCTCGACTCTTAAGGTGCAGAAAGGGAGTGATGAGGACTTCTTGGAGTTGTAGATTCATACTTGGGGTTTATCTCAATGTGGTGATTGCTTGAATTCACCTCCTTGATGTCAGGTTAATTTTGGGACCGATTTAGATTTCACACGGGTGGGAGAGAAGGGGGTTTTGGGGTTGTTATTTATTTTTATTTTTTTGGGGGGGAGGTGGTGAGGAATTGCTTGGCTACATACGGGTCTTAGTAATTTGATCCGTTCGGACAGCACTTAATACCGTGTCAAGGGGGTTTGTGATGACCTTCTACTCTCAGGATCACTTTTATCATTCTTTATGATGGTTTAATGCAAAACTCGATGATTTGCTTCACCATTTTGACTGTCAGTTCTCAAGTTGTTCTGACTCTCTTATCCTGCAAATATCAAATTAAAGTCAAACTTTTTCTGCCATTAATAGTTCCCTTGGGTTTATGCCATTTCTGCATTGGTTGGTGAACATGCTGAATGCTTGTTGTTTGCAGCGGTTGCTGTGAATGGTAAACTTCAATATGCTATAGTTGAAGTACATTCCCCTCTAGTGGACACTCCTGTACCTGAGGAAGATAAAAGACGCAGACTTGGACAGGTTATGAAGGGAGAGAAGAGGCCTTTTCTTGTTGTGGCATCGGATCTTGTGCCAGCATTAGAAGTGAAATAGGGTGTGAAGCTTTCCGTGAAGAAAGTTCTATTGGGTTTTGATCTTGAAAACTGCAGGTTGTTAAATGATGGTGTCTTGAATTGGATATTGTTCATCTTAGTATTATAAATTTTTGAAATCCAAGAAAGTGCCAATCATTTCAGCTTCACATTTAGGTAATGAATTTTATGGATTAGTATCTTAGACATTGGAACATAATCTATTAAGCGTCTCCAATTGTTTCTTTGGTAGATTCATGAATATTCAAATGCATGTCTTCTTCCTTCTATTACCAAAATTTGTAGCAATGCAATACTATTGTTCCTCCTCAAGTTATAAATGATTGATCATAAATATCTACGATCTATATTCTCTATAAAAGACCATAAATACCTTGCTTACGTATCAGTAGAAAATGCATTAACATATACATGGCAAAAAGAAGAGGTAACACAAAAATATGTAAACTATGAAAATGAGTCAAAGTGGATTGTCCCACGCTAGCACTTCTGCATAAAGACTCTACTAAAGTGGATGTTAACACAGTATATCTTAATGTGGATACAGGAATATCCATCCCATAGATAAGAGGGAGTGCCCAGTTGTCATTGGAGGAGATTATATCACAGCAGGATCTGGAACTGGACTGGTCCATACAGCTCCGGGTCATGATCAAGAAGATTATGTCATTGGCGTAAAATATGGACTTCCTATTCTTTCCCCTGTAGGTGATGATAGGAAGTTCACTGAAGAAGCTGGACAGTTTAGTGGACTTGACGTACTTGGGGATGGTAATACTGCTGTTGTGAACCACTTGGATGGACGGTTATCCATTCTCATGGAAGAATCATATCGTAAGTGATGTTCCTTCTCCCAATACAGTGATTTTGTTATAACTCATGAAACAACAATCAAAACAAAACATCTCTGTTGATCGAGGGAGAGAAAGGATAAAAAAACAGAGCATAACACTTCATACGTCTTGTCTAAAAGAAAAAATTGTCGAGTATCACAACTAAAAATAAAGTAGAAACTGCTTACGTACGTGCAACACATAACTGCACACAAACGTGCTATTAACTTCCTAGAAAATAACAAAAACACTTAATGCGTAACTAAATGAACTTGGCTGTTTTTTTTTTTTTTTTAAATAAAAAAACAGAGGAAAACAGAGGAAAAAAGAGAAAAACAGCAACAACGGAAAACAGCAGCACTGAGATAAATTCAACAAACTCCTCCTTGGATCAGTTGCTGCTGCAAACTCCTATTTTCTCTCTTAACAGCTCAAATCTTCCAGCCTGAAGTGGCTTTGTGAACATGTCTACAAGCTGATTTTCAGATCTGCAATAGACCAATTTAACTTCACCACTTTGTTGCACCTCACGCAGAAAGAAAAATTTGACTTTGAAATGCTTGGTTTTGCCATGGAAAACTAGATTTTGTGATATTGCTAGAGCAGCCTGATTGTCCACATTGACTTCAATACAATCACTGGAATTCAACCACAAATCCAACCACAAATCCTTCATTATATTCTTCAGCCACAAAGCTTAATTTGCAGCTGCAGTAGCTGCTATAAACTCAGCCTCTGCTGTAGACTGAGCTACAATCTCTTGCTTTTTGGAACTCCAGGAGAAACAAGCAGAACCAAGACTGAAACAATATCCAGACATACTCTTCATGTCATCCATTGAACCAGCCCAGTCACTATCAGAAAATCCTTACAAATTAAACTTCTGACATTTCTTAAACTTCACACCAAAGAACAATGTTCCTTTGAGATATCTCAAGATCCTTTTTGCTGCAACCAAATGTAACTGACTAGGACTACTCATAAACCTGGATAAAACACTCACAACAAATAGAATATCTGGTCTGGTTGCTGTAAGATACATGAGACACCTAATCAGACTTCTATACATAGAAGCATCTATTGCATCTGTTCCATCATTCTTCTACAGCTTCTCTTTAGCAGCCATAGGAGTGCTTACACTTCGACAATCTTCCATCTGAAACTTCTTTAGAATTTCCTTCATGTATTTTTTCTGACAGATGAAGATCTCATATGAAGCTTGTTTGACTTCCAGACCCAAAAAATAAGCCATCTTTCCCAAGTCTGACATCTCAAAAACTACAAATAGATCTTGTTTCACCTTCTCTATCAATTCCATATCATTCCCTGTCACTAATAGATCATCTACATAAAGTGACAGAATTACAACACTGTGATTCACTTTCTTGACATAAAGAGTGAACTCACTTAAGCTTTTTACAAAGCCAAAATTCTGCAAATATCGATCTATCTTCCCATACCAAGCTCTTGGAGCCTGCTTCAGTCCATATAGAGCTTTCCTCAATCTGTATACACTCTCTTCTTGCCCTTTGATATTGAATCCTTCAGGTTGTTCAACAAAAACTCCTCCTCAAGCTCTCCATTCAGGAATGTAGACTTGACATCTAACTGAAATATAGGCCACCCATTCTCTACTGCAATAGCTAACAATAGCCTTATTGTATCAAGTCGTGCAACATAAGCAAATGTTTCAGAATAGTCCACTCCCCATATTTGTGCATAGCCTTTCACAACCAGTCTGGCTTTGTGTTTACTGATAGAACCATCAGGATTAAGTTTTGTTCTAAACACCCACTTAACCCCAATCACATTCTTATCAGATGGTCTATCAACAAGCTCCCATGTGTGGTTTTTCTGGATCATTGCAATCTCCTCCTGCATTGCTGCAATCCACCTCTGATCCTCCTTTGCTTCCATAAAGTTAGATGGTTCGAGCACTGCCACATTGCTTCTTTCATAGATTTCAGCAAGTGACCTTGTGCTCTCATTGGTAAATCATCCATACTGTCTTCCAATCCATCTATAACTTCATCAACCTCTACATCTGTTGCAGTTGTTTTTCGAACTGCTGCTGTTCTGCACTCTTTCCTTCCATCCAATTCCACTCATCTTCCTTTAGAAAAATAACATCTTTGCTCACAGTCACCTTCCTTGTCATGGGATGAAAAATCCTGTAAGCCTTTGATTGAAGGCTATGCCCAATAAAGATTCCAAGCTCTGCTTTCTTATCCAGTTTGTCCCTCTTGACTTCAGGAACATGAGTGTAACACAAACACCCAAAAACCTTCAAATTCTTCACAGAAGGTTTAACACCATGCCAGACTTCAAAAGATGTTGACTTCTCTAAGGCCTTTGTGGGCAATCTATTCAATAGAAACACTGCAGTGTTAGCTGCCTCAGCCCAGAACTTCTTAGGTAACTTCTTCTCCTGCATCATACATCTAGCCATCTCCATAATGCTTCTGTTTTTCCTCTCACTGACCCCATTCTGTTGAGGTGAATAGGAGTAGTGAACTGCTGCACAATTCCTGCTTGCTCACAATTCAACTTAAACTTGTGAGCAGTATACTCAGAACCATTATCAGACCTGAGCATTTTAATTTTCTTCCCACTCTGATTCTCAACTAAAGCTTTAAACTTCACAAACACATCAGCAACTTCAGACTTGGCTCGCAGAAAATAAATCCAACTCATCCTAGTCATATCATCAGTGAAAGTAATAAAATACCTGCTACCATTTAGAGAAGACTCAGACATAGGTCCACATAAATCTGTGTGAACTAATTGCAGCTTTTCACATGCTCTCCATCCTCCTCCTTTGAAAGGAAATCTGGCTTGCTTGCCAAGAAGACAAGTTCTGCACTGTGGAAATTCCTTCTCCAAACTTGGCAAGTAATTTGCCAAGCTATTTTTCTGCATAAACGACATGCTCTTCCTGTGAACATGCCCAAGTCTTTTATGCCATAGCTCTGCATTTTCTTCTTTGCACTTTAAAGCCATTTGTTGCATCTCTTGTGGCTTGAACATGAAACTCTTGTCCTTCATTGGGATTCTTAGCACTTCTTTGCTATTTGCATTATTAATAAGACATTCATTCCCTTCGAACTTCACTTTATAGCCCCTCTCAACTAATTGACCAACACTTAACAGATTCTGGTCAATATTTGGCACAAAGAGAACATCACTGATTAGCTTCATCTCTCGATTTCCTTCAATAGCAATTATACCCTTCCTTTGCACTTCGATATACTGTCCATTGCCAATTCTGACTTTGGACTTGACTGACTTGTTTAGACTTCTAAACAGCTTCAAATTGCCAGTCATATGATTGGTACAGCCACTATCCAACAGCCATGCATCATTCTCAACAAAAGATTCAGAAAAAGAAGCTACAAACAAGTGCTCTTCCTCGCCATTCACCGCTACTCCGTGCTTTTCCCGCTTGCTGGTAATTTTTTTCTTTGCAGATGGCTTCCATGTGACCTAACTTGTGACATCTTCTGCATCTAGCATTAGGCTTTCTCCAACATCTAAAAAACTGATGATTAGTTCCACCACAGTATTGACAAGGCTTTTTGTTCATCTTCCATTTGCTAGACCCACAAGAATTTCCTTCTTTTGCTACAAACTTGGAGTCACCAGCATTTTCTCTGGACTGAATCCATTTCTTCCCTTTGCCTCCATCATTGGACTTCACTCTAGTTTGCAGTGCACCCTCTACATGCTCTTCTCTTCTCATCAGTATTCTGTGCTCCTGTGCCTGCAGAGCATTTAACAATTCTGCAAGCTTTATATTAGCTAAGTCTCTTGTATTTTCCAGAGAAGCTATGGTGGCTTCGAACTTCTCTCGGAAGAGACACCAGATCTTCCGAACAAGCCTTTCATCCTTCAAGTCAGTCCCTAAAACTCTGATTTTTTCAGCTATCCCAACCAGCCTATCAGAGTACTCCTTCACTGACTCTGAATCCTTCATCTGCTGTCTCTCAAACTCCCTCAAGAGATTCAGCACCTTCATGCCTCTTATCTTCTCATCTCCCTCGTATTCATCCTTCAAGAAATCCCATATTGCCTTTGCAAAATCACATCTCATAATCCTTATGAAGATAGTGGGTGAAACAAAAGAAGATACGGGCAAGACTTTGCCTTAGCCTTTTTTGTGATTCTCTCTTTATGGTACTTTATCTGATTTAAGGTCGGATTATTTGGAAGTGGAGCAACCTCATAATCATCCTCCACAACCTCCCATAGATTATGACCCTCCAAGAATGCCGTCATCTTGACAGCCCATGCCTGATAATTTTCCCCAGTAAAGACTGGAGCAGCCATTGCAGAGAATCCACTCAATCCTGCCTCCATCAGCTTTTTCTTTGCAGATTGGAAGCAATCTTCACTCACTTACCCTCACTTCACAGTCCCTTAAGATCCCTCTGATGCTCTGATACCAATGTTATAACTCATGAAACAACAATCAAAATAGAAAACATCTCTGTTGATCGAGGGAGAGAAATGATGAAAAAATAGAGTATAGCACTTCATACGTCTTGTACAAAAGAAAAAACTGTCGAGTACCACAATTAAAAATAAAGTAGAAACTGCTTACGTACGTGCAACACATAACTGCACACAAACGTGCTATTAACTTCCTAGAAAATAACAAAAACACTTAATGCGTAACTAAATGAACTTGGCTGTTTTTTTTAATAAAAAAAATAGAGGAAAACAGAGGAAAAAAGAGAAAAATAGCAACAACGGAAAACAGCAGGACTGAGATAAATCCAACAGATTTATCATTCTAATCTGGAAACTTTCCTGTTACAAGTTTGCAAAGGACACTTTTAATTCGCATATTGCCTTTTTCTCTTGTGCAGAACACAAGTATCCATATGATTGGCGAACTCAAAAACCTACTATATTTAGGGCAACTGAGCAGTGGTTTGCTTCTGTGGAAGGGTTTCGTCAGGCTGCTATGGATGCAATTGGGAACGTCAAGTGGATTCCACCTCAGGTAGCGATCGTAGAGGGTTCTTTCTGCATGATTATTCTTTATCGCTTTGAAATAAGATGAACTTCTGCAGTGCGAACTTTTTATCCTTTGACTGGTACTCTGTCAGGCTGAGAACAGAATTTCGGCAATGACTTCTAGCCGCTCGGATTGGTGCATTTCTCGGCAAAGGACATGGGGTGTACCCATTCCAGTCTTTTATCATAAACAAACCAAGGAGCCTCTAATGAATGAAGAGACTATTAATCATATTAAATGTAAGAAACTATGAAAGTGACAGCATCGCTTGCTCTCTTTCTTTATATGTTTATGCCTGATCTTTTTATTACTATTGTGTACTATGTATTAACCTTCCACTTTTTATGCCAAAACTGAAGGTTTACATTCCCACTGCCAATGCATTTATGTCTTTCTAAATGTTGGTTAACGAGACGAAGTGTGATTGCAGCCATAAAACCCCAAAGGGGTAGCGACGCATGGTGGTATATGAAAGTAGAGGATCTACTCCCAGAAAGATATCGTGATAAAGCATCGGACTATGAAAAGGGCACTGATACAATGGATGTCTGGTTTGACTCGGGTATCTTGCTTGTGACATTTCTTTTTTATTTACTCTGTTGCTAATCGGAGTGCATTGAGGTAGAAATGGGAGGATTCAACTTTTGGTTGATTCATGAAGTGATTATCCACTTTAACCTTTGTTTTTGGAGGCTAAACATGTATTTTCCATTGAGGAACCTTCAGCAATTTTGTTATACCAAAATTGTGGTTCTGATGTCCTCTGCTAGAGGATTATTAGTTAGAAAACGTTGGTGATGGTACCTCATTCATGTTAGTGGCAGAGTGAGAAGGGTGAGAGGTTGATCTTAAAACAGTAGACAATACTTCAATAAAAAGTGTAATGGTCACTTTGGGTTGGACTAGAATTGGTTGTTTATGTATAGGGTGAAGTAATAGAGGTCATATCTGGAAAATTCTGATCAAACTGTGGTAGCTCTTAGAAGCTTCTGAAGTATTATTTGGCTAAGTATAGTGGAGTGGTTGAACTGATTCTTCCACATGTCCCTAAGCATTCATGGATGTCTCTTATTTTTAAGAGAAGCACTCAACCAGTAACCTTTTTCGTGCTTTATCTTCAACTTAAAAATGCTACACTCATTGTAGAATACTTCTCCGCATGAGCAAATGATGATGCTTTATCCCTTGTATCCTTTTCAGGCTCTTCATGGGCTGCTGTACTGGGGAAAAGGGTGGGCCTTAACTTCCCTGCAGACTTGTACCTTGAAGGTACAGATCAGCATCGTGGCTGGTTTCAGAGTTCCTTACTGACAAGTATTGCTACGAAAGGTAATGAACATGCACTTTCGTTCTTGGAGTGTTCTTTAATTTTCTTTTATCTTGGCTTCTATATGCATTCAATTACGATGCATTCAATTACGAAATTTATGTGCTTCTGTTGAGAAGTTAGATGACAGAATCTTTTTGTGCTACTAGTTCACACTGATTATCCTCTATTGAATTCTGTCAAGGACACTAGGCCTGTGTGAATTACTTTTTTCTGCACGTACAGGAAGGGCTCCATACAACAGTGTCCTAACACATGGGTTTGTGCTTGATGAGAGAGGTTTGAAGATGAGCAAATCTTTGGGTAACGTTGTAGACCCGTACACTGTGATTGAAGGAGGGAAAAACCAAAAGGTTTGTCTCCAAAGTCTTTTCCTGGATATGCCTGTCAATTTTTTTGAGCTAAGAGTTTGATTTTCTGTTGGCAGGAAGCACCTGGATATGGAGCAGATGTTCTGCGGTTGTGGGTTTCTAGTGTAGATTACACAGGAGATGTGATGATTGGTCCTCAGATTCTCCGCCAAATGTCTGACATTTATAGAAAGTTGCGGGGACATTGAGATACCTCTTAGGGAATCTGCACGATTGGAAGGTATATCTCAATCTTGGTATGTCATCTGATATCTAGTATATCATCATTTCGGGATAGGATGCTCATTCAAAGAGCATTTATCTCCTCCTTTAAGTTGGTTCCATTTTCTCAAGCTGAATCGTGTCATTGCCAGGCTGAAGATGCTGTTTCTTACCATGAACTTCCGATGATTGACCGGCATGCATTGTATCAGCTTGAAAATGTTGTGAAGAACATTAAAGAGAGTTAAGAGAATTATCAGTTCTTCAAAATTTTCCAGGTTTCTTTCTTATTGAGCCACTCTTATATCGGAGTTATGTTATCAGGAATCTACTTTAGATTCTTAATGATATTTTTCTTTTGCTTAAACTTCTTAGTGATGGATTTTTTTTTTAATTAGTTTGATATGCCTTTGATATTGAGCAAGTGTAAAATCTTTATTAGAATGAGTAGTAAATGCCTAAGGATGTCAAAGCATCCTTTGTGCCGTATCAACATTTTTTATCGTTGATTTAATGTCTTTGATTTTCCATTTCTCAGATCATACAGCGGTTTGTAATTGTCGACCTATCAAACTTTTATTTTGATGTTGCCAAGGATCGACTTTATGTTGGGTAAGCTCCTGCTCTTTTTTTCTGTAAGAAAGATTTCGGCACTTAGCCCAATGTATTTCTGATTCCTTCCACGATACTGTATAACGGTGCTTATTTTAGTTTGATTCATATGCAAGGATATCATGCTTTTGGCAATGTGAAGTTCAGCAATTTTATTTATACCATATGCTCATAGGTTTTGAAGGTTGCATATTACTTTTGACATTGGACTATAAATGTCTTTCTTTCTAAGTGGTTAATTTTACAGGGGCATGGAGAGTTTTACGAGGAGAAGTTGTCAGACAGTTCTTGCAGAGCATCTGCTTTCCCTTGTGAGGGTTATAGCGCCTATATTGCCTCACTTAGCAGAGGATGCATGGCAGAACCTTCCATTCCCATACACCAATGAAGATGGTTCTGTTGCCAAATTTGTTTTCGATTCTAGATGGCCTGCTGCGAATGAAAAATGGCTTGCTTTATTGCCTGAAGAAGTCAATTTTTGGGTAGAAATTCTTGAGGTAATCAGCATCTCGGTTTTACCCAAATCGGACGTGTTTGTGTGAATATTAATAATTTCTGAAGTGAGAGAAAGGAATATTAGTTCCCCCAATAGGATATGTTTTAAGATGTCCAGCTAGACGTTCTTCAGTTCTTCCTCTGATATTATTCTGCATCCAATCTCCAGCTAAGGACAGAGGTAAATAAGGTTCTGGAAGTTGCTCGGGGCGGAAAACTGATTGGTTCGAGCTTAGAGGCTAAAGTTCTTTTACATACCTCCGATGTAAATCTTGCCTCCCTATTATGCCAAATGAGCACAGCCACAAACGATGCGGATAACTTGCATCGCATCTTCATAACTTCTCAGGTATGCTTTACTCTGTTGATCTTAACTCTGATACCGATGATTTGTGGGTCAGTTGCCACAATTTGCGTGTTTGGTTTCAATTTTATTGGCAAACGATCTGCTTCATTTGGGATAAAAATTGCTTGACTGACGGTGCATAAGTACACTATCCCTGTACCGATGAAACTTGAGCTGTCGTCCACACTCAGAGTAACGTACATTTTGCACATACAGGCAGAGGTAATTCCGTCTCTGGGTGATGAACTGACTGCCGATGTTCCTTACTCTGGAGAGTGCGAGATTAATGGCAAGAAAGTATGGATTGGTGTCTCCAAAGCAGAGGGATCCAAATGCGAGAGATGTTGGAAATACTCGCCCAAAGTCGGTTCTTTTCCGGAGCACCCAACGCTCTGCAGCCGATGCTACCCTGTAGTGGCCATTCAATCGCCTCATGCCGTAGCAGCAGTCAGCTGAGGCATCGTCTCCAAACAAGAGGCCAAAACTGTCCTTCAGAACTTCAATTGCCGCTCATCTTTGGTCGCATCTTTGGCTACTTTTGAATCGGGTATGATCCGTCTGGCATGCTCTGGGACGGTAGGGTCGTTATCTCTTATATTTATGCAGTAAAAGCATTAGGTTTTTCAGTTTTCTGAGGATGCTGGTTGCCCTATAGAAGTCTCCAATTTGGTAGATGTACATTAGAAAAAGAAAGGTGGCGATGCCCTTCACAAAGGTTTGAGATCTATCATTTTCTTTTGCCTCCAAAAGGGTCAAAATAGCCAGTTATTAAAGGAATTTCTTGTTGGCTCCCCGTAAAATATTCGTTTGGCATGAGTGGCTAATGATGTTAGCTTTTGAAACAATTTTGACATTTTGACATCTTTACAAGATTGTATGATTTATATGACCTTGTAAATGTACTTAAGGAAGAGCTCTACGCAAATTTTTGAGATTGAAATGTATTGTATGTTTCAGAGCCGTCACAACTAAACTTGGCTGTGCTCTCCGACGATCTTTTCCGCTCCAATACCAAATTTATGCGGTCGAAGCAGTAACACGAGCAGCATGGATCAAACAAATACAAAATGAAAATAATTGAATTACAATCTTTTAACAATTGGGATTGAAAATTTCCACGCACATCAGCAGAGTTTATTTCCGCATTCTTCCATCGCCAAGTCTTCGTTCATTATAATATTTGGGCGACTTGTGCTTAAATTAAGCTTTTGGGTTGGAAAATTGTCGTGTGTTAGAAAAGCTTGAAAGCCAGTCGTGAAGAATGAAAAAGCGTGGAAGGTTCTCAAAGCTTAATTACGCCTTTCCTTCAATGATACATTCACTTTCCTTCGCAGCCGAAAAGTTTGACGTTGAGTTACATTCATTTTTCTGTGGGCTAGGGCTGTAAATTTGTATTGCGGTGTTGTCGTAATTCGAATTTACTCCTATTTAGCGAAACATGATTACCTATTTTATTTTTCGGAGAAATTTTGATAAATAAAAAGCTTGTCTCGATGACCTCGCCAAGAAAATAGTGCCCAGCCAACGTATTGATTCTTTCTCTAAGCATAAATTTAAGAAGTCCTATATCAAGAATGTGGTGTAAGATGGAACAATCAATATGTTTTGGTTCGCTAATAACTTGTTGATTCAACTTTTGAGTGAATATATATTCAATTAGATATATTGATGGGAGTTGGACTTGAAATCTTCCATAGTTTTTTTCCTAGATGAGCTATCAACTTTCTGTCGTGTTATCACTGCAACAACTAGTAGAAGGATATTATCAAACCTTGGTAGCGCTTAATTGACGGTATCAAAGCATACCATTAGCAGATTTCAATAACAGTAGCATGATAATTATCTAGAAACATCTAGTCAATGGATTGAAAATATAATACCATGGTCCATAGCTAGATGTCACGCAGTAATTAAGGTCAATTATACGTCCCCGTCTTAACATTCCTAGCCCCCCAGTTGAATTTGACTAATTGGTACTGTAAACGATAATAAACAAAGCTGAAATGTCCTTACATGTTCGATGAACTAGCTAAATGAACGAATAAATAAATGTACCCTTTGTTGTCTTTAGGTAAGTTGGGAAGAGTAAACTTAGAATGAATCGATTTTCTATAAGATATGAGGAGAAAAATCCAAGGGACGATGTGTAAGATTACTCCACAAATCAAACTTTGCTTCCCATTTCCCTCTTATAAAATAAACGAGGCGTGTGCTTTTGCAAAGGGAGTCATGTGGAGGCCACACGCCTTCCACTTTTTAAGTCTAATCTAAGTGCATGTTGTCGTACTTTTTTTCTTGAAATTCTGAAAGACAGCTCATGACACGAAGCTTCAATGGACTTTGCCTCTTCGAGCATCTTCCTTGGTTTCCCACTGTCAAAGTGTCTGCAACTAGGTCTCTATAAAAAGGGCCATTATAGCCAAGGCTCGTGTCATCTACACTTGACATTTTCTCCTCTCAATCTTGAAGAACCCTAGTCATTGTAGTTCTAAGATTCTGAGTGAAATTGCTCGTTTTTTGGCTGATCTTTATCAATGGCAAGCTCGAGCGCTTACTGGAGCTTTGTTTTGGTGATCTGTTTAATTTCGCCTGCAATTTCAGGTCCTTTTTCATTTTCCCTTACGCTAGCAGTTTCAACACTTGTGTTTGAGTTGATGTCTTGTTCATTTTCTTGTCTTGGTCATAACCTTTTGTTTTCGGTTGGGTCTAATTTCAGGTCCATTGAAGGTTGGGTTCTATCAGAAGAAATGCCCATCTGCTGAGGCCATAGTGAGAGAGTCAGTACAGAAGGCTCTAGCTGCTGATCCTGGAGCTGCTGCTCCGCTCATTAGGCTCCATTTCCATGACTGTTTTGTCAGGGTAATTTTCCAATTCAAGCATTTTATGTGCGACATCATTCCAGGTGGGTTTGGTTAAGCAATTGCAAAGCTCCTTGGGCAAATGCAAATACCGTTTGGCAAAATTTTTTGGGTACTTTGAGGAGATGCAATTTGCATCTTCAAAGCTCTTTAAAGGTCTTTAACTTAAGGTAGATTTGGAGATACTTTGAAATGTTGTGTTTCCAACATGCAAATAAACATTTTTCTTCCTATTTTGCCCTCGCTCAACTTCCATAATTCTGGAAATATTCTCGAAAACCCTAATTTTGCCTCAACCACCGATGAGCAACTGGCATGCCACCGGCGAGTAGCCGGTGAGCCACTACCACTCTCAATGGCGGCGACTAAGTTGCACCAACTAATAATTTTAGATTTTTTATAAAAAAATTAGCAAAAACCATCTACAAAGTATAGTCTGTACCAAATGGTATTTATATTAAAATTGCTTTCCATTGTGTTTTTAAAATACATTTTACTGAACAGTACTTGCATTTCAAAAAATCTTTTTAACCCAAAAGTCTTTACATTTTTCCAAAAACATTTCTCAAAAATCGAACTAAACACGTCTTTTAAGTATTCTCTTGGGATGTCCACTATATTTGCAAATTGGTCCACCTTTTTCGCAAAATCCACAGATGGGCCAGCATTCATTTAATGGTTGAATAACTAATCCTAGGAGCTGAGAAGTCGGGTTTGCATGATTGATGTCACAAACTCTAAATGGATATCTAAATAAAGCTGTCATAGATGTTCCTATATCTAATTATGAATAATCATGTGAAAATGGATATTTCTATGGTGTGACGTATGTTCTTCTAGTACTCAGGGTTGCGACGGGTCCATTCTTCTCGACTCGACCAAAGGGAACGCCGCGGAGAAAGATAGCATGGGAAACCTCGGCATCGGGGGCTTTGAGGTGATCGACGATGCCAAGGCCAAGATCGAAGCCCAATGCCCTAACACCGTCTCATGTGCCGACATTGTGGCCTTCGCCGCTCGCGATGGTGTTCGAGCTGCCGGAGGCTTACACTATGCCGTCCCTAGCGGGAGGCGGGATGGGAGAGTCTCCCTCGCGTCGGAGGTGATCAAAAACCTCCCCGGCGCATTTTTTGACGCTGCGCAACTCGAAGCGAACTTTGCGAAGAAAGGGCTTTTGCTCCATGACATGGTGACTCTCTCCGGAGCTCACTCCATCGGGGACTCTCATTGCTCCGAATTCACGAAGCGACTCTACTCCTACAACTCGACGTATTCACAAGATCCTTCCCTTAATCCTAATTATGCCCATCTTTTGAAGACCAAGTGCCCGCGAAACAGCCCCACCGACCCGATCGTACCATTCGACCCCGTGACGCCGAACGTACTTGATAATGCTTACTACCACGACTTAAAGAGCGACAAGGGATTGTTGTATTCGGACCAAGTGCTGTGGGATGCGCCATTGACAAGGGGGTTAGTGAAGGACAATGCGAACCACCCAAGCGCTTGGGCTCGGAGGTTTACGGCCGCGATGGTGCGCATGGGTTTGATCGAGGTGCTCACTGGCGCGCAAGGCGAAATTAGGAAGAATTGCTGGGTGATAAATTAAACGATTCGTGTAAATGTTCGATAACTGCTTCTGTTTTGATCTTGTTCTTCGAAGGCGTTCGCGCTAATGTGTGAAGTTAAGAGCCGGGTAACTTTTTGGCGGTGCAATAATCCCGGTGTCCTCTGAATTTGTGTACTACATGCGGTCTTAATAAATGAATGACAGATATGATTGCTGTCGACTGTGTTTATTTTCGTGTTTTGTGTTCATTAGATTGACGCTTGATCATTGATTGGTTTGGTCTATCCTTTGGGCAAATATACGATGACAGAGCCATGAAAACGACTCAAGCTTGGCGGCTGAGAGAAGCATGAAAACATTCGTTTTTTACTCATTTTCGACTTCACACGCACACATGGTATTTAGCTACATATCAATCTGCGGGCATGCGTTATCTAGAAGGGGCAAATGACTAAAATGGAGTGCTTTCGTTACTCCCATCTTGACCTCTTCTAGTCCATAGATCGGGTGCAATCATGTATAAGGCCCATGGGAATGGATTTATTGCTTTTGTCGCCGTCATCTACAGTTTGTTGGAGCGCATTTGTACATACTTCCGCCGGCCATGCTTTCACTTGTCAATCATCAATGGTTGAAGTATTTCCAAACCCCCAATTTGATGTATGCACGTGAGAAGCCGAAGTATTCCATACCGTTAATCTGATTCTCATTGAAAACATGTCCATCCATGACATTTTTAGTTTAAAAAAAGTTCTCTTTACTTTGACATGATACCACAATGTTATTGTGTCAAGTCAAAAGCTGTGTCATTAAAATGACCATCCTTTTTATATAGGAATGGGAGGTGAGGGGTTTGAATCGTTATATTTTCAAGGAAATTGGGAGTGGGGACGATTAGTTTCAGGAGTGAATTTCGACTCCTATACTTTGTAGAGAGGTGAGACAAAAATATGAGAGTGAGTTGAGGATTGAAGTATGATCCATAAAAAAAAAAAAAGCCGTGTCATCTTGGTGGTGCAATAATACCGGTTTTTAGGTGTGGGTTTCTATTCCCACGTCTTGCAAAATGGTAGAGCAAAATTTTGTGAGTGAGTTGAGAGTTAAAATACGATTGACAAAAAGAAGAAGAAGAAGAAAAAGCTATGTCATCTTGGTGGTGCAATAATCTGGTTTTCCTTATTGATCAACATCTCACTAACAATCGGTTTGGTGTATCCATTTGTCAAAAATATGAAGACAAAGCCATGAAAATGACTCAAGTTTGGTGGTTGATCGAAGCAAGAAGCATTCGTTTTCCACTTTTTGACTTTACAAACTTGGTATATAGAAAGAGCCCTTTCGACTAGATCTCACTCGAAACGGGTTGGATAAGGAAAAGGAGCTCTTCATACTTTAACACGACGCCATGATATCATTTCAAGAATCTCTTGTTGAATCGAAATAGCCTTTCGTCCATATTCTCTATAACTCTAGCGACTCTAAGCAAAGATTTATAAGAGCAAATTTGAAGAAATTGTAATCAATTTAACTAAATCAAGGGATGTCATGGTAATCTATCCTAAGAATTATAACAATTGTAACTTCTTCTTTTTTTCTTAATTATAACGGGAATATGACTCAAAAGGCAACGTTAATTTAAGCGAAAGTGATGACTCGTCAGAAAGATGCCCCACACGGATATCAAGTGAGCAAGGGTTATCTTGCTTCAATGCCAATGAGATTTATGACATGTTATGATGTCCGGTCAATTTAAAGATACACTTCAGTTGCTTTGGCCAGGCCCCATCCGAGATGCCCAAAAACCTCCCAACCATATAATCTTTAATACCTAATTTTCCTTTAATGGAATGCAAGACAGAAACCCTCTTGCTCATTTATCCATTTATAACGAGAAAGCCAATCTTAAATAAGTAAACTCTGGGCTCGTGAAGGAGGCACTTGCCCGATGAGCTAGATAAGTTGTTATTGGTTGTAGGATTACGTGCGGAATTAAGCCAACCTATATTATGCATCTAATCCACAAACTCGTTTTTTTTCAATTACTATACCAAACCTGGATGGATTATCCACTCGCTCATGTGCTGATCAATTGTAGAAACTATTTTTCAAAAAAATAAAATAAAATTGGTGGGACTTCCGGATCAAATGCACTGTGTCCTTCATTTTTATTGGATCCTATGTATGTGGGTACCAAAAAAGGGGATGATAAATGTACCGTGAGCCGAAAGTTCCCTATTTACTTTCGGATCCTATGTGGCACAATGACATTGACATTGACCCTCGCAAGCTATAAGCGAGGACCAGTGACCCTTGCCTCATCTGACGCCCTTGCAGACCATGGGTGAAGGGTGTTGCCCTCGCCTATGGCAGATGAGGGCATGGAGGCCCCACCCATGGCCAACGAGAGCCACAACGCCCTTGCCTAGACTAAGTCTTGCCTCTGGCAGGTGAAAATTGGTCAACAACCTCGCTGGCCTAAGTTAGGAAAAGAAAAGGAAGAGAATAAACAAAGACAAGTAAAAAATTCAAAAATTGTTAAGTATTTTTAAAAATTGTGCAAGTCATCGTTGATCTTGCCACATTGGTGATTTTCAACTAAAATTAACCAACATGACTAAAATGACAAGTAAGAAATTCACAAAAGGTTTAGGACTAAATTGATACAATTAAAAAGTTTAAAATAACTTACATAAATGTAATAGGTTTAAGATTAAATTGATTAAATTGAAAGATTTAGAACTGAGTTAGCACATGTGCAATAAGTTTGGACTATTTTGGTAATTTTTCCCTTATTTGAGTTACTTACCAACTTTTAATTATTGTTTTTGATTTACTAACTTTTCTATCATGAACTTTTGTTTGCTTATTTTAGCAATCGTTATATGTACTAACCCTTTTGCACCAATTTGAATTAGTGTGACTTGCCAACTTTTATCCTACTGAATTTCAATCAAGCTCCTTTAGAGAGATCATCAAGTCCAAGCCAATATTCGGTTGGACCCACCTCTCAAAACTTAAATTGGTGAGTTACAAGCTAATTATGGTATAATATTTAATTTATATCAAGTCAAATCTCCAATATGGGACCTTTTAAACCTACCTTGGACCTAACTTGAAGATAACCATTTAGGCCCTGTTTGGTAACCATCCTAACAGTGACTGATTTTGATTTTTTGTTTCCGGGAGCAATTTGGCAACAGAATCGCGTTTAGTAAAATTTTTGTTCCCGGGAACAGATTTGGAGTAGAATCAATAATAAAAAATAAAGTTGATTCTTGTTCCGGGAACAAATTTGAGAATAAAAAAACCAACTCTTCTTCTTCTTCCTTCTGCCATCTCGCGACCGCCGTCCACCATCACCCGTTGTCGCCGGTCGCCATCTGCCGATCCGGTGAGCTCGCCGTAGGCAAGCCCAGCCACCGGTGTGGCGGGCCTCGCCCAGCCCCGCCGGTGGCCAAGCGGGCCTCACCTAGCCCTATCAAGGCCTGCTTGGCCACTGGTGAGGCTTGGCCTCGCTGGAGATGGGTAAGCCTCGCGACGCGCAGCCCTGTTGGTGGCTAGGCGGGCCTCGCCTAGCCCCGGCGAGGCTCGCCCAGCCTCGCCGGTGGCTAGGCAAGCCTCGCCCAGCCCCGGCAAGGCCGGCCTGGCCACCGACAAGGCTCGGCCGATGAGGGTCGGCCTCGCCAAGGGTCGGCGACACTCCGATGAGGTTGCCAGCCCTCATTTGGCCGGTTGCCGGTCCGGTGATCAGCCACAAGAAGAAGAAGGAGAAAAAGGAAAAAAAGAAAAGAAAAAAGGAAAAAAGGAAAAAAAATTATATAAAAATTAAAAGAAATTGATTTGGAACAGAATTAATGAGCATAGTACCAAACACAATTCTATTCCAGAATCAGAAATTTTGGACAGTTACCAAACACGTTCATTTACTCAGAATCAATTCCCGGGAATAGAATAAAAAATAATCATTTCTGATCAGAATTTGTTCCCGGGAACAGAATCGTTACCAAATACACCCAATTATCCAGTAAGTCCTAAACCTATGCTTATTATATAACAACTAATTTAATCATAAACCTTTAAATTGTGTCAATTTAGTCCCAAAACCTTTTGTTAATTTGTCATCTTACATGGCATAGTTAGCCCCAACAAGGATAATTTTTGCATTTTATTGTAAAATTTTTCTAAAATTTTCCTATTTCCTTTTCTTTTCCTTCCACCTAGTAGGGGTAATCGGTTATCAGTTTGGTCAAATTCTAAGGTGAAACCAGGAATTGGATTGGGAGGAACAATTCCCAAAATTGGGAATTGAGGACCAGACCATCAATCTGGTTTGGTTCTAGTCCAATCCAATGGAATCATTATTTGTTTCCCACTACTCAATGCTTTCTATTATAAAGAAATTAAAAAAAAAATTGATAACTTTAATTTTTAAAGAAATTTTTAAAAAATAAATATATAGTTAGTTCGGTCCGATTTTCCTTTGGAACCTAGAATTGGATCCGCCCGAACACCGATTCCACTTTTAAGAATTAGCAACTAGACCAACGCTCTCGAAAATTGGGCCCAAGGTCTAGTCTGGGCGATCCATTTTGCATATCCCTATGTGATAGGTGCCACAAGCAAAAGGAAAACAAAAGGGAAAAAAAGAAAATTCTAGAAAATATTTTCAAATGCAAAAATTGTCTATGTTAGCGTTGGTCATGCCACGTAAAATGGCTGTAATCCATGTCAGCAAATCCTGTCCAAAATTGATTAGAAAAACTAAATTGAGAAATCGTCAAAAAATTTGGAACTAAATTAGTATAATTAAAAAAATTAAAATTAATTTGACTGTCACACAATAGGTTTATGACTTTTTAGACAATTTTCACCAATTGGAAGTCAACCAAGCAGGACTGATGATGGTCATCTTTCTCATTATGTGCTTCAAGTTCCAACAAATTTCTTTTTCCAACTCATTCTTCCACAACTGCTCCCTAAACTGGTGATGATTCAAACAGAAAACCACAATATACTACTATATATCAAAAGACTTTGCAACATACTTAACAAGAATAAAATCGTTTCCAACGAGTGCCCCCTTCTCTTTTGAGCTCTATGGCTCAAAAACATGACAAAGTCATGGTTTGCCAAACTCAAGGGACCACAAGACAAACAATTGAAATGCGTGACCATTTTTAATGCAAACAACGTGTGACGGTGCATTTCTCTTCTCGAGCCCCATGAAAGTTTTAGGCAGGCGACGACGAATGCAAGATTCAAAAGAAGAATCAGAAAGAAGAACATACTTTTGACAGTAGCTTCTGCGCATGCAATGTGTTTCAACAAAAGTGGCGTCCGAAAGTGGGAAGAAATTGATTTCAAACCTTCTTGATGAAGAATTTGAGCATGGTGATGCCCGTAAAATACACCACAAGCCGTGCATAGACTGAACTCTCTCTTCAGGAAGGTCCTGACATATCATGTCTGGACTTTAAGAGGAAAAGGCTTCACTCGCACTAATCGAATTCGTCTGTCGGGACTTAGACAAACTTATTTCCAAACTAATGCTATTTTTTCAAAGTGAGAACTTGTTAAAGCTCGTGTTCCTTGAACTTGTGATTTCTTCGTCTTGAGTATGAGGTTGTATATTATGTGATAAATATTTACACCGTGAGACACCCAATAATTTCACGTCTCTCTCCCCGTCCTCGCTTCTTTTTGGGGCATCGGAAGTTTGAGATAACCATTTCCAATTTCGTATGGCTTGTCATTTTCCATGCTTTAGGATAAGACCACTTCTCAAAGAGAAACGACAAAAAAGCTTGTTGCTATATTCAGTTGATAAAGCTCTTAACTCCGCACGGGTACACCCCCCGGCAAACCCTAGAAAGGGAGAAGGAACAAACTTTTTTGCTGATTTTAAGGCATTTCCGGCTTATACGCAACATGAATCTAGCTGTGAGGGTCTCGTTTGTGGCCGTTCTGTATGTTGACTCTCCAACTGAAATTTTAAGTCTCGCGATAATTCGAGCTTAACTGATACAATGAGGACAATTCGCAGGTACGTCATTGATCTATCTTATCAATGTTGAGAGGATTGGATTTCGCAGCATGTTATGGGATGGGTGCTCACAAAGGTTCGTAAGTTTTGGGGATCAGAAAGAAACGTGATGTGCTTTTAAGATATAGGGATCAGGAACTTGGCATAATGGCGTGACTTGCAATGTGTAAGCCAAACCTGATCAAAGCAACACGGGACAACACATAAAATCAGATCAAAACGAGATCTGCTCAATCAGATTTAATCATGATGGACCGCAGTCTCACTTAGAAAATTCATGCATTTAAATCCGATATGTATCTACATACTCTAAGCTCGAGGGGATGAGTGAGGCTTGTCCATGTCGTGGTGCGCATAAATCATGAAATGATAAGCTTTGAATTTCATCAATAGAAGTGTGGTTTTGTCTCACAAATTCACTCGCCTAATTTTGTCATTCATTCAATTAATTTGTTTCGCCGTTGCATGGGATATCAATCCTTTGGACAGAATACTTTCCACAAATGAAAAGTTACCAGAAAATGATCTACCGGAAGAACGTTCCACAAGTACAATGTCCGAGGCATGCATGAAAATCTGATGTTCATCCACAGAAGAAACTCGAATTATATAACATCATCTTCATAACCACGTTGGACGCAATTAATTTACAAAACCAACACTCCATTCTGTTCAGCAGGTCCTGTAAATCTCTCATACATAAATCCACCAGAGTCTCATCCATTTAATCATAAAAAGCTAAGATAAATTCACGTGATGGAGCAGCGTCATGTATGCGATAAAAATTATGCATCCCTGACTTTGAATACGTTGCGGTTCTTCACGACAATGTCGTACATGTGCACGGACTTGAACTTGTTGAAGTCCTTGGGAAGGGATATCAAATGAACTGTGGAACTCTTGTGGAATTGAAGGAGATCTGGATCATTGTAGTACCTTTCCCATCCAAGTGAAACCAGCTTCCTCTCAAGATCAGCATAAGATGTTATCACTTCATTTGTTGGTGAGTGAACCAACACTTTGCGCCTCAAGTTCAAGCCCGAAGACGGATTGGCGCCCGGGTTCTCGATCAAGCGAACAACCCCATTTTTGAAGACCCAAACGCCAGACATAGCTGATAAGAGATCTGAATGTGAATTTTGTTGGAGTATAGAGAGAGATGAGAGATGTGGTGGTTGAGCTTAAGGATGAGGTTGTACTGGTGATGTTGCATCTATAATAGGGATTATATTTATAAAGGCAAGTTTGTGCTTTCATGTGTTAAAATAAAAAATTAATAAGTTATCAAAGCGTTTTAAACTCTATGATTAGAAAGTGTTTCATCTATCAATCACATGATTTGCATTTTAAAAAGTATCGTTAGGTTATCTTTTCGATGTGTCACTGTCACGTAATGTATTTAGTGTGTAAAATTTCTTCTCCCATGAGTGTAGGAATGATGTTCAAGTTCAACGAAGGAGGGGGGGCCATGTAGAAAAGGAGAGATTCTTGCCGATTGAAGTTGGGTTTTTTGATTCATAAAGCTGTGAAAGTCGCTTAATCAGCCTCGCGTGGTTGACTCCACGAGTTGTCGGAGAAACAGACAATTAGGTTGAGGACACGTTTTCAAGTTTAGGTTTTTTGCAACTCCAAGAAACTTTTACAGTGGGGCTGCCACATTGAAGTCTAAAAGCAATAACAGAATTATTGACTTGAAACATCTGGACTTTCCTCTCCGATTGCTGTATGATTCCTTTTAATTTATAAGTCGTATAACTTATCATAAAAATATAATTGAATTCTAAAATTTTGAAGAAACGACCGATGAAATTTTAAAATTTATCAAATTAGTATGATCAAATTCTTCCGAATTCCATCCAATTTGCTCGCTCAAGAGAAAATGTTAACTTGACTTTTTTTTTTTTTTATTCTCTCTCCTACGTCATTATTGAATTTAAATCAAGTGTGAACTAATGCTTAAAATAGATGTCGTGTTTCCCAAAGTATAACCTTATTTAAATTGTCCTTCTTCATCGCTCTCTTCTCCTTGGTGTCGGCCAGAGCTTCTTCAAGCTCGCATTCAAGGCCACTCAAGCTTCATCAAACTCGATCATGGTCACTCAAGCTTCATCGAGCTTACGGAGCGAAGGAGATGTATAGATGGAGCTTCTTCAAAAGCAGGCGACCATGGTCGCTCGAATTTCATCGAGCTCAACCACGTTTGCTTGGGCTTCATTGCGTGAAAGAGACTTGGAGCTTGTGGCCATGGCAGGTAAAACTTCTTTGAGCACAACCATAACTGCTCGAGTTTCGTCCAGCTCGACCATGGCCACTTGCGTTTCGTTGAGCTCACAGAATAAAGGAGATTTGATGGCAGCCGGAGCTTCTTCAAGCTCGTGGCCATGGCAGCCGGAGCTTCATCGAGTTGGAGTATGACCACTTGAGCTTCCTCGTGGAGCAAAGGAAATAAGGAGCTTGTGACCATGCCAGTTGGAGCTTCTTCAAGCTCGTCGCCATGCGCAACTCAAGCTCTGTCCAACTTGTGGCCATGGCGGCTCAGCTTCTTCGAGCTTGGTGGCTGGCAAGATCATTCCTTTTAAAGAAGAATTTAGTTTTTATTCTATTTATTTTTCTAATTATTATCCTTCTTTTTTTAATCCTCTTTTTCTTTTGTTTTTAATTTTGCATCTTTTTTTCCTTTTCAATTTTCAAGATTCTCGACATCCACGCCACATGCCTTAAAAGAGTAATAAAAAAAATCATGTCAACATTTCCATCAACCTAATTGGATGTAATTAACAAACGAACTTGATTGTACTAATTTGATAAGTTTTAAAATTTATTATATATTTTTTAAAAGATTAGAACTCAATTATACTTTCACAACAAAATTTAGAACTTTTAATGCATTTCACGTTTAATATTTATTGTGCTCTCATATTGTTAACTTACGTCTTTGTTTTCTATGTTTGTTCTTGGACTACTTATTATAACAAATAAAAAATCCAACAAAATTGTAGCAAAAAAGAAGCCTGAAATTGCTTTCGTGATCATGACTTGACTATGTCTTCCTAAATGAAGAATTTGGCATTGCGGATCATATTGAAGGTCTCGATTAAAAGCATCGAGTTGGTGTACACTGATTTAAGCATGTCACGTCTCTATGTCATGTCGAGAATTATCCCCAGCAGGATTAGACATGACGATAAGTAAATGGTTATCTTCAAGTTAGGTCCAAGAAAAAATGAAAATTAAACTTTTGAATTAGACCGAGTAGGAAAGTAACTTCATACAGAGTATTAATTTGCTAGAAAAAGATGCCAGTAAATATTAATACATGCTTAATAAAGTTGAAAGCTAATCTGACAGAACTAAAAAAGATGTTAAAATAGGATTTCCCATATTGATATAGTATGTTTTTATTCAGCTTCTAGTTCCTCAGTTCCCTCCAATTAAACAGGTGGTACAACCATAGTAAACTTGAGGACTGTCAACTTATCCATACACTAAAATTTTTCCTACAATAATTTCATTCGCGCGCAATTATTTCTAGTGTTGATTAACATTATTATTGTGAATTAGTTAAAATATATTAGAGAAGTATTAAAATTTAAAGTAAATTTGAGTTTTCTTAAATATTTTCCATAAATCCAAAGACATGTATATATGTACATCGACGAAAAGCGTGCAAATAACCGTTTGAACTTGCTCAAATGAACATATGTCGCTGACAAGGGATTGTTGTATTCGGACCAAGTGCTGTGGGATGCGCCATTGACGAGGGGGTTAGTGAAGGACAATGCGAACCACCCGAGCGCTTGGGCTCGGAGGTTCAAGGCCGCGATGGTGCGCATGGGTTCGATCGAGGTGCTTACCGGGGCGCAAGGGGAAATTAGGAGGAATTGCAGGGTGGTAAATTAAAGGATTCGTGTAAAAATGTTTGAGAACCGCTCCCTCAATTAGTCCGTTTTGAATTTTGTTCTTCGAAGGCGTTCGCGTTATGGTGTGAGGTTAAGAGCCGGGTAACTTCTTGGTGGTGCAATCAATACCGGTTTCCTCTGAATTTGTGTACTACATGCGGTCTTAGTAAATGAATGACAGATATAATTACTAAGCTCTCAGCTGTGTTTATTTTAGTGTGTCGTGTTCATTAGATTGACGCTTGATCATTGATTGGTTTGATCTGTCCTATGGGCAAATATACGATGACAAAGCCATGAAAACGACTCAAGCTTGGCGGCTGAGAGAAGCAAGAGAACATTCATTTTCTACTCATTTTCGACTTTACACGCATGCTATTTAGCTACTTATCAATCTGTGGGCATGCATTATCTAGAAGGGGCAAATGACTGAAATCGATCTTGACCTCTTCTAGTCCATAGATCGGATGCGATCATGTATAAGGCCCATGGGAAAGAATTTCTTGCTTTTGTTGCCATCATCTACAGTTCGTTGGAGCGCATTTGTACATCCTTTTGCCGACCATGCTTTGGCTTGTCAATCATCAATGGTTCAAATATTTCCAAACCTCCTATTTGACGTATGCACGTAAGAAGTTGAAGTATTCTATAACTTTAATCTACATGTCCATCCATGGCATTTTTGGCTAAAAAAAAAATATCTCTGTTTGCTTCAACACAACACCACGATGTTATTACGAGATTCGTTTATTGAATCAAAATAGCATCTTTTTCTGAATTTTCTTGGTCTAGCAAAAGCAAAGGATCATATAAGAGCTATGCAAACCATATCGCTGTAATCAATTTAACGGGGTGTCGTAGTCATCTGTCCCAAAAAGTATAATAAATTCAACTCCTTTTCTCTTCATTATATCGGGACTATGACGTCAAAAGACAACATTAATCTATCTGAAAATGGTCATGAAACTATGACTAACCAGAAAGATGCCCAACGGGGATCGTAACGGAGCAAAGATTATTTTGAAGATCTGCTTCAGTTGGTTAGGCTCGGCCTCATCCGATTTGCCCAAAAGTCTCCCAACCGTACAATCTTTTACCTAACTTTCCTCCTCACAACGAAATTTCCTCTTCAATGAAATGAATACAAGAACCCTCTCACTTATTATTTATTTTTTTCCTTTTATGATAAGAAATCCCATCTAGAGCAAGTTAACTCTAGGACAATTTGCACTTGATCATGTGGAATCAAGCAAACCTATTCATTGTGATAATTATACGCACGCCAATTCAATTTTAAACATTTCAATTTGGTCAATTTAGTTTTCAACGTTTTAATAATTTGTCAAAATATATTTTTCGGCCAATTTTGACCGACAATTGTTGATGTGGACGAAGTGAATGGCCGTGTGTATAGAGGCTCACTTGCACTGTTATAAATTCACCATTTCCTTTCCATCACTTGCTCAAGACACAAAAGAAGTGGGTGGCTGTGTGTGTCCTCGCCCTTCTTCTCTAGGTGCGTGGGGGAGCCCATTTAGTTGGTAAGTAGGGGTGAACAAAAGAATTGGATTGAATTGGCAACCACCCAAATTGAATCAAACTAGCCAGTTTTGGACGGTTTTCGCTGGAATTAGTCCGGTTCCTAAAATGTGGAATTGTGAATAACCGGTCTGGTACCTATTTCTTATGCAGAACCAGACCAATAGATTGAACTAATGGAATCGGTCAAAGGTGACACTAAATTAAGATTACACCTGTTTCTTTCTCTCTTTTAGACCTTAGCTTCTCACCTCCCTTTATTGCGATTGACGCTCTCACCTTCCTCTCTCACACAGCCACGACGGTCACGTGGAGCCACCATCACAGCAAAGCTAGACGAAAATAAAGTCACCATCATAGTGAAACTAGATGAGATTAAAGCTCATCATGTGGAAACTAAGCATGAAATAGAGCTGAAAGAGTTTCGTTAGTGGAGGAACTGTTTGGTGCTTAATGTAGATGACAAAGAGTAGAGAGAAAGGCCCCGTTTAGTTTAGTATTCCCAAGGGACTTTCAGCCTTGAAAGCCCATTGGGAAAAAATTTAGGTGTTTGGTTCAGCATTTGGAGGTGCCATTGGCTAAATGATGGCCTTTGGAATGCTGAAAGCCCAAAACAAGTCTCTACCTACTTTGGGCTTTCAGTATTTCAGAAATGCAAGTCCACCTCTACTATTCATCCGTTGACTTTTAAAAAAAAAAACTAATCATCTTCCCCACACCCCAACCGCCGTTGATTGGTGATGGAGTTTCATCGGATTTTATTTTTATTTTTTTAAAAAATAATAAAAACCCTTTGTAAATGTTGGGTTCACCTTTATTTCTTTTGTTTTGTCATTTTTATCTTTTGACAATCAATAGCCCAACTTTTTATCAATACACTATAATGATCATTAATTAACGAAAATGATTAATACTACAATAATTAAAAAAACATATTCAAAGTTGAAAACAAACCTAAAAGAACCCTAGGCCAAAAGTTGAGCTTTATATTTAATCTATAATCAAATTTTTTAATATAATTTTTAAATAAATTTACTAATATATATCTTTTACATTACTTTCAACGTGAAAAATGTAAAATGTTATATAGTTATTGTTTTTTTTTTTGTAATTTTAAAAATACTAAAACTAAAAAACTTAATTTGGTCACACCAATGGGTTTTTCAAATATATGTGTATCAAATAGTCTTGCATTTCCTTTAAGCATTTTTCAGTTATAGTTTACCAAACAGTCTAGCATTTCGAAAAATCCATTTACCTCAAAGGTATTTGCATTCTTCTAAGAGCATTTTCCCAAAACCGAACCAAATGGGCCCAAAGTAAACACAGGGAGGTGCGGGTGTTTTAATAATAAAATGAAAAGGTATATCCACAAAAATATTTCCGTAATAGCGTGTCGGTTCCGTCTGTGCACATTTGCCTAGGGAAATGTTTCTTTGATCCCACGAAGACTGAAAAAAGTAGTGAGTTTCTTTCTATTAATTTTTTTGGATTAAATTAATAAACCATTTTTTAAAAAAAAAGAAAAAAATAATAAAGTTGCGCACAACTGTAGTTTGCCCGGTTCTATAACTGTCCGATCCAGTTACTACTTCTGAAATTTGGAGCCGAGAGTTGTCGGGAATCAATCACCCCTATTGGCGAGTTGAGATGGCTCTCAAAATGCAAATAGTCAAGTGCGAGTATATCGATGAGGACTTGATGAACTGCCCGACAGCCCTTTGCTTCACGAGTACGACTCAATCCGCAAGAAGATACCTGTACTTGCCCACAATGGCGAGTCACCAGTGATTGTTGAGTACGTTGACGAGACTTGGAATGACCGCCCCATGATCTTGTTGTCATAAGATTCGTGTGACCGCGATGTTGTGCGGTTTTGGGCCAAGTTCATAGATGAGAAGGTATATTGACCTTTGACTACCTTGCCTTCATTGGATGGCTATAAAATAACGAGTTTGCACTCATACATCTTTGTTCTTGTATGTCCTAAAATTATTATCTCGTGATCAATGAACTTTAACTCTTAAATTTTAAGTAGGTTATTGAACTTTCAGTATTTTGAATAAGGTGACTCAACTTCAGTTTCGCTTTCAACGGAGCACAACAGTTACTTATCAACAAACAAGCCATTAAAATTCGCATTTCTTTGAAAAGTTAGACTAAATCTAAGTGAACCGAATGGATGCTGAACTATAATTTAATGGCATGGCATGAAAGCGGAGTGACAGTAAAGTGACCCTCAAGTGGGATAAGTGTTAAAAAAGTCATAAACTTTTGTATTTGTGCTAATTTAGTTATAAACTTTTTTTTGGTGTCAATTTAGTTCTAAACATTTTTACTTTGTGCCAATTCAGTCATTCCTAGCCAATTTTGGCCGGATTTTGTTGACTAGACGCTGATCGACTGACATGGCCTAATCGGCATTAACATGAACAATTTTTAATAATATTTTAATATTTTTGAACTATTTATTTATTTATTCTTTTCTTTTTATTTCTCCTCCTCCTTCCTCTAGTCGGTTGTTGGACCTTGGCAATTGGTCAGAGGTGACTGTCAGCAAGGTCGACGTCAACCTCATCGACCACTGGTGAACCTCGCCTGCCACCTTGCCAATGGTCGCAAGGGTAGCCTCACGTTGGGTGGCGAGGGTTGTCCTCGTTGGCCATGGGGGAGGCTCACTAGTGAGGTTTGACCTTCGCCAAATCCGGTGAGGGGGACCTTCGTTGCCCAACACAAGGTCAGCTTGAGGCTGCCCAAGCCTCGAGGGTGACCTCGCACAAGGCTAGTGAGGCTCAACCCTCGCCAGCTAGGCCGGCCTCATAGTCACGGCCACTAGTGAGGTGGCCGGCGAGGCTCGCCAACCAGAGGAAGGAGGAGAGAAGAAAAAAATAAAAAAGAAAAAGAAAAAGAATATATTTTTTAAAAAATATTAAAATATTATTAAAAGTTATCTATGTCATCGTCAATCGGGTCATGTCAGTCGGCTGGTGCATAGTCAGCAAAATCCGATCAAAATTGGCTGGAAATGATTGACTCGGCACTAAGTAAAAATGTTTAGGGCTAAATTGGCACAAATGTAAAAAGTTTATGATTTTTTTAACACTATTGGCACAAATATAAAAGGTTTAGGATTTTTTTAACACTTCTCCTATAAAAATTGTGTTTACTTTTGATAGGTCATCAGCTGAAAAGTTGACGGAGGGACATAATGAAAAACTGAAATCAAAGTTGTAATTTTTAAAGACCTGCAAGTGAACGACCCGATAGAGAGCGAAGGCAAAATTCAATTACGACGTAAGTAAGCTTCCATATGCTTATATTTAAACAAATCGCGCATCTACTTGGCACTTTTCCCATACCCACGAGAAAATCTGGCACTGACCATTCCTTCATATTGAGAAGTTGCAACCGAGACAAACGCTAACGATTGCATATGGTCGATGAATCATGTATCGTTGGTCTACTTATCACCATCTTATAATATTATCGGAGAAAATTATCCAAAAATTATAAACTTTTTAATTCTATCAATTTAGTCATAAATCTTTTTACTTCTTGCCAATTGAGTACATTCGATCAATTTTCACTAAAAAATGTTGACGTGAATGCCGATAGTGCCAAATAAGATTGCCGGCATTAATGTAGACAAATTTTAATAATATTTCAATATTTTTTCAATATTTATTTTTTCTGATTTTTAAAATTTTTTTTGGTTGTCTTTTTTTTGCCAGTGGCTGGCTGCCCTCACTCACCACAAGCGAGGCTCAATTGGGCGAGCCTCGGCGAGAGGAGTCCTCACCCAGGCACAGACCAGCAAGGGTCAACCTTGCCCAGGCTAGATCTAGCGAGGGCTCCCCTCACTAGATATGGCAAGGCCGACCGTTGCCCAAGCCAAGGCGGCCTAGTTAGATCTGGCCTGGGCAAGGCCTCCCCTCGCCGAGGCTCACCTTCTCTCGGTCAGGCCTTGCTTGTGGTGGGTGAGGCCAGCCAACTAGCTATGGTCGGTGGCCGACTGTCGCCTGTGGTCGGCCATTGACAAAAGAGAAATAAAAAAGCCAAAAAAAATAAAAAATTCAAAAAATTATTAAATTATTAAATTATCAAAATTTATCCATGCTAGCATTGGCAGTTTTAAGTGGCACTACTGGCGTCCATGTCAATATTTTCCAGTGAAAACTGATTGATTGGATTCAATCGATAAGAAATGGAAATGTTTATTACTCAATCAACAAAATTAAAAAATTATGACTAAATTGATAAAATATAATTGATTTAGGATTTTTTAGATAATTTTTTCATATTATCGAGGAATAAATTTAATGGATCACACTGTTGCGCTCCAGCTCAATGGAGATCTTGCCGGCGCGCGGGGATGAAACGAGGAAAGGCGTTGGAGGAAGCATGTGCGCTTCAGCTTTGGGTGGCTGTTAAGACGGGTCCTTGTCTGGTTGAATGGCTATGAGGGCATTTATGGCCTTGAGCGATTGAGTCATGTCTAGTCATCATTTACATGTGATGTTAGGGGTGTATTTCTCTTTCGAATAAAATGGATCTACCAGGTACTTCTTTCGTTATTTAATTATCCTGTTAGGTCCGAGAGACTATGTACGAAGCGGCACGATGAAATGCAATTAGTTCAAAATAATGAAATAAGTCTCCTGTTAACCAGTATTAACTCTCGTCTAAACACAATTAATAAAGATGTATCACATATAAGAAAGGTGTTTGCCTCTATCAGCATCATTCTTGCTTGGTTTCCCATGCTCAAATTTTCTCCAACTGAATCCCTATGAGAAGGCCATTATAGCCAAGGTTTGTGATATCCACGCTTGTCATTTCCTCTGTATCTTCAAGAACCCTAGCCATTGATGTCTAAATATTGTGAGTGTTAGGATTATGCATACAAACAATAATGAAATGGGGAGTAAATAATGAGAAAGAGAAATTGAGGAATAAAATTTATTCTAATTCACCTTTAAACTAGGGGGTACATCCAGTAGAGGATTTTACTCTCAATTTCGAGATGAAGATATTATATATATGCACTAGTAGCTATTCATTAACCTCGATCCAAACTATTAATAAAATATGAGTTTAAATTATAAAGGTTCCTAATGGCTGGAGCTTAGGGTCGTGATGGTTCCATTCTTCTCGACTTGGCCAAAGGGAACACGATAGAGAAGGATAGCACGGGACCACAGCATTATGGGTTTCGAGGTGATTGATGATGCCAAGGCCAAGATCAAAGCCCGATGTCCTAACACCAACTCATGTGCTGACACTGTGGCCTTTGCTGCTCCCGAAGCTATCTGAGCTGCCGGAGGCTTACACCATGCCGTCCCAAGCGGGATGCGGGATGGGAGCGTCTCCCTCGCGGCATAAACGTGTCATAGGTGAGTATACTAAGAAACGGATATTTCTATGTGCGACGGGACACTAAACAAATCGAAAATAAATATTAAAATATTGTTAAAAATTGTCAACTTTAGTATTAGCCGAGCCACGTAGGATGGCTGGTATCTACGTCAGTAAATTCTAGCTAAAATTAACTGGATGAACTCAATTGGTAAAATATAATAATATTTAAGACTCAATTCAAGAAATTAAAAAGTTTATTACTAAATTGTGAAATAGGTTTAGTTCATTTTGACCAATTTTCCCATCTTTGATCGGTACAGAGACTCACGCTAGTATAAATCCGCCATTGCCTCACCGTCACTTGCTCAACACCCAAAAGAAGTGTGTAGCTGTGAGGATTCTCACACGTCCCCGGCCACAGAAGAAGAGAGAGGAGAAAGTGCCCAGATGTGTGAGGAAGAAGTGAAGCTGCTGGGTGCATGGGGGAGCCCGTTTAGCTGGCGGGTGGAGGTGGCTCTCAAAATGAAAGGAGTCGAGTACGAGTATTTTGACGAGGACTTGATGAACCGCCCCAAAAGCTCTTTGCTTCTCGAGTACAACCCGGTCCATAAGAAGATACCCGTGCTCGTCCACAATGGCAAGTCCATTGCTGAGTCGCTGGTGATTCTCGAGTACATCGATGAGATTTGGAATGACCGCCCTGTGATCTTGTTGCCTCAAGATCCGCGCGACCGAGCCATCGCACGTTTCTGGGCCAAGTTCATGGATGACAACGTATGTCTACCTTTGACTCCACCGCCTTCACGGGGTCTTTTTCTTTATGATGCATGGACAACAACAGGTGCCTTTGGCTTTATTTCTTAAGAGGTGAAAGTTTTGAACTCGCTTAATCAAAAGTCCTCAGTCTTGAGACTATAGAGTAATGAGTTTGCACCCTTTATATATGTTTGTTCTCAGGTATGTCCTTACGTTTCTCAGGTCACTCGACTTTAGGCTCGCTTTCAGCAAATCGGTTGAATTCATTTTGCCACCGATAAGCCATTGAAAACCTTTTTTGTTTGACAAATTAGACTAAAGCTAAGTGAACCGCTTGTTGAGTGTTGAACTATATAATTCAGTGGCATCGCATTGAAAGCAAAGTGAGAATTAAGTGATCCTGAAGAAAAAGTTTGGTGGATCGTGCCATTTTGATTGCAGTGCGTTCCAGCCCTATGGCGATCTTGTCGGCGCGAGGGTATTGAATGAGAAAACGCATTCGAGGAAGCATGTGCCCTCCTAAATGTGCTTGAAGCCGAGCTCAGGGACAAGCAGAAGAGGTTCTTCGGAGGAGACACCATCGGGTTCGTGGATATCGCAGGCAACTTCATCGGCTACTGGATCGGAGTCATCCAAGAAGTGGCCGGGGTCCGTCTGCTGACCCCGGAAAAGTTCCCCCTGCTATGCAAGTGGTGCTGCGAGTTCCAAAACTTCCCCATCATCAAGGAAAATTTGCCTCCGAGAGAGCAACTCTTCGCCTTCTTCAAGGCTCGCTTCGAGAGGAAGAGGAAGACTCTCCGTGGCGGCTTGATGACATTACGGTAAGTACCATTACGGGAAGCGGGGACGATTTCGGACTTTCTTTCGGCTTATGTATTCATGAGCCAAGAAAGAAGGACCGAAATGGTGTTGCTGGTCGCCTTTGGATTGTCATTGTTATGGTTTTCAAGTCTGGTTGAGGTGAGACTGAGTGCTTTATGAGGGCATATTATGGTCTGGGGTGATGGAGTCATATCTAGACGTCACTTAGATGTGACGAATGTGGTGTCTCTATCTCCTTCGAATAAGAATGAAACTATCAGATACTTCTTTTGTTATTTATATTATCTTGCTAGCCTCGAGAGATTTTGCGGGGAGCAGCACAATGAAATACGTTTAGGTCAAGATAACAAATAGGCCTCATGCTCACGAGTGTCGATACTTGTTAAACATGATCAACAACGAAATAGAGTATGCAGGAGAGATTTTGCAGTCAGGCTGCAAAGCTGTTAGGATACATGATTGTCATTCACTCTTTTGTGTCACTAATGATTTCCCAACTGTTCCTAAGCACTCTCTCTCTCTCTCTCTCTCTCTCTCTCTCTCTCTATCTTTCTCTCTCCCTCCCCTTGCCGCTGACTGAATAGTCATGGTTGCGTGCCCAGCCGTGCCCAGCCTTGCCGGCGTTGACGCATTCCACCTAGGTCATTCTGATTGCGCCATTTTCGTTGTCGGTGCTCTCTCTTTCTAGCGCGCATCGAGGATGGAGCCAGATCTGGCTTTGGCATGACTCGATCCTTATTTGATTGCTTAATAAAAAAACTCTAGGGATGCTCTGAGGAGAGCTCCAAAAGAGATGTCAAATTTAATTGCTTTATGGTTTTCCAACCATTAATGCAAAAGGAGGCTTTTACAATCCGACCAGCGATGGTTTTCCCGGAAGATTGAGAGACATTAGACCAAATAAGAATTAATCTCACTAATGGTTCGCAAAATATTTTAAGTTTTTTATATATTGCTACACTTTATATAAAAAATTACAAAATATGCACGTGATAAAAAAAATAAGCTATAAAGGTTTATTGTCGAAATACGTGCAAAAAAAAAAAAAAAAAAAAACAACGAAAGATGACAATGATCTATGAAAAGAGAAAACAAGACAATCACAATGAAAAGGGAAGTGGATGTAGATTGTGTAAAAAGAGGATATCATGCAATCTGTCTTTTTTTTCCTTTATCTATTTTAGTATTGGTATTAGAGTACTCTTGGTTCATGACCTTGGTTTCAATGGATCTAAAAGCCTAGAGTAAAGTTTTAATATTTGACATGGTGGGCTCCATGTAGTTCATGACCTTTTGTTCTGTGTCTCATTAAAAAAAAAAAAAAAGGTCACAAATTATAATTATGTATTTTCATATGCTACCCGATATCCTCTTTTTACACAATCTACATCCACTCTTTTTTATACAAGTCGGGCAGCTAATTGATGCACATCTTGTAAAAAATGTGTTATGCATGTTACATAAATAAAAATTGATCCTACCAGCATTAATATTTGAGCCATTGGGATCGAGCCTGAAATGGGCCCTATAATAATTAGAATCAACAATCCAAAGCATTTGATTCTATTTGGATGAAGACAACTGGAAATCGAAAAGACATGGGAGAAAACCTTTTTCATATGCCATTTAAAAAGGATTCGTGTATGGGCCATTTCTTACAAAAATTGACCGGAAGAACTACATTACAAATCATTAAAAGTTTTAAATTAGCAAAATTTTAAAATTAGGACTGAACCGGCATTGTATAATAGATGATTAGCGTCTACGTCAACAATTTTCGATCAAAATTAATCAAAAAACTATATTGATAAATAGTCAAAAGCGTCAGCTAAATCACCTAAATTAAAAAAGAAATCATGACTAAATTAATCTCCATACAATGAATTTAGGTTTATTTGAATAATTTCCCCTCTAATCTTCTGTTCTTGTATTTCCAAACAGCACATAAAATATAATATTTAATGCCGCCAAAGGGGAGAGTTTCCATCTCATGTAACCCCGTCTTCCACCTAATTACTCTCCTTTCTTGTCTCTTGCTAGCCTCATATTCCATGAGTGCCGGACACGACACTTAAGTGCCAAAAGATAGAAAAGTGGCATTTAAGTGTAAAAATTGGAGCAAAATAAATCACTTATGTGCCAACGGCGAGAAAATCCAGCTAAAATGCTGAAGTGACGATTTTCCAGAAAAGCAAGTGCAAAAACAATATCGTTTTGTTGTTGATGTAGTAAATAATTAATATAAAAATTAATTAAATTAACTTTTAAATTAAATTTATTTAAAATATTTTAGAAAAAAATTAAAAAAAAAAAAAAGGAGGAAGCACGTGTCTAGAGCCCCCTCACTGCCACCGCCTCCCAGCCGTCGCCAAGCCCTAGCCCAAGGTCGGTGACCTCGGCTAATCAACGGCAAGGGTCGGTAGCCTCAGCGAGGGCCCGTGAGCCCTCGCCCAAATGGGTCACTAACCCTTGTTGAATCTGGGGGAGGGCTACAACCCTTGCCCTAGATCTAGGCGAGGGCTTGCAAGCCCTCGCCACTAGTCGGTCAGGGTTGCCAACCCTTGGCCGAGCCCGACAACCCTGGCCAACCCTTTCCCCAACCTTCGCCAACCCTTCCTAGTGATTGTAGGGAGGCGGCGAGGGCTCTTATGAATTTTAAATTATAAATTTTATAATCTCATTTAATTAATTTTATATTAAAATTTAAATTCGTACAAAAAAGACGTCGTTTTTGCGTTTCTTTGTTTAGTCAGCTCTCCAATGAACCATGTAAGCGAGTAAACATAATAAAAAAGTGACCATTAAGAGTCACTTTTTTAACTTTTGGCACTTAAGTATTATTTCATATCAAGTTTTGTCAATTAGGCTGTACTTCTTTCTATATTATATACTCCTTTGCTCAAGGCGTTCAAGTAACAATACCAAAAGAATTATATAGTGAATAAATATATCTTAGCTTTGACTTATTTACATAAGTGCGTACGTGAATGGATTTGTCTCTGACCAGGTCCAACTTGAAGATTGATTGCCAGGAAAGAAATCAAGAAAAATACCAGGTCCAAAGTCAGCAATAAACCAACTAGAAGACGCGCTGTTTTACTCGTACAATGCGAACCCAATGAAAGACTCGTCAAACAAATCCCAAACGCTTCCTTCGACGCTAAGCACCTGCACCAGGCCGTGCAGACATATATGAAAAGCATAACATGACTTGGAGGCATCCTTTAATTCTTTTCAATCTCTCTGGCTGTCTGTCTTTCTCAGCAAAAACACGACGGCGATCAAAATGAGTCAGCCACAAGAGGGATCGCTGATATACAGCTTTGTGGCGCGGGGCACAGTGGTGCTGGCCGAGTACACGCAGTTCACCGGGAACTTTCCAGCCATCGCCGCCGAGTGCCTCCAGCGACTTCCCTTCGGGGGCAGCAAGTTCACCTACACCTGTGACCGCCACACTTTTAATTTCCTGGTCGAGGATGGCTATGGTAATTAAAGAGAAAAAAATGTTTAATCTTTGTGTCAGTTATTTTGTTCTTCTTTTGCTTGATTTTGTTGGAGTCTTTGTGAAGATGTTTAGCTGATTAGAGCAAATAGAGAACGCTAGATATGTCGTTTATGTCGATTTTAGTTTGTGGAGATTATAGTAATTAACGGCGGGTCAATCTTAACTTAGGAGAAGAAATTTCATGGGACACTATGCTAGAACAATTCATCGCTTGAAATGGTGTCAGAGTGAGAGGTCTCGAACATATATCAGATTCACAGACTTTAGGATTTCCTAATCCTGCTAATTTTCCAGTATATGTATTTGCAGCTTACTGCGTCGTGGCTACTGAATCTGTGGGCAAGCAAATCCCGATTGCGTTTTTGGAGCGCTTAAAAGAGGACTTCAAGAAAAGATACGGAGGCGGGAAAGCGGATACAGCTGTCGCCAAAAGTCTCAGCAAGGAGTTCGGGTACGGTCGGCATCAAGAACTATCTCGGTTCACATTCCAATTCGTCCACGTATAGTATATGAGGAACATAATTTCAAGGACGGGAAAGCTCAACGAAGAAATAATGAATATATGAATCTGCAGGCCTGTAATGAAAGAGCAGATGAAGTACACCATAGACCATGCTGAGGAGATTGATAAGCTGATGAAAGTGCAGGCTCAAGTTTCAGAAGTCAAAAACATAATGATGAATAACATCGACCAGGTACATTACCTAAGCTTGAACATATGTTCGATAATGTTTGTATTTTTGCAATCTTATGTCGACCTGAAATCATTACCAATTCTCCGGGCAGTACTTGAGAAAGCTGTGATCTCCGCTTGTTTTTGTACTGCAATTGTTTTCGTCCTACCATGTAGCATGGCTTTTCAAAATTTCGCCTAGTGTAGAATTGCTTCACGAGAACTGCAAATGAGTGTTACCGATGCAGTAACTGGAAAGCCATTTAAACTCCAGTAAAATTACCTCCTGGCAAATCTGGGGTTACAGGTTTAGATATGAATAATTTCAATCATGAATTTAACAAATATAGATAGATTGCGAGATTTAGGCGTGGCCAATGTCCTTTACTTATATATCATGGTATTCTTTTCTTGATTTGTACTCTAGATTGTACCTTTACATGAAGAATCTTGTAAATGTCTCACAATGAGTGATTATAACAACAGCCCTCATCTTGAACTTCTGTGTGCCTTTCTGTTCTGTTTTTCTTCTTATGACCCAATCGTAAATTTATGGTTTGACTCATGAAGAAGTCGATGGGTTTTTGAGATCAAAGTCTTACTATTGCTTACCTCTTGAACTGGGAGAATGATTCACACAGTACCATCTGCTAATTGTGTTTTTCAGGCAATGGACAGGGGAGTAAAACTCACAATTCTAGAGGACAAAGCTGAGAGTCTCCATAACGAGGTAAAATCAGTGACGATTGAGAAAACAGCCTACCTGTCGTGACGCAGGTCGGCCTTTACATGTTTCTTGGGCCTCTTAGTTATAAATACGCGCATTCCTCTAATGCAGGCTCAGATATTCAAGATACGAGGGGAAGAGATTCGGCGGAAGATGTGGTATCAGAACATGAAGATCAAGTTGGCCGTGTTGGGGATCGTGCTGCTTCTCGTGCTGATAATCTGGCTCTCTATATGCAAAGGGTTCAATTGCAGCAATTAGTCACGTTTTTGCACACACCGAGTACAGTCGAGTCTTGCGATGTCCGTGAATCCATACGTTTTCTCGATCTCTTCAAGTCGGCTTGAGAGTTTTGTCATCATGCGAATTTCTCTCCTTATGCGCTCGCACAGATGAGTGCTTGTACCTGAAGAGACGTATTGACAGTTGTAATATGTTCTTGTTCATATGGGAAATTAATTTTTCAAAGGTTTTACTTCTGAAAATCGTTATAATTGCAAATAAAATTTCTATTATTCCGTTCCCAAACTGTGGACTTTCTTTCCCTGCTTGTAAATTTAAGTAAAGGGTTAATACCCTGAAAAATCTCAAATTAGTACACATGTGACAAATTTACCCAAAACTAATTTTTTAACCACAAAAAATCCTAAACTTGTACACTTTTGACTAATTTACCATAAACTAGTATACTTGTGATAAATTTACCTTATGTTAGTTTCTGTTAAATTTTACTGTCAAATTATTAAGTTAAATGACTCGTGACAATTTATTAATATACTAATTTTGTATTTTACTCTTCGTTTGTCACAGTTTGCAATTTTTGTGTTTTTTTTTTTTTTTTTGTAGTATTAATCCAATTTAACATGGGGTATATTTGTTACAAATATACCGGTTTGGAATTTTTGTAGTCGAATAAACTAGTTTTGGGTAAATTTGTCATAAATATACCAATTTAAGATTATTTTTTTTATGGTTAGTCAGGGTAAATTTGTCACGGGTTTACCAATTTAGGGTTTCTCATAGTAAAAAAAATTGGTTGGGATAAATTTGTCACACGTGTATTAGTTTGAGGTTTTTCAGGATATTAATCCTTAAATAAATGTGGATAGTGTTAAAAAAAAAAATTGCTAGTAGAAAAAGATCATTTTTGAGATAATTTTTTATGGTAATTTATCTCCATTTTTATGAAATTACTATTTTTTTTAATAATTCGCATTTACCAATTTTAAACTAAAAAAAAAATTTATATGCATAAAATGTTTTGAAAGTACTAACTCTTGAATGAAATCACTTACCTAAATTAGATCGAGTACGAACTTTTGTCATATTAAATTAACAACTAATTTTAGGTTCTCGTGCCTATTTGAGGAAAAAATTACCAAAAAAGTCCTAAACTTTTTAATTTGATTAATTTAGTCCTAAACATATTGCACTTATGCCAATGTAGTTTCTAAACATATCAATTATGCCAATTTAGTAAACATTTTAACTATTTACCAATTTTGTCATCTTGGCTAATTTTGATCAAAAATTGCCAACATAGTAGTCTAGTTAGTACTGGCGATCCTATGTGGCACAATGACATCGACGCTGAACTTTTTTCTGAATCTTTTTAATTTTTTTATTCTTTTTCTTCTTCTTCTTCTTCTTCTTCTTCTTTTTTTTTTTTTGGCTAACCCTAAGCTAATGAGGTCATCAATTGACCCTCGCAAGCTATAAGCGAGGGCCGATGACCCTTGCCTCATCCGACGCCCTCACAGACCATGGGTGAAGGGTGTTGCCCTCACTAATGGCCGACGAGGGCATGGAGGCCCCGCCCATGGCCAACAAGAGCCACGATGCCCTCACCTAGACTAAGTCTCGCCTCTGGTTGGTGAAAATTGTTCAACAACCTTGTCGGCCTAAGTTGGGAAAAGAAAAGGAAGAGAATAAATAAAGACAAGTAAAAAATTCGGAAAATTGTTAAATATTTTTAAAAATTGTGCAAGTCATCATTGGCCATGCCACATTGGTGATTTTTGGCTAAAATTGACTAACGTGACTAAAATGACATGTAAGAAATTCACAAAAGGTTTAAGACTAAATTAGTATAATTGAAAATTTTAAAACTGAATTGGCATAGGTGTAATAGATTTAAGACTAAATTGATTAAATTGAAAATTTTAGAACTAAATTAACACACATGCAATAAGTTTGGATTATTTTGGTAATTTTTCCCTTATTTGAGTTACTTACCAACTTTTAATTATTGTTTTTGATTTACTAACTTTTCTATCATGAACTTTTGTTTGTTTATTTTAGCAATCTTTATATGTATTAACCCTTTTGCACCAATTTGAATTAGTGTGACTTGCCAACTTTTATCCTACTGAATTTCAATCAAGCTCCTTTAGAGAGATCATCATGCCATTCATAAGTAATCCTTTCATATAAGCCAACTCATCAAAGATGTATAAGGTCGCTTGCCGACGAAAATTTTTCTTACTCTTAATTTTTTATTTTTTTATATGAATGCAACCCTTTAGTGGGTGTACTAGATGTACATAAGTGTATATGTGCGTGTGAAAAGCGACTTAATATTATTTAGGGAAGATTTCGAGACTTTTGGCTTATCTTGAGAAAATGTACTAAAAGAAAATTACTTTTGGCTTATATGCATTTTGATTTTGACACTGGACAGCGTTGGTGAAGGGTCACACGATGCTGCAATAGCAAAAGGAGTAGGGGGAGTGAATTCCTTCGACGTTGAAAGTCTTGCTGCAAAGATGGTATGCATTGAAATTGGCAAACCTAACCATTTCAAACGCATAACACAAGCAATCTTAATTAATCCGCAAGTAATGAATAGGAAGATCGAAAACAAGAATAAATATATAAAGAAAAAAAAAAGCCCTAATATTTAATCCGTACAACACTTTCCATCATTTACTTTTAAAAGTCTATACTCACAACCTTATTTATGCATAAGTAAATAGTTGAAAAGGACCATGTTAAACATTAATCTAATATCATTTTTGAAAAATCCTAGTTCTCATCTCCTCTCTTTTACTCAGCCTTGCCCCGCTTTGTGCCCTGTTCAACCGCCGCTACCTCGGCTACACCGTCGACTCTATCTCTTGGACGGATTGGTGTCGTCGAAATCTTCCAATGATGGGTACTTAGTTTAGTGACTAAATACCCATCCACAGAGGTGACGAGTGACAAAATTGGGCATACTCCGACTTTGATCTACTCCATTGACAGCCAACATCAAGCTTCTCATCGTTCCTGTTAACAATCCAAATCTCGAAGATAAGGTATTCGAAAGAACGGAGAAAGTTGAGAGAGAGATGGCGGAGCCTACTATGGCGAGGACGACGGCAACAATCTTGTGCTTAGAACAGCCACTTTGATTTTGGATTATGTCTTGTCTAATCTATGAATTTAGTGATGATTTATTAACTTAATAAGTGAAAGTTCCATGTCATCAAAATTGAATGTAACTATACTATATTAGATTGATGGCAGACCAGTTTGGAATCGCATAGTAAATGATAAGTTCCAAAAGTACGGCATGTGTTAACGTGTGATTAGTCCGATTGGTCTTTGATATGACCAGTTCCATCATGCTGCATTTGTGCACCACAAAAAGAGAAGAAATCCATGCGATCATTTGTCAAGTCGATAGTCTATTTAAGGAACCACTCATAAGTCAATATTAACAAAGAACCACAATGTTTTTCTCTCAAAGTAATCTTTAGGATCATGATCGCCACCCTACCAATGAAGCCTTATCCAATGCACCTGTCGAGCCATATATTTGAATGTAATTGATGTTGATATAAAAAAAATAAAGTCACAAAAGAACAAAAAAGCTAGAAATTAGAAAGAACATGGTCGATGTGCTCTTTGCATTGAATCCCTCTTTTTCTGGTAGAGCAATGAAGAAAAATTTCCTGATCCATTAACAACTTCAACTCAAACATATGTTGAGTTGGCCATGTCACCACTCCTGCCTCTGTCAAGGCCCAGTCCATTTTCAGTTCATTATGTAGGCCCATTTTTGGCCTCCCTCTTTCTTTAATTATTCAATTTGATTGTCCATGTAATTTTCTTTTTCTTTCGACCAATTCCATTTTTTGATTATCTACATCTCTATCATTTGGGTATTTGAGCAAACATATTATCGAGACCAAATTTTTGGATACACCACCTAAAATTAGGCTAATAGATTGCTAAAACTTGGTTCGAGCTCTCCCAAGCCCATACCAACTTGCAACTTAGGTTCAAATATCTAACATGCAAAAGGGAGTCGCCACTAATCAATTTACGGTAGGTCGATTAGACACTTAAGTAAAATAATGAAAGAATTATTTCACTTATACGAACCAAAGACTTTGGGTACGATGACTTGATTATGTTAGATTTTTCTAACACCCTTTCGGTATCTTTCTCTTTTGTTTTTGAAAAATATTTGGTAAGCAGCTTGAATTGATTTTAATTTACTTTCCTAATATGTGAGGTGATCATGCGGGTGCGCAAACCACCAATTTAACACCTAGATAAAGTAGTGAATAAATTGCAGGACTTACCTCATAGCATCGAAAGCATCTATAATATTAGATCAAAAATCACATCGACGGTCCTAGATATGATTTCTAATTAACACGCCATCACTCAATTTTTGTTTTCGCTTTTTAACGAGAATATAGTCCATATGCAATGCAATGTAGTCCTTCTAACCTAATATGAAATAATATGGCATGGCAAAATGTCTTAAACTATATGAATGAGTAAAAATTTTTGGTGATTTTTTTAATTAACATGTAATAATTAAATATGCAATCTAAATTAACCAAAATGACCTAATTCTAATGACGAGCAATTTTTGAGTAAATGAACCTAGCAACAATCACTAATGGGCCTAATTCTATATGACATGCTTTTCATGATTTTATTTAACGAAAATTCGTAATTAAAATCACTAAAAATAAAAATCTAACTAAAGGGAAATACTATCTATTCTAAATGCTTTCTAAACATGCATTTTAAAAAAAAATAACCTACCATGCAATTCATCTAAAAATCTATCTAGACCTAAAATTAAACATGCAATTTTATCTAATATGCAATGCCACTAATTCTAATTTTTTTATGAAATTCAGAATTAAAATTAAGCATTTAATTCAGATAATAATAGAATAAAAAAAAAAAACTAACATCCTAAATGAATGCACTTTTTCTTTTTCTTTTTCATGAAGAATCCCTATTCTAAATATGCCAAATAATTAAAAAAACAAACCTAATCCTAATTCAAACTTTTTTTGGATTTTTTCTTTTTACGAAAATAAAATTGATTCAACCAACACCACAGCAAATCAAGATAAGATCGACATCCACAAATTGATGAATCATATCCCACGATCAAATTGATGAATTATATCCTACGTATGGGATCGGATTGGCCAATTTTAAATAAAATCACGAATCAAATCTTGAGCGTGAGATCGGATTGGCGATTTTCCGTGCGATTGCGAGTCGGATTTCGGGCCCAAAATCGAATTATCAATCGTATGCACGTTGTAATTAGGGATTAATCCCTAATTTAAAAGGCTACTCGAGTTGTGAATATCACGTCGGGATTTCAACCGGGTGCATCAAGGAATATTTCAGAAATCAAATTAGACAAAATTTTTACCTAATCTGTATATTGTCATTCGAATTTGGACTTTTGCGCAATCAAACCGGGATCGCAATCGGGAATGGCGGTGGATGATCGGCTCACAGCGGCAACTACTCATGTTGGTGTGGACTTCTTGGCTCGAGCTCGTCGGTGACCAGTGCGGTGGCTTGGCTTGACGGGGTGCTTCTCGGCAAGGAGAGACCATCACGGTCGAGTGTGTCGCAGTTATTGGTCACGCGAGAAGACGAGTTGCCGCTGGAGTTTATTGATTTCGTCGATCTTGGACCGCGATGAATGGCAGAAACAATTGGAATTCGGAGGACTGCACCGTGTAAGAAGAGAAAAATTCAACCACTTTGACCGAGCAATCTTCTGGAGATTCCTTATTGGCCGATCAAGCTCTCATCCTTTTTATTACGAACCCACCGATTGTTTCCCACTCGCTTGACTTTGCCCCCTTTGACCGAATACTCTTCAATTCACCAAATTTCTCTCTGTACATGGGCGCAAAAGTGCATTCCAGTTTACAGGCCGTTGAGGAAACTCGGCGCGACAGTACGACGGGAACAACGGGTGCTCGTCATTGATTCGGGGCAGCAACCGTGTGTCGCAGAGTTAGACCTGACAGCAGCAACGCCTTCGTGGACTGACGTTAGCTCAGCTAGGTGGAGCGGTTCAGGCGCTCACTAGAGTACATAGTCGCAACTGACTTTGCTGGTCGCTTCGCCTTTCTCTACTGGTTGTGTCGATCTCCAAGTAGTGCTGGTCAGATCATGGGATAACCATACGACCACCCATGATCATGAGAAATAGTAATATAATGGAGAGAAAGAAAGAACAAAGCAGAGGTAAAAAAAAATCTGAATTGAGGCTGTGCTTCTCTCTCAATCTCTCACGCTTTCTTCTCTTTATTCTATCGAGAGCTCTCTCAGAATTGTGGCCGTGTATTCAATGTTTGGCCCTCCCCAAACCCTGGTTGTTTTAATCTATTTATAGACAACGCATTACGGTTTTTAGTATTTCAAAATTGATATCCACAAAGATTCTTTTTCCCCAACGCAATATTCGCAATATTTGTTTTTTCTACTTGCCCTATCCGAAAAATTCATCATATCCCGAAAAATTTCAAATTCTTATTTTCTCACGAAACAATTTCCGATTACTTAAAAAAAAAGGCTTGGGCCAACCCGCTCACTTCGTGGGCTTAGTCCAACTAATTTGAACCCATCCACCGCTGGTTCAATAAAATGCAAAAAATGCATATTAAAAATAAATATACCTAAATCTATATGCTATGCAATTAATATTTTTTCAGGGATAAAATTAACCCATAATATTCTATGCAATAAATAAATGACCAGATCGCTAAAATTTAGGTGTCAACACATATAAACTACATGCAATATCCTGTTCATGAAAATTATTTATATAGTACAACGTAGTACCACCTTTTCTATAGGAATGCAACTATGAATGAGCTGCCTTTAATTAGACTATAGGATAAAATTCAATGCGTTGACAACACATAAAAATGAACTTCGTCTGTTTCCTTCAAGTGGCAGGTGCCTATAAAATTATTTGTTATATCTTTTATGTATGTTTCATGGTCACGAGATTCCTACGTCAAGGGACCGTGCATGATGGAGGAAGACCTCCCAAGATCGCCCAAGGTTCCCACAAGAGCTTATGGAACGTTCCTAAGGATAAATGATACGGTAATTGCACCGATGATCTAGAACTCTCTTGGCATAAATGCCAATAGGTGGTAGGTTAGAAGGCACCATCTTGTCCGCCGCATCAAAAAGCAATCGATGATTGTAATCTGAGGACCTCAAGTATAAAAAGGGTGCCCTCCCCCTCATTGTATCCATCCAATCATTTCATAATCGAAATTCCATTCCCTTGTTTAGAGCTTCTCTTTCTAAAAAATTTCTCTCTCTAAGATCGCACGGTCTCGATTCCAAATGATCGACCGCAACATATGCCTTTCGTATTTTGTTTTCCACTATCCTTTCTTTCATCATTTTATATAGCGTGCTTAAAAGCCATTCGAAGGATAATCATGTGAGTTTGTCTTATGAAAGTTAATTACATGAATATATGTGCTTAGTAGGTGAACTATATCACACAACAGTGACAAGGTGTTTCCTTGTACAATCTAGATTTTCTTCTTCTTTTTCGACCCGGAAAATAAAGGTGTCTATTGAGATAAAATCCGCCACGATATGGGATATAACTCAACTCTGAAATAATATTAGTGAACTTGTATGTATGTTAATCATGTTCATGTCTCAATTAGGTTAATTAACTCAGCTGGTGAGATCACTACATGCTCGCATCGTGCTTTGTTATGAAATCATTATTCAAAGAAATGGTTTGGCAAGTTGGTCTGCTACCCTGTCAATACATTCCAATGCCCCACCATGTTACTTTGACCCGCCATCCACATGCAACATCAAATAAACATTTAGCAGCCCCAACATCTTTTTCTCATGTAAACAGAACAAAATTGTTGTAACTCAAAAATAAAAATATCCATGTCAACATTAGTTGATGGACAAACCTTTACACATACCTGATAACCTAAAAGATGCATATGTTCACCTATCGTTCTTCGGGTACTAATTTAAGAACTTGATTAAATCGAGTGTCTAGATCACTTGTATGTTCAACTTCGTACATTAGCGGAGTACCTCTTTCCATATCGTTAATCTGATTTTCATATGGAATATCGTAATACTCTCTAATCTTAGTTTAAAATTACCAAATTAGTGATTTATTTTCCTCTCTCGAAGTGCACGACCAGTATTGACCGATTGACGTGATAAGGTGAGCCATCGCCCCCAAGACTTTGAACGGTCGAGTTTGCCCATTCCATGGGGAATTGGGACCAGGAGCACTGGCCACCAGAGTCAATTGAGGCATGTCATGTTTGGAAAAAGCAAAGTTGGGGTTTTTCTTTGGAAGACTAGTCAAGATTTGGATCTTCCTGATTGGATTGATCAAATAATATTGGTATGCACGAACCGTCCAAATCGTACATTATTATATGAATTAATAACCTTCACGCATTGTTGATGTAGGCAGTTACGTGCATATATCTGTACACACACAATATATATATATATATATATATATATATAATTTACATTTGTCATTATTCCACTAATTACATTTGCTATTATTCTCCTATAAGTGAATAGCAAATAAAACAAAAATGAGAAACATAAATTTTTAAGAAAATTATTATGGCTGTATATATTTGTGGGGGAATTGTCTAAAAAGTCTTAGACCTATTATATGGTAGCCTATTCAATTATTATAAATCAACCACTAGGATTCGCCCAAGTGGCCACCCTTCCAACATGGAAGGGGGAGGTGAGGGGTTCAAATCCCCACCTTCTCAGGGGGAATGGGGTGGGGACGCGTAAGTTTCAAGAGTGGGTTTTGATTCCCACACCCTACAAGAGACAAGGCAAAAGTATGAGAGTGTGTGTAGAATAGGAATAAAGTAGGACTGACCAAAAAAAAAATTATTATAAATCTTTCAACTGTATCAATTTAGTCCATAACTTTTTGAAGATTTGTCAATTTAGTTCTTCTCATTAATTTTGATCAGAAATCACTAATATGACTACCGGCCGACCTTTTTGGCATGGTCTGGACAATTTATGCGTAATGCGTGTGACGAGTGAAATGCGCGTCGATTCTAGATTCTTTTTTTTTGGTAAAGTCGTCGATTCTAGATTCTTGTGGCACTTATCAATAAAATTCAATTCGATGTCCGTGTCTCTATTTGAATCAGTCATAGGTTGTTGCCTTCTTGGAGGGTCATCATCTATTATCGGAGATCTAATCGAAGGATTTGGATATCCAAGTCGGATCTCTTCATCTCTTCTTTCACTAGAAAGTAATTAAAAGTCGTAATTAAATCGCCTCCAAATTAAGTTTCCCAGCGTGGTCCCCATCGCCCATCAAGTTGTGGGCTTTTTCTTCTTAAGCGACGTATACTTTGCCCCGCTTCCAAACCACAGAACGGAGTCAAACAAATGACCGAGATATCTGCAGAACTACGTAGCCTATTCCAAGCTAGCCGAAGAGCCTGTTTTAGCTAAGTTTTTTGGGCAAATTAGATTTGAGTAATAATTATTCAAAAAGTCTTAAACCTATTATGTGACGGTCATATTGGTGTTTTCATTTTTAAGTTAGTTAATTTAATTATAAACATTTTGACCATTTGTCAATATAATCATTCTGACCGATTTTGACTGGTAATCGCTGACATGGATATCGTACATCCTATGTGACACCATTAGTGTTGATGTTGAAGTTATTTGCAATTTTTAAAAATTTATATGAATTTTTTTTTTCTTTTTTTCTTTTTGTCATTCTAGCTCTGCTAGGGGGAGAGAGAGAGAAAATTGTTATTGTCGGTATTAGTTGTACCGAAGACAGCAACTAGAGATGACTAAATTGAATGGGCCCTATCGTGGAAGGGTAAATTTTTTTTCTCATCCCAAATCCTAAATAAAATGTCCATAAAAAATTACATCGAGACAGGTTGGATAAATAAGATTCATAGTATACTTTTTACTACTGATCAGGAAAAATTTGAAGAAAAAATAGATGCATTTGATAAAAATTCATTATAACAGGAAAAAAAAAACTTTCTTTATTTCCATTTCCAGAAATCCACGTTAACAATTTTCAATCAAAATTGACGTAATGATTACATTGGCAAATCGTAAAAAATTAATTACGACCAAATTGGCCAAATCTAAAAAATTAAAACTGAATTTAGTGCTATATAAAATGTTCAGGACTTTACAAGTAATTTTCTTAATTCCCATGTATCCACTTCTTCGACCAAACCGGACGTGGTGCGATTCTTCAGATTCTCGAGATAACCCATGGAGGGCTCAGGGCAGCCATTTTCAGTGTTGATAGCGTCGATCAAGTTTAGTGACTTCCAATGAGGAAAATTGACGAATTCAAAACGCCAAAAGTCACACCAAAGAAGGAATCAAGAGATTCATGCGACGAATATCCGCCAGCTCATGGCTTCTTTCTCCTATTTTTGTCATTGTCAATGTCACATCCCTTAGGAAAATATAATATAATAACAATTTTTTTTTTGTAAGAAATTTCTTATGCTTATAAATTTCTTCATAATAACTATACAACCAACCAGTCGAAATCACCTTCCCATAATTTTGTAAATCATGATTGTAAAATATAGTAGAAAACAATCTCAACTATTATTATAATGATAGCCCATTATTTAAAAGCAATATCATAGTTATCATCTAGTGGTTGGGAAATGATATTTGAGTCCACTTTAAAAAAAAAAAAATCTCATAACTTGTAATTGATAATTTTTTAGAACAGTGACATACAAAAAAAAATAACCTCATGACTTATAATTGAGAATTTTTTAAAACAGTCATATACTTGGAATCTTCAACAACCAACATACATGCACATCAGGCAAGCTAGATCTACAAATTAAAAAAAGAAAAACAAAAAATCTACATCGAAAAAGCTAGGCAAAATTTAAAATCCACCCATATCGCCAAATCCGCCGTCGCAGCCGCCCGAGTCGGACACCATGTCTCCGATTAGCAGCCCGCCGAGCAGCCCTCCCGCCAATCCGGCCCCTAATCCCAACCCTAACTTGTTCTTCTTCGGAGCCTGTTGCGCCTGCTGGTTCGGGTAATACCCGTAGCCCGGCGGCGGAGGCTGCGCGTACCCGTAGCCCGCCGGGGGCGGCGGAGGATACCCATAAGCGCCGTACTGCTGCGGCGGCGGCGGATATCCAGCCGGCGGCGGAGGCGGGTATGCATATCCTGGGGGCGGCGGGGGCGGGTATCCGCCGGCCGGGGCAGGCGGGTAAACTTCTCCGTAGGACCCGCTGGGGCCGGCCTGGACCGGGTAAGCCGCGACCGCCACGTCAGCCTTGGGGGCGGTCGAGTGATCGGCGGCGGTGAGCTTGTCGCTGAATTTGTAGGAGAAGTGGAGCTCCCCCTTGGGCTTCCCGGACGGCTTGCGCACCTGGTAGGTCACGGTCGCCGGCTGCGACGTCGCCCAGGAGGCCTTGCCGTCGGCGTGGGCGGGGGCGGGGGAGTCGAGGAGCTCCTTGACGGGGACGACGACCTCGCCGACGTCCTTGTCGCCGAGGGCGCGGTCGCAGCGGAGCTTGAAGCGGAGGGTGAGGCGGTTCTGCTGGGCGGAGGCCTCGTCGACGTAGAGCTTGACGGGGAAGTTCCAGAGCGGGTTGCGGCCGCCTTGGCGGTCGGCGGGGGACTTGGACTTCTGGGGGCCGCGGGGGTCGCCGTCGAGGGAGACGACGGCGTAGACGTCCATCTTGGAGATGAGGTTCACGTCCTTGAGGTCCCGGGCGGAGATGACGGTCAGATCGAGGCTCCTGTACTCCATGGTGGCGGTGGAGATCGTGGCGGAGAGATGGAGAGAGGGACGTTCTGGATGAGTCTGTGAATGAATGAATGGAATGCGTGCAAGGTAGATAAAGGAGGGGAGAGGTCAACGCGGTGGAGCTTTACCTGACCTGCGTGGTTAGGTTTAACCTAACCATGGTTGAGGACCTCTTCAGTCCTGGCCTTGGTGGAGGAAGAAGAATTATGGGGGATGTTGACCAAGTCCTTGGAATTTGACTTTTAAGCGTGAGATCATGGGTAGGGGCGATAGATTATTAATTCAATCCGGTCCCACCTCGAGATTTGCATCGGAGGGACCAATTTAAAATTTCCGAATCAGGACTGATTAGTTTAGTTTGGCTACCGGGCGATGATCGTGGGCCGTAAGGGAAAAAATAAAGAGGAGAAGGGACGAGAGTGAAACATTTAAAAAATAATCAGTTTGGTAGTCTGTCTCTCTCTTTATCCATGCGGCTTTAGAGATTTCTTCTAAAGGATCATAAAAAGAGAAATTTAATTACCATTGTAGATCCCTCGTTAATCTAATAATAAAAGTTTTATCTCATCGTCTACACTATTGACATTAATTATAAGAATTATCCATAACAGTGTACTTTCTCATATTGCCGCCCCTAATATTTCAAAATCTTCAAGGCTTACCCGGTCTTCTTAAATGATCTTGATCCATCCTACACTGAAAAATTCTAAATTATGATACACTTTTCTTATATTTCTTTAGAAAATATATCATATTGTTTAAATAAAAAAAAAACAACTCTTGGTTACTTTTGACAAGTGATAGATTTAGTTGGTGAAAGCAAATTTTGATAAATTATAGGTCTATTTGTTTCAAGGAAAACAGTTCTCGGAAAATTATTCTATGACTTCTCGATTTTTGACCGAAAACTAATCAATATATAGAAAATATTTTCAATGTAGTGAAAACAACAATCCTATTGGGGGAAAATGACTTTCTCTTTCAATAAAAAGGAAATAATTTCCCTTAAACCACTAAACAAATTACAACTAATAACTTTCCTTGAAAATGATTTTCATAAAAAGTATTTATTTTATCATGAATAATCAATTAAACAATCACATCCTATGGACGAAATTATCAATAACTTGAAGGAAATTGACAATTTACCAATGAAGTCATCCATAACACAATATGAAGTTATTGACGAGAACGTTGAAGTTTCTCAACAAAGTCATCAATATCGACAATGAATAATCAACACAAAGATAATTGTAGGATGCTTCTCTCCATATATGATGGTTAAGAAATTATTTGTTTCTTCAAATTTAGTAACCATCATATATAACCACCGTTTGTAATTGTCCCATCCCTCAATCAATGAAAGAACTTAACATTCTTACAAATTTTATCTTTATATTTAATTTTCTGAAATATATCTTTTCCACGATTTAATCATCTTTCAATTCCCATAAATCAATTAAACTCCAACGCCGTATTTGGTGTCTCATTTTATTGTCGATTTCCAACAAAGCTTTTTATATCATCGGGCTCTATCATTGATTAAAATCCGTCGAAGCATATCGCTTCCTTGTGTTCCACTAAAACAACTCTTATTCGGAATCACCACAGAACCCATTTTCTCATAATCAAAACCGAAGAACAAATTTTGATAAAAAGAAATTTCGTCGATTGGGACACATTTCGACGAAACGCATATGTTGCCTTTCTTTCTTCTTGACCTTTCTAATAATTTTGCTATCATTTTTCAACAAGAAAACACGCAAACCGTCCTATTCAGGTGCATCTAATCAAACTCTATTCATACAGAGCACAGAATCCATCGCGGGTCAAACATTTGACCACCCAACCGGATGCATTCTCTCTTGCTGGAGAATCCTAGCCTGTCCACTTCTTCTTTTCGTTCCTTTTTTCTCCTTTTGTTCTCTCTCTACATACATACATACATACATATATATATATATATATATATATATATATATATATATATATATATATCCTACCCTAAGAAAGTTCCCATAAAGATCCCCATAATGCAAGACTCAGTCATAGTGGGACGTCGTATTCGCATGACATTTTAGGCACTAATCGTAGGAATTTTAAAGACGAAGTAGATATTGGAATCTGGTGGGTGAAAAGTAGGGAGGAGAACCCCCGGCATTTGGCAACCTCACATCAACCAAAAAACATCCTTGTCCACCGCAGCGCGAGTACATCATTCCTGCATTTGTCAATTCCCACCCCTACATTTCCACTTCTTGCCAGAATTAGCAGTAACTTGGGCATAAAATTTTCCACGTACGTTCGCCAGTTTCTTAATCTGTTGCGCTACTTTCGAATCTTGTATATCTGGTAAGTGTTCACGACGCCTACGCCAACACCGATGCCAACAGGCCCAACCTTATTTTATTAAGTGGGGTTTAAGCACATGGATGCTATGGAAAAATTGTCCAAAAAATCATAAATTTATTGTATATTTTTAATTCAGTTCTAAATTTTTCAATTTTATCAATTGAGTCCCAAACTTTTTATAAGTTTTACCAATTGAGTCGATCCGATCAATTTAGCTGGAAATTGATGACGTGATCGCTAGCGGTCTTATATTGTACAACATTAACATTGACATTTTTAAATCTTTTTTGAAAATTTTAATAATTTTTTTTGTTTTTATTTTATTTTATTTTTTTTTTTTGGGCTAAGTGCTAGCAAGGGTCATTGGCCGACCCTCACTTAAACTAGATTTGATGAGGGCATCATCGATCTCGCCTGATTTGGGCAAGGCTGCATACCCTTGCTTTGGCCTAGATGAGGGCCACAAGGGCTGGTGAGGGTATCACAGCCCTTGTCCAGAGCTAGCGAGGATCCACCAACAACCCTCGCCAATCCTCGAGCCTAGAACTAGCCTTAATGGCAAACAAGAAAAAAATGAAAAAGAGAAAAAACCATAAAACTTATTAAAATTTTCAAAAAAGTATTTAACAATGCACACGTTAATGTCGACCATGCTATATAGGATCGTCGATAATCACATCATTAATTTTTTGTCAAAATTCGCTGGATGAACTTAATTAGCAAAATATAAAAAGATTATGATTTAATTGGCAAAATCAAAAGATTTAGAACTGAATTGGTCAAAGTACAATAGATTTAAGACTTGTTTTGATCCTCCATGAACCCTAAGGTTGCATTTGGTCATCCAAATTTGGATTGGGATAGATAAGATAAGGCAAGATTTGAAATCCTCCAAATATCCTTCGGATAGTAGAAAATCCCATCATATGTTTGGTATAATTTACGATAGGATTCAAAATCTTTGAAAATGCTGTAAAGAAGATTTATGAAATTTAGTTGTTTGTTTTTCCACCACAACCATTTCAACAAACGCCATTAGGGAAGAGCATGAAAACCGTTTCCTCCATTGATGAGAATGGACATCCAGCAAATTGGACTTGGTCCAAATCGGCTGCAATTGTTTTTTTCCTTGGAGTCTGAGTTGTAGCTTTCTGAAATGAACTGAGGAGGTTCTGCGGTTGTGTGAGGGTGGGTGTGAAAGAGAGAGATGCCAAGAGGACGACACGCTGCAGCTCTCATGTCTACTTTTCTCTCTGTCTTTAGTGCTTGATTTGGTATTCCCTGTGCTTTGAATCTCTCGGGGAACTGAATTACATTCGTTTGAAAGACAACTAGTTGTAGAAAACACAAAAGAGCATGGTATAAACAGTACCGAGTAAATAGCCGTGGAGATAAAGCAAGAACATATCATTGGATGCCATGAGGTCAAGGCCGGAAGGGACAAGGAGAGAATTGACAATGAAGATGGAGAGGGTGTAAGGGATGATCTTGATGGGCTCGAGGAGGGCATCCTTGGAGAAGGAGCAAGGGTCAGAGGAGTGATTGATCAAGATGGCGCCGGCGGAGGGTTGCATGTGATGTTGATGGAGCCATGGTCGTTGAGTTATTTTCAATTTTTCTTATCCAATTCGGGTTTATCCAACCCCCTATCCTGGGTTTATCTAGTCTGGAGGACGTCGCCAAATACCAAATAGGATAATTTGTTATCCTATCTTGACATAAATCCAAACTACCAGATGCAGTCTAAATGTTCCATATATTTGGTCAGGGTCTTCATTCGCGCCCTACCGACCGTTCTGTTGCCTCTTTTAACCAACGTTTTCTATCTCTTGCTCGGAACCGATCAACTTTATTGGTGGGACGTTCAAAAGTTTCCGTTCAACGTGACCAAATCATCCTCTATCTTATCCCCAATTAGGCAGATACCCATCTTTCCCCACTAATAGATTCGTTCACGATCTTCGTCTTACGAAACGTTCTCGTCTCCACCCTCACTCACTTTGCACACGAAGTCGATGTTCATCGCCTCGCACTCCACGTCATAAAAGCATGGCAGGGCTTACCGCTGCCTTTTAAAAGCTTTCCGTTAAACTTTAAGTGGCATTCAACAATTGCACCAACCCTAGATCGCCATGTCCCACCGAAGGGTAGCTTTGGCTCCCCTGAAGTTCGAGTTTCTGGTTTAACACTTGCTCGATTTTCATCTACCAGGACTAGATCATCTGTAGGAACACAACACACACTGAGATAACGACATGTAGTATACGTCTTGTCAGTTCGTCCATGATCGTAGCATAAAATATGGGGACTCGAAGTCGAACCCACGGCATAACCCTCTGGTTACGAGGAGGTCCCTTCTTTCTTTCGAGAGTCTGAGGTGACGGCGCGACGTTAGATTTTTCTTTGTCCCTCTGTTACTATTTATTTTCTTCACGTTCTTAAGATAAGCTTGTTAATTGTGTTTTCCACTCTAATTATGTGTTGGTCGTGGAAATTCCGAACTAAATGGACGAGAAATCAGCACGAGGCAAGAAAATGAAAGGGAGATGAGTTCAAGGTGGCAAAGCACGGAAGACACATGGGAAGTTAATAGGAGTTTTGGTGATAGAACTGAGAAGTTACAGCTTGGGGGAGACAGGCGCATTTCTCATTCCGTACGATACTCACTTAAATATCAACATCTTTTTTTTGCCCACTTGAGTACATAAATTTGAAAAATCGATCATTTGAGTGCCAATTCCAATTTGATGTGGCTTCATCGGCGTTGACATAGATAATTTTCTAACTATTTTTATATTTTCTATTTTTTTTCTTTAAGGGTGATGAGGGTCATTGACGACTCTTACTGGCCGCAAAAACCTTGCCCTTGGTCACGAAGGCCCTAGGTGAGGGTGTTGTGGCCTTGTTGGCCGCTAGCAATGCCACCCATGGCTACCTAGAGCTGGCGATGGCCCTTGCTAGTGAGGGCCACGGGACCAAGAGTGGGAGAGGGTTTTGTGGCTAGTGATGGTTTCGCGGCCAGCGAGGGTCGCCAATGACCCTTGCCAATACTAAAAAAATAAAAAACAAAAAATTCAAAAAAAAAATCACATAGGATGATTTACCGAAATTTGGCACTCAAGTAATTAATTTTACTCCAATGCGACATTTAAGTGAACTAAAAAAAATTATACTTAAATGAGTGTCACACGAAAGTTTTGACACTTTTACTATTCCTACCTCCTTCTAGGGCTTTGCCTTTTCAATTTCTTGGCACTTTTTCTTTCTATTTATCTCAATTCAACACATTTCAATTCCTTATAGTTTTTCTTTTAATGCGCTTCACTTCTCATTGCACTTATGGTGCGTTCATTTGGGGAAAGTATTTTTCCGGAATTGATATTTTGGACTTTCACTAGTTTAATTTGCGAAAAATGACTAGTCAACGGAGATTACATTCTAGTTAGTGAAAACATTCATGCATAAGTTTAGGAAAGTAAATTCCAAAATCTAAAGAGACGAAAAAACTTTTGGAATTGTTCCTCTCAAAATTTTAAAGTTTTTATTTTATTTTAATTTTTCCTTTTCAAGCTTATTGATTTGGCAAGGCCTAGCCTTGTTGACCTCTAGCGAGGCTCGAGCTCATTGATCTAGTGACGTTGAGCTCGCTAGTTTGCGCCTGTGGCTAGTAAACGACCGTCACAAGGCTCAACAAACCGGTGGAGGGGAAGAAAAAAGGAAAATAAAATAAAATAAGAACCATTCAATTGTTTTTTTATCATGAGATGTCATGCCCAAGAAGGGCACGCTAGATTTAGGCGTGCCTAATCGAGTAAAACATTGAGAGGAAAATTGTCCAAAAAAACCTAAAATTATTGCACTTTTACCAATTCAATTATAAACATTTTAATTTTGTCAATTAAGTCCTAAAATTTTAACATTATTCCAATTGAGTCAATCTAACTAATTTTGACTGGAAATTGCTAATATGGACGTCAATTGTCTTATATGATACGATCGACGCTAACGTAAACAATTTTTAATAATATTTTTCGATTATTTATTTCAGACCAAGCAAGGGCATTGTGGCCCTTGCTAGCCATAAAGCGAGGATGTTGACCCCTGCCTGGTCTAGGGGTGAGCATGGTCCAAGTAAACGGTTCTCACCTCAATCGGGAATCATCCACTAAGGATCAGTTTTGAAAATTTGAAATTGGGAATCATCCTTTGGTTCCATGGACCCACACGACAACCAGACCGTTGGTCAGGTTCGCTTCGGTTCGGTCCGATTCCAAGGTGGATCTATGAAACTTGTTCCGTTGAGCTTCACGCACTCAATGCAACATTTTCAGGCAAACCAAAGTAAAGTAAAAGACAACAAATTCTTTATTCTTAATTACAAGATTAGTAAAAAGATTGGATTCATAAAAGTTAAGAGTTGATACCATAGGTTGATGGGCATTGAGCTTGAGAGTTGAGATTGTGCGTGAAAGATAAAGAGATGACTCATATAAGGTGAAAGTGAAATAAGAAGAGCACTCAGTTAATGGATGTTAAGTTTAAGATTAGGGATTTTAGGGTTTTCATTTTTCTTGAATGTTCTTTTTGTGGAAAAATTTTCTTAAAAATTTAATATATATTTATATATCACCAGTAGGGTCTAAGTGGGTCGGTGGCAATTCCACATCTAGAATTAGGAGCTAGAGGGTATCCGCCAGTTCCAAATTCCAATGAATGGGAATCGAAAACCGGACCGCTTCCCTTGGGAATTGCTGATTCTAACAATTTCAAGCGATTTGTGATTTTTTTGCATATCCCTACCTAGATCTAGGCAAGGGCTTGACACCTTCACTTGTGGCTGATGAGAGTATAGAGGCCCTCATTGGCCAAAGATGTAAAAAACAAAGAAAAGAAACAAAAGGGAAAAGAAAAATATAAAAAGAAAAATTAAAAATAAAAATTATCCTTATTAATGCCATATGTATTACATAAGATGATCAATATCTACGTTAGTAATTTTCAATCAAAATTGATTAGATAAATTCAATTGGCAAGACATAAAGCGGCTTAGAATTCAATTAATAAAATTAAAAAGTTCAAAATTGAATTAACAAAATATGAAATCATCTTAATATAAAGCGGCGAGGAGGACCTGTCTCCTCATGGTGGTGCGAGTGCCATCATCATGAAGCGTGGACCCTCGCCTAAAATCATGGCCCGCCCTGCCCTCGCGGAGCGACGGCTTAGGCATCGCCGCCGCCCTTCTCTCCGGAGGTGCGCACGCCTGCTCTGACTTTCTTATATGAAATTCGATGTCGGCCGTCTGCACGCCTCGTCCGTGTCCTTTCCCGTGTGGGCAATGGGCATGGCCGCGTCACGAACTCCCATTGAAGTGACAGGCATGTGATTAGACCGTTCAATTGCACAAATCGAGCAACGTGTTTCGCTGCTTATAGAACATGTTCCACGACCATGGTATAAACTCCTAAGCTCGCTTCCATATTCGTCAATATCTTTCCAATCCCTTCGTGACTATATTTTAAGTTCCCTTTATTTCGATTGAAAATATTGTCTCAATTTTCCGACATTTGAATTAATCAGGATAGTAGATTAATGGAAAATATTTTCTTAATTAACGAGAAATTTATGTTTATATTTGAGAAAACAATTTCATCTTTAAAAAATATCTGAAATCATTTTCTAAATTTTGAATAGATATCGGCATTTGCACTAAAACTCTACTACACTTATGTATAAAACGCCAACACTTGTTTCCTAGCTATAGATAGCGAATTCAAGTCTAGAGACTAGGGTCCGAGACTACTGAGGTCCATCGAGACTAAGCTTGGGTCTAAAAAAGCGGGGTTGAGACCTTGCTACCTGACCTCAAGTCCATGAGGTTGGGCTTAGGAGAATAGTGTCCATGGTCAAGTCCTCGATGCTCGGTCCTAGAATCCGAAACCTTTGCCCGACTCCCACCGCCCGCGCTTGGGTCCATCGTGGGGCGGAACCAGTCCATCGGGGCCAAAGAGCATGTATTTTTTTTTTTCTTTTGGGTCAAAAAAGAGCATCTCTCTTTTTTTTTTGGTCGGAAAAGAGCATGTCTCTAGACAATTTCATTTCCATAAGGATCAAAGCTTATAAAATAAACCGCCTGGTCGAATAGGGTTTCGTCCCAACCAACCCCCTTCCCTCCCTCCCTCCTCTCCGGTAAGTCCTCGATCGATCGATGAACGGTGAATTCCATTCCCCCTTTGCTCTGGCGAGCGTGCCGGCGAGCTCCTCCGCCGCAAGCCGGACCGGAGATTTCGCCCGTGCATTCCTTTCCCCGTTCCGGACGTTCCTTTCCTAATTCTCGATGCTTTTTTGATGTCGTTCCGACAGATTACGGCGTCGGTTCCCGCGTTCGGGCGTCGCTGAATCGGTCTCCGGCGAATGGAGGAGCCGGGGCAGGTCAAGCGCGCCCTGTTGGACGCCGCCGCCGGCGCAATCGCCGGAGCGGTGTCGCGGACGGTGACGTCGCCGCTCGATGTCATCAAAATCCGATTTCAGGTCGCGCTTTCTGAACTCCGGTTTGTTCTTTCTTGTTTTCTTTTGCCCTTTGTGTTCTGTTCGTTTGTGGGGAGCATGGGGTTTTGGCGCAATTGACGCTCGTTTCCGCGGCGCGAGTTGTGGCGAGAGTTTGCTCCTGCATCGGAGAGGATCCGCGATTCGGGCAATGCTGAAGGTTTATTCTGTGTATCTTTGCAGGTTCAGCTGGAGCCGACATCGACGTGGGCTTTGGTAGGGAGTAATTTGCCCGCGAGGTCGAAGTACACGGGGGTTTTCCAAGCGACGAAGGACATCTTTAGGGAGGAAGGTTTGCCGGTATGATACCTTGAGGTGCTAAATTTTCCCTTTATCAGTGGAAAATTTGTATCTTTACTCTGTGCTGAAGTTATTGCCATTGAATGCCGCTTCCCTCGATATATAAATTAGTGAATAAGACCATTCAGTAATTGGGTATTCGCAGGCTACCTGTGATTAAGTTTCGTTTCGATGGGAGTGAAAAATAGCACCTGAGCTAATTGACTTGTTCGGTGATGTGAAGATTGAGTGCAAGCTTGTGAAGACAGTAGGAGATTGACTTTGGCCTTGTTATTTTTATGCTCAAGTTTTGTCCATGTCCATGAGTGTCATGGAATTGTCCAGATGAATTAAATCAATCACAGTAGCAGATTGCCCTGCTGTTATCACAGATATGATATGCTTTCAGTTTAAGAAAGTACTCGAAGCCAATGCATATAGGTTTGGGGAAAAAGTAGATAGATTGTGAAGCCCTTACATTTGCTGGTCTTCTGACTTTATGTTAAGTTCTTGAAGAGGCTATATGCCCTCTGAAATGACTTACTAGAGTGATGTGTGGAACATTTCTTTTTCGTTTTTCCTCATCTAATAGCCTGTGTAATAGGGTTTCTGGCGTGGCAATGTCCCAGCTTTACTAATGGTTGTGCCATATACAGCGATACAGTTTACAGTCTTGCAAAAACTGAAAACTATTGCAGCTGGTTCCTCAAAGGCAGGTACGTTACAGTTAACTACTGACTATCAGAACATTTTGCAATTCTTGATATTGAGTCAATTCCATGATTTTTGAACCTAGCCAAAATGCCCTGGTTAATATATGGCTTAAATTAATGATTACGTGTATATATGTAGATATATTAAATTCTGCATGACGATGTGCCAGTATAATATAGTATTTTTGTTTGTCCCATTGTGCGAGCTTTTGCTTTTCCCATATGTCTTGTCTCTCTAAAACATATTCTGCTTTTGTGATGCAGAGGATCAAGTGCATTTGAGTCCCTATTTGTCGTATGTCAGTGGGGCATTGGCTGGTTGTACAGCTACAGTTGGTTCGTATCCGTTCGATCTCCTAAGAACAATATTAGCTTCGCAGGGTGAACCTAAGGTAGAGCTTCTCTTATAGGATAGGGCATAGAACATTCTGTTTCTGTTAGCATTTTTTTAAGTCGGCAAGAAATATAGTTTACATGTATACCTGTTTGTTTAGGAAATGGTTGAATTATTATCATAGAGAGCAGAAATCATTTCTCAATGCTGGCAGTAGTTACTTCTTCACATTCTTTTATTTTTCTTTGGAAGACCTGACATAAATGATAGTAGTCATCCTGGAGAAAGATGCTGGGTGCGTGATTGAGAAACATCTGAAGATTGCTGGTGAATTCCCGCTAGGGATCATGTAAAAAGTAATGGTCTAAACTGATTAATAAACAAGGACAGTGCTGTGACCTCTCTTTGTGTAGTTTGAACTTCTACATGCACTGTTTCTCATGAGAAATTGTTGGTTCTCTTCTCTAAAATTTGTCATGGAAATCAATCGCTATTGCATAGGTACTGCCTGTATGTGGATACCCATGCAAAAGGGTTCCTGTTTTTTTGTGGATTTTGGTCATATTTTACAAAGATCTGAGGCTTTAGTAGGTAATTGGTGGCTTTGACATGTGGTTCTATGCATGTAGGTATACCCAAACATGAGATCTGCACTTCTGGATATACTCAGAACTCGTGGGTTTCGAGGATTGTATGCTGGATTAACTCCAACACTTATTGAGATTGTTCCTTATGCTGGCCTGCAGTTTGGCACATATGATTCATTTAAGCGCTGGACAATGGTATGGACATTGTTTTCTATTTTTTCATAATCTCCCATTGTAGGAGACTATTCTGTTAAAACAATTTTTAATGCTCGGAACATAATCTACATTAGTATCAAGGCATTATACTTGCATTGGATATAATGCATTTTCCATGTATTAAGAGATTATTTTTTTCTTTTTCTTCTCTTTGTTCGGGTGGGGGTTGTTTTCACTTTTGTCTTTGAGACCTGGAGGAGTAGTGGTATTTAGCTTTTATTAGCTTTCCTTTCTTTTCTTTATGCTGATTTTAGTTACATTAATGCTGGTTGTTGTTGTTTGTAGAAGTATTTAATGTCAGTTGCTTGGGAGTTAGGAGTGCCATTTTCCAAAATATTGGGGGAGCTAATTGGATGTTCTCTCCTTTCTTTTGGCTGTGTAAGTTCAGTATGTGTAATGAGTTTTCTTCTTCCATGTGTAGGATTGGAACCATCACAGATCCTCCAAAACAGGCTTACAGAGCGAGGATGATAGCCTTTCGAGTTTTCAGCTTTTTCTTTGTGGGTTAGCTGCTGGGACATTTGCCAAACTTGTCTGTCATCCTCTGGATGTTGTCAAGAAGAGATTCCAGGTATATATCTTCTTAGAACTGCCAAAACTTTAGCATTCAGCATACTTTAGTTCCAGTTAGCGTTGAGATCTCTCAATAGATATACCCAATTACCGGCCAATGATTTTGTTTGGAATGTTTGACCCTGGAATCATTTGACTGGCACCAGATTACTTGGATTATGACATTTTCATTATGGAAAAATATAGTAATGCTTGGCAGTCCAGGCTTCATGCTATTAGACATCAGTCTGTAATTTTTTTCAACTGGCTTGCAGATTGAGGGACTTCCAAGGCATCCGAGATATGGGGCTCGAGTCGAGCCAAGTACTTACCGGAATATGTTTGATGCTCTAAACCGAATCCCACGGTTGGAGGGTTGGTCAGGTCTTTATAAGGGCATAGTCCCTTCTACCATCAAGGCTGCACCAGCTGGCGCTGTAACATTTTTCGTTTTTGAATTAACATCGCATTGGTTTGAGTCAACTTTTAGCTGATTATTTTCTTTACTTTTTTAACCTTTTTTATTCATTTTTAAGATATAGATGTTCATATTTTCCCCATTATTCTTTTCCCTAGAAAAAGATATGTCAATGTCCCCCACCCCAGGGAAGGGGCGAAAAATTATTCTAAAATAGTCAATAGCGTTCAATCCAGAGGTTCCAATCGTGATGTAAGGCAACTATAAATATATGTCGAGTCGCGCGCAGTAGGCAAACCTTTTGCTTTAGACATCTTTAGATACTATGCTGCACATTTTTCAGAGGATGTTGTAAACTTGGTCAAAGAATGATCGAGGCAGAGAAATGATCTGCTTATCGTCTCCTACTTATGACTTTGTGCAATGCCCAGCACCGTTGCCAACACTCCTGGAGTGATTGATAAGTTATGAAGTATTGACATTCTCCAAAAAATTTTTTGCTTATCGGACACTTAGATGCGCATCGACACTAGATCAACATGTATAAGAAAGTCCAACACTTGAGTAACTTTCCTTACATTTTTCAACACTCGAGTTTGGAATTCCAACATATAGGATGGGAGGATGGGTATTACAACATGTAAATTCCAACATATAGGATGGGAGGATGGGTATTACAACATGTAATTTAGACATGCACGTGGTTAATTCTTTCCTTCAAGTTTTATGGATTATTGGAATGGAATTGAATTTGTTAAATTAAAACAATGAATAATATTAAGAAATGGTATATTAATGTCTTTAGTGTAAATTCATTCTAGATTTTTTTTATTATTTATTCATTTGTGAATTTGAATCAAATTAATTTGATTAAAATAATCATAAATATATATATAAATATATCCTTAATATATAACGTGTTATAACGTATTGAAATTATCAATTTTTTAAGAAACGATGTTTTGGCATGTCATATTTTGTCATGTCGCGTATCAATATTGGTGCTACTAAGTTGACAAGCTCAATCCCAAAAATCTTGGCCTTATCTAGCGATCCACAATTTACGGAAAATAAAAATAAAAATGAATGAACCTTGAAATTTTTGGAGTAGGTTTTACATCCCCGATGTGTCAAAGGACAGATCAGTTCTATACACGGAAACCATGCAAAAATTCTCTCGACATCAGCAAACATGCCATAAACAGACATGTACACTGATACGATGACTATGAAGACAACTATGCCCGGTATAGAAGGTGTATCCGTCATTCCATCATCTATTATTTAAGGAAAATTGCCTGATAATACACGAGCTAAGTTTCAAAGTCCATGGGGACCGTCAACCATCCTTATTGGCACCCCCTTTGCTGCTGTCTTCTGGAGGCAGTGACACAAACTGCAGGATCTTCTGAACACGTGCGACGTCCACCCGAAATTTTTCTGCGATCTGCTGGATGTCCATGGGGCCGTCATGATCCTCGGTTTTCCCTTGATGCAAGAGGATGATATGGCGTACCTGTGCTACATTGAGAGTCCCCTCGGGAACCGGCCGCTCATCATATCTACCAGAATCCGGTTTCGTGTTTCGTAGTTTTGGCATTGGCCTATTGTACTTTTCCACCACGAAGGCCTGTTTGCATATTTGAAGGAAGATATCAGTGAAGTTGCAAAATCAATGCAGGGGGAATACTCAAGATACACGAGTAATGTGACGGTAGACTGTACAACAAGATCAGGTAGGGTGTATGTCAATTCAAAAGAAGAAAACTCAAGCAATTTGTTTCGCCTTTCAGAGAAAGCAGGAATGCTGTAATGCAGGAAGATGGTCCAAGATGTTCTCCTGTTTTCCTTTTACCGAGCAGAAAAATGTATGAGGCCAATGAGTAATATTCTATGGTCGATATGTCAAATGAAGTTGGAGCCTCGCAAGCATCATTAGCCTCATTAGTTGGCAAATTCATGAGTCAGATATACCTAGTCTCTAACAGATTAGTTCCAAACGACTTATATATCATCCGAAGTATATGTCCACAACTAAAGTGTAGAAATGGATAGTGGACTGAGCGAGCACATGAGGAGCAACAAGAAAAAGAGCAACTCCATTAACATTCTAAAGCAATGCTGCACCACATAATTAGCAAGGAAGACAGGATGAGTTAATCATGCCTTCCAACAACTAAAAGAGAGCAAGCAAATACCCATTTCTACTGCCATCCAGCTACCTAAAACTCAGTAAACTTTTTCCTATAAGATAATAAGGGTGCATTTGGTAACCATTCTGTTTCCGAAAATAATTTCTACTTCGAAATGATTCTTTTTTATTTTGTTCCCTAGACGAGTTTTTAAGCATTTGAAGGCGTTCGATAACTATCTAAAATTTTTATTTCCAAGATAAAAATGCGTTTGATAAAATCTCAAATTCTTTTGTAAATTAGAATTTCTTTCAATTTTTTTAATACTTTTATTATATTTTTCTCTTTTTTCTTTTCTTATTTCTCTTTTTTTCTTTTTCTTTTTCCATCCCTCTTCTTCTTCTCCAATTGGTTGCCAGTCAGCGTGGCCCACGACCTGCTGGGTGAGGTTTGGCGAGGCTCACCGGGCCAAGCAAGGCTTGGCGAGGCTCGACCTTGCCCAAAGGCCGGCCTCACACCAGCTTGGCAAGGCCGAGTCTCGTGGCGGCTGGCGGTAAGGCCCGGCTCCCAGCCGGCGCGAGGCTGACCCTTGCCAAGCCAGGGCGAGGCTCCGGTGAGGTCGTTGGACCTCACCCAGACAGTCGTCAGCTAGGATAGGCTCCGGCAAGGTTGCCAATCATTGTGGTGGCCAGCGACCGACAATGAGGAAGAAGAGAAAAGAAAAAAAAAGAAAAAAAAAAAAATTTTGGCTTAATTCAAAAATTATTCTTGGAAACAAAAAAACAACTTTATCTTCACCAAAAAAAAAAAAAAAAACAACTTTATTCTACTTTTCGATTTTATTTCAAATCCATTTCCCGGGAACAAATTTGTTCTTGGAAACAAAAAAGTTATCAAATGGATTTCTGTTCCGGAAAACAAAATAATAGAATCAGCTATTTGATCAGTTAACAAACAAACCCTAAGAGTCCCATAAAGATGCTTCGAGTGGCACCATAGTGAGTTTCAAAGGGGGAAAGGTTTGAAAGGTAGTTCACTTTGTCGAAGGAGTGAGTTACTCGAGTGTGATATAACTTTCAGTCAAGTCAAGAATTGTATCAAAGCTGTATTGTGCCCTCTATATTATTAGTTCACAAGAAAAGGTGTGGTACGTACCACTCCTACAGTTAGTGAGCAGAATGTGAATAACACACTTCACAATCATCAACAATTACAGAAAGAAAATCGACTTACGAACCTCACCCATCTCAGGTTTGCCTCCAGGTTTTGATTGAATTCGACCCACCATCTGGCTAAGCATAGTATCATACTGGGGATCGCGATCTTCGAGGACATCATCCGCATTAGCTTTAGTCACTGCATCTACAAGATTCCAATGCATTCATATCCTCAGTCTTATAGCATACAATCAGATGATCACGATTTCGAGCAAATGCAAATGCAAATGCAAATGCAAAGAGGGGGTTGTCAGCCGATCGCTTGAGACTTTAAGGAGGCATTCTTTATCCACAACGATGAAGATACGCAGGAAAATCACATCATTGTAGAGTCGGAGAACGAGAACATGATTCAGAACACCAACTGAATAGAATTAGAACATGCCAACAGCATCATGTTAAGCCCAAGAGCCACCAAATAAACGCAAGTTCGAGAATTCCATCGGAAAAGTGGAAACAGAATCAATCGACCATCTCTCCCATAACCTTTTCTTGAAGAAACAAATAGCTAAACGCCATCAAGTGCACGATAACCAGCAATCAGTATCGTCTACTCTTTAGCCCCACGAAACAAGCATAAAGACTAATTTCTGCTCTTCTTTTCAGTCAGAAAGAATGAACAAAGAACGCGGGTAACTCCATCGATATTTCCCAGGTAAGCAATCTCAAGCAAACAAACAATGCCCAGAAGCAACATTGCAAGCAGAAAACCAAAACCAGCTCGCGAAGAGAGAGAGAGAGAGAGAGAGAGAGAGAGAGAGAGAAACAATCTCTCCCCCTAAGAAAAGCAAGAAAATTTCGAGAGAAACCGACGGAGGGACCAGGGCGCGGGAAGTAACCTGAGGCGGCGGGCGAGTCGGCGGAGGCGGCGGGCGGCCGCGCATCGGGGGCGCGCTTCGGTTGGGGAGGCGGGGCCACGTCCGAACCCGGCGGCGCCTTGATCCTTCCAGCTGCTCGACGAAATGCCTGACCCATCTCCCACTCACGCTCGCTTCGAGCGGCGCCCCACCAGAAATTCAGTCCGACGGAAGGCAATGGAGCTTCGCCAAAGCAGCAAAGGGAGCTTACGCTCGATCACTTCAACCAGAAAGATCAGAGCTTTTGGCGATTCTCTGCACTGAGGGAGAGAGAGAGAGAGGGGCGCCCTGAACGGGAGATTCGCAAGCCACGTAGATTCAACACCGCCGCTTTCTTGAACGAAGACATTTTCTATGTGTTACACGTTAGGCTTTTGATGAATTTCCTCCCCGAAAATTCAAGATTTGAAAAATATTTTTCGAAAAAAATTAATCCATATCGCTCACAAAAATGGATAAATCTAACATAATTTCATCGTGAAGATAGTCAAGGATAAATTGCTAGCAATAATAAAAATGCTTTTTGGTTAACTAATTTTTCAAAGCAATATAACCAATTATTTTTTGAAAAGATGTAATTCCAATCTTGACTTCTTCACGAAAAAACGTGCCCTTAATGAAATTAACAATTAATTCTTTTGGCTTTGATTTCAATCTCTCAATCGATTGAACTCACGCTTCTTTTATAATCGATGAACTTTGATTGCAAAATTAATCCAAACCAAACTTTCCACAAAATGTAGATGTGGCGTGGTGGTCAATATGTCAAATTCTCTATACACCATGTCAATGACACTTGAGCGGGCATGTTAGCCTTTCATAAGAATATAAACAAAGGTACATTGATAACAAAAAAAAAAAAATGAAACATAAAAATTTCAGTACATAAATTGATTAGAATCAAAGTTTTTACATCCCGGTAGCTATCTCTTCTAGAATTTCTTGACAATTAAAAAAAAATCATCTTTGGATGTTTAGCTATCTCTTCTAGAATTCCTCACAAAATCTCAGTCTTGTCTTCTCAAGTTGGTACAGCTTCTTCTGCAAAAAGCTATTTACTCTCCTTGCCTTAGATTTCAATGAATGATTGTCATGTGTTCTTTTCAAAAGTGATTGGTTGGGAAATATGAAGTAAAATGTACAACCAATATCATTAAAAGTAGACCTTTCCTCTTCTAATAAATTTTGCTCCATTAGTATCTCTAGCACTGGCTTAATTTCTCAGGCATATAACTACAACCTGCTTCTTGGGAGGCAAGTTGTCAGAAATCTGAGAGGTTATCCAGAGTACACAAGATCAACTGAGGGATGAAAGCATATCATGTATTTATAAGTGGGTCAAATCTTCTGGTCTAACTAATGAACTGCATCATGGGCAAACATGTTTCTTTCTACACATGAATTAAGATCACCTTCAACACCAGAATAAATTATAAGGAAAAGGAACTGATGGATTGTATTGACAGATGGTTTTGTCATGAACATAAGAAGCACAAACAATCCCAGAATTTGTAGGCCTATGTTTAAAAAAAAAAAAAAAAACTCTATAAACTCTTCTGCAGCAATCCTACTTCAGTTCATGCTAATGAAAATACAGTTGCACTTAAAAATTATATGACAACAACAATTCTGTGAAATCCAGAGCTTCCGGTCCGGAAGGTCAGACTAGAACTTATGACCGGCTAGAGCAGTGAACCCAAATGGAGAGATCAATACTTTGCTCAGCTCCAAATTAGAACTGACTTCACTGCTTATGCCAATGAAGGCCATGTTGAAGAAAGGCACTTCTCACGTCAGAAACCAGCGAATTAGCAACCACTGAGAATGAACAATAACTTCGCCAGTTATTTCTTGAATCAATTCTAGAGACTGTCATTTGTGATGCCTCCCAGATCGTCCTTCCTTTGCTCCTCTGGGCTCAAACTCACAGGAGGGATTGTCTTATTTTCATCAACTTGGGCCCTGCCTGGTGGACGCCTGGAAGGCCGCGGCATCAAGTCTGAGGAGAACTCGTCCCTAGTTCTTCGCTTTTTCTTCGTGTCCATTAGTCCAAACGCAAGAGCTTCCAGCGCTTTAGTGGTGAGTGGCCTATTTCGTGTGCTCTGCCTCCTGGAATTCATATTGTGAGGCTGCTGCTCCAGATTAGCTACACATGACGAGGTGGTGTTACTTGCACTTATGTCATTCTGTGAATTTGCCATTATTCCATTGTCGCTAAATTCGGCATCTGGCTGGACAGGCAAGTTCAAGTCTATCAATTCCTGCCCAGGCTGAAAGTTCTCATGCGACACACCGAAACCCAATTGAGAATTAGTATAGTCACAGCTGCCAAATACAACCTGGCTGCCCTTCGGGGGCAAATCTGTGAATGGAAAAACTTCTGGAGAGGGACCTGGTGTGAGGTGCATCTTCTCGGATCCGTTAGGATGGCTTAAGGAAAAACTTGTAAATGGGACTTCTGGGGAGGGATCCGGAGTGAGGTGCATCTTCTCAGCACCGTTAGGATTGCTTGAGCAGCTACTGGCCTCCTCTTGTTTAAATCTGGAATTAGTAGACAAATTGACGATATTGCAGCTTGTCTCACTGAGATTGCAGAAACTCGACTTTTGAAGTTTTTTCTCTGCACCAGCCGGGCGGGTCCTATTCTTAGGTCTCGCTTTCAGCTTCTGTTCACATTTTGGAGCTTTTCCAAGACGGCTGCCTTTAGAAATGTTCTTCCGTTCACCACGGATCTTGGCAGAATTGTCCACAGCACCATGGAGAGTATCAGCTGATCCCCAGCTTGAAGCAATATTTTCAAAGTTCCTCTCAGAAGAGACCTTCTTAGAGGCTGTAGATTTTACAGGTTTGCAGATATCAGTCTCGTCCATACTAAAACTCAACGAATCAGCTGAGCCAGATTGATTGATTGGCTCCTCACAGATATTCCCCTCATCTTCTTCAGGATAACCTCTCAAACTGGGGACACTGATTTCAGTCGGTAAGCTTCTCAATTCTCTCAACTTGCGCACATCACCGTTTGCCATGCTCGTATCCACCACAGTAAACTTCATGCCATCAGTACCTCGGCTTGGAGTTCGAGGCTTGAGATAGCAATGGCGCTCCTCATCAGCTGAATCTTCATCTTCTGATTTTGGTTCATTAGCCCACCCATCTTCTCCTTTGGCTCCGTATCCTTCAGTCACTTCCAAATCAAGAAGCCCCGGCTCTGAAGTGACTTTACTCAAGACATCACTCACGGAGTCAAAATAGTGGTTTCCTTTTACTAATCTTCTCTTTGAAAATTTCTTAACACCAGGAATGAGAAAGACCAAAGCATGCCTGGAACCAGTAACAGAACCATTTTCAGGCTGCTCAGAATGCCAACCTCTAGCCAACAAGCGGGGCCACACTGCTTCCCAGAAGAGATCGTTAGATCTGGCTTTGCTTAACCGGAAACCCCCAGTAAGAAAATCAACGATTTGTGCAGTTGTAAGCCTTGAGCACGCTTTACCAATAGGTATATCTGGGCAGGCAGGAATAGCTTGATTGGATTTCAATGGTTCCGCAACAAGGCCAGTGAGGTCTCGCTTCCCCTGACCAATTCCTATGGCTTCTACCAGTTTGTCCAGACCAACTGTGGCCTTAAGAGTGAAGACATATTCTTCAAGTGACATTCTTCCTTCTCCGAATGACTTAGACACCTATCAAGAAATTGAAATGAATGACGCAATTAAGAGCCTCATTATAGCATCCCAGGAAAATGACACTAGCCGACAAAAGAGATGCCTGAACGCAGAGTCCACAGACATGCCTCTGATACTTCTCACCAGTTCACATGCATATCATGCTTTTCAGGGAACTTAAATTACAGAATTGCATTGCTAACAGATGAGCAAAGTAAAGCACTTTACGACCTTAATGATTATGCAGGTGAGGGTTCTTGGTGATACAACTTGGTAGAGATAAATAAATTGTCCATCAATCTCATCTCAGCTGATTAGGTATAAAGAGGGGATATGGAACAACTCTTTAATAGCCTAATTCTGCTATCCTGAATTGTCCATCAATCTTGTCTCAGCTGGTGTTGAATGAGAGTTTAATCACTGCATTCTTGAAATTTATCTTTTTTCTTTGTTTAGATACCATTACCGAGTACATAACCATATAGACTTTTTCTTCACGAAGTTCGCTTCTCCAAGTGCTACCTCAAATAAGAAATTAAGGGAATGTGAACAGTGGATCGGAGGCTGAGATAGAATAGCAAGTAACAAGATAGAGAAAGGAAATGGTATCGGAAATACTGACAGATCCATTGCACTAGTTGAATCAATGGTTTTGATGCATGCAACAAATGGCAGCAGGAATAGCTACTGAAAGATGTAATCGCCTAACGCGTAAGCATTTTAATTAGTAATACTGGTAATGGAGATTCACTGCAGTTTGAGGTTTCCTAATTTCCTAGGACAGAATTTAGTAAGAAACCCCTGACCATCATGATCAGAATCAGCAGTTTCAGCCCACTCGTCTTGATCACATCATTCATATCCAATAAAAGAAGCTTGGAGGCACCCTCCCCCAGTTTCTTCTACGTAAAAAATTGTTGCACTAAGAACCGCAAGTTACGGAGAGATAAGCTAAATCTATCAACTGAAACAATTTAGTGGAACGCAGTCAAAATCTCTCTAATCAGATTTTGACAAAAACACGAACTACTTGTACCGTTGTATATCATTCAAGAAACATCATCTTTCTCCACAATAAAGACAAACTTATGCTCACATTTGAAATCACCCACACAATACTTTTATATTGCTGAGATTATGATGCAGGAGCAAACTAATAGGGCTAAGAAATGCCGAGCTGCCAGAGTAGAACAAGTATGAAAACAGATTATAGAGCTCAGGGAGTAAGAGAAACAGAATGGGAGCACTCCATCAATTCATTGAGGAACATAGGTTGTTTGCTAATAAGGAGGTTGACCATCAGTTAGATATTATTTGCTCACAGGGAAATTTACCTCGCGTAGGCTGGTTTGATTTTCGCCCGACACCTGAGGCAGCAAGCGAGATAAAAATTCCTGTTGCCTAAGTCCTACAAATATCTTTTGTCCAAATATGCATCTTCTGCTCTTCATTTTCCGGCATTCCGACCATCTACGGTACATGACAGACCCATAAAACTTCCCATAGTAATGTGCCATTACATCCCCCATATCTTTGCTCTCCACAAATTTTCTCACCTGAACTAGGTTCTTCCCAAATATATACAACCCAAGGATGAAACTTGCCTCTTCCTCTTTGCTCAAGCAATTCTTCAGGGAACCCGGTACAGGAAAGCAGCTTTTAGTGCGATCTTTCATTTGCATTTTTACTTCTTCTTGAGACATTGATTTTCCCAATTTAACATCCAAGTCGACATCCATGGGCTCAACTTTGACTTTTAAGCCATTATCTTCTACACAAGCATTGGTTCCTCCTACGCCTTCCGAGTCAACAGGAACTCTTTTAGTATGTGCGTCATCTTCATGCTTAAAATTCTCAACTCCTCCATTAATCCACATGATGGATATGGGCCGTCCCATTAGGAAACCAAGGGGACCACCAGCCAAAGCTTCTTCCTCAGTGGGATCCTTTTGAAGCAACAGATAATCAGATTTGGACATCATCCTTGGAGTTTCAACCTGGTATTCACCTCCAACACGAGGAATTATCTCCTCTTCTCCAAACACATCATACATATTAGCAGGAAGCAATAGCTCGGCTGCCGCTTCATCAATGCATTCCCCATTGCAACTCATTTCAACTGAATTCATCTGTAAAAGCCAAACCAAAGAGAGAATGTTTTTAGAAGTACTATCTACAGATATAAACACAAGATGCAGAAGTGCAGATTCAATGCCAGCAAGCAATGTAGAATCAAGTTCACACCAAAAGAATCGATACAATCCTATAACAACTGAACACTGGATGCTATACCAAAATCTTCATGTACACCTCATACAAAGATTACTCTCTGATAGCAAATTGTGGGACAATCTTCTCCCATGAGTCTATGATGTCAATCCCCTAAAATTAGGTTATTTAACCTAAATCGGGCAACTAAGGGCAGGGCTAGAGACTTGGAGAATGATGTTTTCACTGGTGATATATCGAAAGGCTGCAACCAACCCATCTAAAACTCTCACCTTTTTGGACATACTAATTTGACACGTTGAGTATCTAAATCTATTGACTCCAATTTAGAGTTTCAGAACTTTTAACTGCAATGTTTGATCACAGAAAATGTCAAGCAACCGTTCCAAAATTTTTCTGGAAAGCCTTCTTAACTTGTAGGGAAGATTAGAAACAAGAGCCGATTCATTTGAGATAAAGCAATCATCTTATCATCTTTCACAGAGTTCACAACTATACATATTATATGTAGAGCTCGTTCAAGCGAACTGAATTAAAGCTACCCAGAAATGCATCTTCCAATTTTCATTCCACCAGACCAAAAAAAAAAAAAAAAAGCTCAGAAAATTTCTCCAGCCACAAGAAATTTCTTCACGCCCATTTCCGCAAAAATTATAGAAGCAACCAATAGTTCATCAAAATAACAGGAAAATTAAAAAAATAAAAACTCACCCGCGCTCCGACTAAACAACAGTAATCGCAGGTAGTTGATTAGGGACACAAATTTAATTCGTACCCAAAAGAGAAAAAAAAGAAAAATAAATAAAGAGAAACAGAAATTCAGACACAAAAGATGGTAAAAAGAAAAGGGAAAATTTTTGAAAAACCTCGAGAGAGTAAAAAAGCAAACGACAGAGAACCAAAAATAGAGGCAATGCGCGTTACTCGAACTCCCAAGAATCTGACCCGACTCAGATCCATTAGCTAAACCCAACTCCGCCAAACACCAGCCGCACCTCCCAAAATCAAGAACTCGAACGCAACATAAAAGAAAACCAAAAACAACTTCACAAGCGCATTTATTACAGCGGCCGAAACAATCCACGATAAAAAAAAGGCAGAACGCCAAGAAAAGAAGAAAGAAAAGCGAGGGGGAGGAAAACAAGAAACGAGAAACAAGAATGGACCGTGGATTAGAGTTGGAATTACGGGGTGATCCCGCGGAATTAAGGTGGGAACACACGTTCGTTCGCCGTACGAAGGGAACCGCCGCCGAAACACATGTAGGAACTCACATTAGATCGCGAAGCAAGCAAAGCATAAATACTCCAAGATTAATAAGCAGCAGCGGCAAGCGGCAGCAGCAGCCCAAGAAACCAGCACGCACTAGAGGAAAAAATAAAAATAAACCCAAAAAAAAAGACGATATTTTTCCACGACTGAAACCTTCGAGACGGTAAAAGGAGGTCGACCCGGAGCAACGTCAGAAACCGAAAAAATATAAAAAGTAGAAAAATAATTCCACGTGAGACCGAGGGAGGGAGGGAGGGAGCGAAAATGGGTCGTCCCCCTCGCGGCTTACGCATCGATTCGCGCGGCCCTTCCTCCCGGGCAGATTGCGCAAGAGCGAACCAGGCGCGGCCGCCCGCTACCCACAAGACAACGCCCAGCGCGACGTGCACGACCAGTATTCGTACTCGAGACTTGTGGATACGTAGAGACGTATGCTCGAAGATGCGTATCGACAACAACACCATATCAAGAGAGAGAGAGAGAGAAAGAGTAACCTGGGTCGCGACGGACGGGCTTGAGCTTTCATGTATGGGCAGCTTCGAATCGAGCGAGCGAGCGAGAGAGAGAGAGAGAGAGAGAGGGAAACAAATGGTAAAAACGCGAAAAAGAGCAAAGACGACGCCGAAGTCGTTCCCCTGTTGGGAGTTTTATAGAGAGAGAGAGTGGTTTTATGGAGAGGAGGGAGGATTATATGAGAACCCAGTTTAGAGAGAGAACTGAAGGGGGTACGAAAGCGATGTTTTTTCCCCACTCGCGGAGCGGCGGCGCGTGAGGGGAGTGCTGGCCAAATTTTTTTCATGCACGTGGCACCACCTTGCTTCTTCCTCATTCCCCCCCCCCACTTCCCACTTTTCTTTGCCTTGTCGATTTTCTTCCTCCTTTCTCCTCCTCCTATCCTTTTTCTTTGCCTTCTTTCTGTTGGGTTTCGTTTGGATTGGAGAGGAAGACATCGCTCGTGTTTTCCGTAGGGATACCCGGTCTCTGATCCCGTGTTAGTTTCGCCCGAAATCTAAAACCTCTGCCCCCTCGAACGGATTCATCATTTTTGAGAACTTAGATTTTATCGTGCATTTCTTGAAACTTGGAACCTACCCCATCACAGGTTATAAAATCAATTATGGAATTTACCAAATTCCATTTATATTATCAATTGAATGGTTGTGGTGAATTGTCATATCTAATAACAAACATTTGTTGTTATAAACCACTGACTATGATTTATATTTAGACACGAAAAAAATATGAAATATTAATAAATTAGAAATCTCGGTCATAAGATGGAAACTTAGACTAGGGGTTCAAGATTATACATTCACCACCGAACGTCATAGAATATTATAGGATCACGCAAAGATAAAGACCTAAAGAAACACAAAAACTTGTTCCAAATTCTAGGTTTCAAGTTTTAAATTTCAACTACCTAGAAGTTAGAACTTAGAGCTTTCCCATTAAAACAGGTTCCTCAATTTTTGAAACACGAAACCCACCTTGCATATGTTACAACTTGGAATTGAATAAGTTTCTATTGGTTTGGTTCTTAGGTTCCAAGCTTTATTCTAGAACCATGCTGACCCCTAATTTTCGGGGCGTTTTATGTCTAGGATTAATACCGTGAAAAATTCTAAATTTGTACATTTATGATAAATTTACTTAACCGATAGATTCATGACAAATTTACTCTCGGTTAATTTCCATTAGATTAAATTAATATTACGAAAAATCACAAATTGATACACTTGTGACAAACAAAGGATAAAACCCTAAATTGATACATCCATCATCCCTCACAAGTCATCAAATTCAGTAATTTAACGGTAAAATTTAACGGAAACTAACATTGATAAATTTATTACAAATGTATCAGTTTTGAATTATTGGTTATCAAAAGATTAATTTGAGATAAATTTGTCACAGATGCACAAAATTTAAGTTTTTTATTGTATTAACCCTTATATCTAATTTATTGCTCACTTCGGTGTCATAACTTTTTTTCTTTCATCTATTCGATAGAAATAGCACTTTGTTGGTATGGATCGAAATTTTGGGCCTCAAGCGCAATTGGAATTTGTGTTATTGAACAACGCTAGACGGGACTAGTTTATTGAGCCATGTGATCCAGTTCTAGTAAGCATGCATTCGAGAGCCATTCTTTATCCAGGGCAACTCACTTGACAAAAAAAAGATCGATCACACATATTGAATATGTTCATTTTCTTAGAATTAAAAATAATAATAATAACCAAAGACCTTAATAGTTAGAGGATAGAAATCACCATTGTGAGAAGTAGATGTGCAGTTAGGGATCAAGAAAGGAGGAACTTTTCATATTGGTGCATGATGCGAACAGAGCCGACCATCCTCATCGGTCATGAATAGTTTTGTCTCTTTCACCGTCGATCCCACTGCATTATCATATTGAGAATTCATTAATTAACCATGGTCTAGTTTATTTAAACCCATACCGAAAGTCTCGTGATCAGTGTGAGAATCAGATCAGATCGAAGCAAACACTCAACAGTGATCCGATTTGGGAATTCTTAGGGGATTAACCTTCATAAAAAAGATCAAATGTTTTCAATTGAGGATGAAACTTATGGAGTCCTACTAAGCACTATGCAATTCATTCATGCCCATTTGTTTAACTTAAAGGGAAAAGAAAGGGTAGAGATAGAGAGAGAGAGAGAGAGAGTATAATTTAACAATTAACCAACCCTGCGCTCGTACTAATCGAAGTCCCCATTCATTTAATTGATTCCCATGAAGCGAAAATTTGATTAATTAAGAGAGGATTTTGCTGTCTGCGGTTCGATCCCACAGGGTTGGAACGGATCGATGGGCTCCCGCGGCGCCAGGTCGTCCGAGGCGATCACCTGACCGCGAATCGGCGCGACCTGATTGGCCAATGCACGTAGGTTGCAGCGTTTCCCAAGCACGCGCGTCGCACTGGAACCCACGCCATAGGTAAAGTTTATACGAACATGCGCAATTCGGTTTCGTCACGCGTCGCGCATGCGCGTGCGAGATGACTTTTTATATATTTATTTTCTAAGCTGGATTTATCTATTTGGAATTACCGGAATTCCTTTTTTTGGGTTTTTTTTTTTTATTTTTGCCTTTTTCTGGTTTTTCCTTAAAGGTCCTCAAAACATATCGAAACATGCTATAAGCTGCTCCTCCAGTTTTATGATTCTACGACTTTCATGATTAGATTTCTAAAATTCATCCAAAATTGTTTCAAAATATGCTAGACTTCAATTTTTTTTTCTGTCATTATTTCATATATGTTACATGAAATAACTAATTTCGACTACCCATGATTGAAAATAAAGCAGAAAAATTGAAGCTGGTTTAATTGATATTTAATTTATGCTTGCCTCGAGTAAGCATGGTATTATTCTTAAATTAGAGAAATATAGGCTAATTTATCCATGGCATGTCTAAAAGCTAATATAAGTCATGTTTAATGTTGATTCTAATGTGGGATGTTTGCCAAAAACAACTATTGTCGATTATCCGATATGCAAGAAAATTTGTACCAAAAAAAAACTATATGTATGTATAACTAATAGGGTTGTGGGGAATTATAAACAATTTTCGACAAGATGTGCTTGAGCTTTTATGGAGTTTCCCCATCCAATGTATCAAAGTGAGACATTGATCGAAAGTGTAGATTGCCGAAGATGTGAAACCCAGATGCGAGTGATGTTGAGCATACTAAATCTGGTTTAAAAGATTATTACCTTTTGACACACTAATAAATGAGTTATACTTTAGGACTAATAAGATCCTCTTACATTTCGAAATATGTTAGTTTTATAAATTGAGATTTGGATACATATACAAGGAAGCAAGATTGGCTCACAAGTAGCCGGCATTGAACAATATCAAAATTGCCACGTGGGCGTTGGTTTGGCACGAGCTTGCCGAGTGGACGTTAATCCGACGTGATTTAACTAGCCAGCCAACATAGTACATTGCAGCACGATTTGAGCATGCATTGCAACGTAGTTCCGTATAAACCTCTTCTTTTTCCATTTTGCAAGACGTAAAATTATTAAAAATTGGAAGGAAAAAACCAAATCTAATTATGTGAGTAAATAGCGTTAGTAGCATTAGTAATACTAGGATAAACACAATGGTTGGGTTTGGTTTCTACACGGGCAACGCAAGCGCGTGGCGCAGAAATTACTTTTCCTGATTTTCATACATCAAATTTAGAAATACCAAAATTTCCGTTAAACATTTTTTTCCCTTTTTTTAATAACGTAAAAGGTTTTCAAGCATGCAGGATATTCTTTTGTTTTATTTTTTTTTATTTTGGGTGAGAAGGAAATTTGGTCGTGGCGCACATGGAATTGCTCTTCCGATTTTATGATTCCATAATTTTAAAAAAAATTCGACGGCCCATGGTTGCAATTACAACACATTTGATAACACAATAATTATTATATCATGTGTTTATAATAGATTGTTACCTATTGGATAATCCATATTACAGCCGAAGTTGCAATATATATCATGACTCCCGAAATAATAGCTATTACATTCTGGCTTCAATAGCTATTTTCAAAATACTATTGTCCATTTTCTGCCGCTCACTTTAGCAATTTAAGGTTTTTAAGTAAGCTGATTTATATAGTTTATTTTCGCATAATCATTTATTATAATATTAATACAAGAGTATTGAATGATAAGTAGATAATCGATGCATTGATAATTATGTTATATTCATCATACATTAATTCTTGCTGTAATAAAAATTATTCATGATATAAAAATTAGCACAATGTGAGTTGCTTACTATTAGAAAAATCAGTCACGGTTCATGACCTTAATGCTCTCATGTAGATATATGATTTATCATATCCAATTTTTATTTTTATTTTGACAGTCTATTTTATTAGAAGTTAAGCACACAACGATGATTATATCAAGGTAAATATCGTATTATAGTGATTATCGCTTCAGTAGCCAATCAAGAGTGTGATAAGCATTGCATTCCATCTAATTCTGATTTTAGAGGAATTTCAGGAACTACAATGCTATTCTCCCTTATTATTTTTCATTTATGAATCTAAACAGTGTAACACGTAATGCATTACATAAACTAGGCGGTGTAATAGTTATTACAGCTATATCACAATACGACGTATAGCTATTACATTACAATCTTAGTCCATTACTCTAACTAAATAGTTGTCAATATCATTATTTTAAAGACATTTGTAGATGCTAATGCAATTCCAACTTCAAAGGTAATAAAACAGATTTTGTGTTTATTAGTTATTCCATTATTAAATGTCTGTCCTTTAAACTTCTAGTCCTTTAACATGGTCAGCGTCATTGAATTCTTGTTAAAATTAGCCGGAATGAATATATTGGCAAATCGTTAACTTAGGTTTGAGACTTTTTTGAACAAATATACCTTCAAAATTAAAGTAATTAATCATATGTGACATGATATAGATTTTTTTCTTGAGATAAACCAATCAAAAAGGAGCAACAGCTGAGTTTAGTCCTTTCCCTCGTTCATTGACTTGTAGAGTCATTATTGTAGTCAATACCGAAACCCAACCGACAATTCTCTCGCCTGGTCAAATTTTCTTCACGTACTTTTGTGGGCTCGAACCATGCCATTCAGCTTTGACCCGCTTCCCAAGCCGAGATTCTTCGGAATTCTCGTTTGGAGTACACGTCGAACCTCGATGGAACGCACTAATATATTGCGGAAAATTTCTTAAATTCTTTTAATTCATTATTTTCAAGAAAACCAAACGTGTAAAAAGCCAGAAAACTCATGCGTAAAAAGTTCTTTCGCTCAAACAGACACACCCGAGTAATAAAAAGATCACTGAGAATGAAGCCGATGACCGCTTAAATATACGACATGAAGCGAAATGAATTTTTAATTGTTAAGAGAAATTGATTGTATTGTCATTCTTAGGTCGTGAATACATTGAGCGAATAGGGTTTTATCCGGAGGATAATTAGTCTCGACATGCATGCTAAACGAAGTTTGGTGAGGACCATTGGTTGAAAAATGGCCCACCAGCAGGTCCCTCTCGCGGTTTAAGGTTGAAAAAATGGAACAAGACAAGCGTGTAAAAGTTGGATTTAACATCTCATACCAGCATACGAAATGAAAAGATTTCAACGACTGTAAATCTTTTGAAGAGGAAAATGATAATTTTGGGAAGAAGGTGGAAATTCTATTAGATTCAATGTTGGGTTAAAAATTTACAATTTGCAATTATATAATCAGGGTACACATTTAGAAGAAATGGATAAATGTACTAAAATTTCTTAAATATGTCACGAAAGTGCAAGTGAATTAAAAAAATTTCAAAAAGTGCAATTAATGTCTAAAACTTATCCTAAAATTGTAACTGAGTCTTAAAACTTCCAAATAATTGAATTAAGTCTTAAAATTTGTCAAATCGGTGCAATCAAATCTTTTCATTAGCCTTGTCCAATTTGATAAATGAAAAGCACTAACGAGTTTTAAAACTTGATTGTGATGATAAATTTGGGAAGAAGATAAAAATTCTATTAGGTGCAATGTTGGGATAAAAAAAATTACAAATTGCAATGATATTATATGGCGAGTGTACACTCAAGACGATATATATATAACTAGATTGCTATGGATTTGGTTACCAAAAGATGTTGATATTGCGGTTCTATCAGTGACAAAAGGGGAAGCTCAATTTGGATCGGCAGTATACAAATTCTTAAGAACGGGCGAATTCGATGATGAGAGGTAATTCCAAATTTAGTTAATAATTTCTATTTATAGATCGTGCTAGTGACAAGTGGTAATGGTGGTCCTCTATCACCATCAAATAGGAAGCCAAAAAGAAAAGCCCAGATATTAAATTAAGTTCATTTTCATTATTTATATTAGTTTAATTTCTTTTTTTAGAAACCAGAAAAGAAATAGCCCAATTCAAGGATGGCGATAAGAAGATAGGTGGGACAAGCGCGGCCGGCAAAAACGATGTGGCACGAATTTATTTTTATTTTTTTTTGCTCTTATTTAATCGCATGACTTCAATTTAAAATTATATCTAGTTGTGTTAGCCAATTTGATAATTTTTTATTTTATTTATTTTTATCACTGTACCATAATTCCTTTTCGGATGAGGCTGTCGAGTCATGGAGGGAGATTTTACATGCTTTTCGAGCATGACGTTTGCGTATATCTTTTGACGGATTTTTTATATATATTATATATCGAATTAAAATTTTAAGAATTATTTATGTAATTTTTTCTTATGATATTGAAAATAGGATTATTAGCTCGAGCTGACCACGAGATGATCTACCTAAAAAATTTATGGTCAAGCAATTTTGGTTGACCAAATATAGCAACACCATCTTATCAAATTGTTTATAAGAACGTGGGGGTAGTTTTGACCCACTTTTTAATTTACTAACTCTTTGTCCAAACCGATGGGGCCAACTTTCGGTGAAAAATCTTGTCATATGTACCATTTAAAATACACTGTTTGCTCACAGGCTAAATTTGATTGTAAAAGACTATGCAGATTCTTCTGTGCTAATAATGCGAAGCTAATTTGTATTTAATTACAATTTATTTATGACAATTAGTGAGTGGGTTGCGTTAGCATATATATAAATAGAGGGCAGGGGCAAATTTATGAATTATATAGACAATTTTTTATTATTATTTTTTTTTTTTTTTGGCGATGAAGCCAGTCTCGTCTTAGGCGAGTAAATTCCGTGTGCAAGAAATACTTCACTAATCTCATAAACTTCTCTTAGCTAGCTCTTAATTAAAATAATGTGACAATCAGAAAGGCATCCCAGGAATTTTTGTGCGGAGATAATTAAATAACATATTCAAGTATTGAAATATTTTTGAGTAAAAAATATACACATACACACATGCATCGCCGTTATAATATATTAGTAATAAATTGGTCATCGTGTGTCGCCTGAATTTTTTTTTTTTTTTTTGTAAGAGTTTCTCAAGTTTAATTATTCATGATGTTTTAATATCTGTGCGGCCATTGGTCAAGCGGAACTTTTATTTTCTACGTTTTGGCCTAGAAATAAAGCAAGGTATTTTGGACGTTACATTTTCTTCATTTTCTTTCTATAATTGAGGAATACGATCTTAATTAGTTGTATTCTTGGACGAGAACTAGCATGGCAACCCACCATTATGGCTCACTGCTAATCAGAGTTCTGAGGGCAGAAATCGAACCCACACCATCAAATCCTAGGCCTAATGCTCCTACCACTAGATCAATCTTGAGGTAGGACATTTTCTGAATATCGATAAATTCATAAAGAGAAGTTCTCATTTAACAAAAAAACATTTCGATGGTCTACTATTAAATTAGGTAGGGGCACTCAATTTCAAGTTAAGCAATTCTCATTCTGGAACTCAAACCACTCATTGGAATTTGACCATCAGTCATAATTCTCGGGTGGATTTATAGAGCCGGTTTACTTCATAACAAGGATGATTCAGTGATTTTTAATAAGTACGTTTTATGCCGAAAAGGAAGACTAAATCGGTCCATCTTCTATATTCTGAGACATTAAATTTAATGCAATCCACCTCAGCTTTGTCTTGTGTTTCTAGAATATGCTCCGTATGATTGACAATATAAATCAAGGAGCAATAATGCAATGACCAGGACCGACCTTAAACCGTAATTCAAAGGAACTCCTGATCAACCAAACAAAGACAAACGACAATGAGAAGTCGAGCAAGCATACGTAAAGCGACAGGAGGGAGGCAAGAGACTTGTGAATCTGAGCATGCATCAAGACAATGAGAAGTTGAGCAAGCATACATAAAGCAACAAGAGGGAGGCAAGAGACTTGTGAATCTTTTTTTTTTTTTTTTTTTTATACATGTAATATCTTCATATTAAATCAATGATTTTTTCTCATTAATAAATAATTTAAATATTTCTTAATGAATCGATAGTGTAAATTTTTATTTTTTTTGATAATTGAGGACTCCACCACGGGCCCTCCCGTTTCAAATGGCACCGAAGGGCTGAACTTCTATATTTTGGGGGAGACTCGCATGACCCCACCATCATGGCTCCAATCCATAATGCAAAAATTTTTTTTAATGCCAAATTTCTAGAATATAAATACAGGAGTTGGCTGGACTGCAAGTAAATGCACATTACGTACTTATTATTTTGTATGATAAATACGTGGTGCAATTTTTTTTTTTTTGCAGCTATAGAGGAGATGGGCGGAATTAGATGACAGCTGCATAAGAAATTCTTCCAAACGCAGACAATGAATGTCACTTCTGGTTGTCCACAAAACCAGTTGGCGACAGAGAAATCATGCGATCGGCAAATTAGATTAAATAAATAAAATAAATAGAAGGGCTCATTTAAAAAAAATATAATGGCAGATGTATTAAGATCACGATGCACAAAATGAATATGTTCAGCATCACGTGGACTCTTGTTGAATTTTAAATGTGGCTTATTCGTTTAGATATTTACTCACGTTTCTATAATACACTAATTTTACATATCAATTTTGATAAAATTACCGTATTTTTTATAAAATGTTGAATCATGTTTAAAGATCTAATCGACCGGGTCGATATGTCTCACCAAGAAATCCCTGTGGATTAAGATGAAATTTCTTAAATCTCAACGAAATCAAGCGTTTTCTAATTTTACACGCCAAAAAGAGGAGGAAAACTGTGGAAAATAAAGCCAAAGTAACAGGCATTTAGCGTGACATGCCTTTAGGATCCGTCACTATCATTGTACATTGATGTTATCCACAGGTTAAATTACTAAAGATAAAAAAAAAAAAAAAAAATTGACCTTGAAATCTAAGGCTATCATTTAATGTTTATAAAAGCCATTTTTTTTTTCAATTGCTTTTAAGATAAAGTCAAATATAAGCAACTGCTGTCAAATTGGCATCTACAATTTTATAAAATTCAAGGCATTCAATTTTAAATAAAATACACATCGTAATCTAAAAGGAACCCGAAAAAGAAAGAAAAGGAGGACGGTCTAAAGAAGACACGGAATCGATCTACCCAATCCAACGGCTGAAAAAGTTGAGAGCAGCCGTCGCGCCCACCGAAATTTCATCGGACTTTCCACTTTCTTTTCTATATTTATTTTTGTTTTTACTTTTATTATCGATTTTCTTTTGTTTACCGTTGACTTGGGTCCATAAAGTAGTATCTGTCAATGGTGCAGAATCTTGCCGTTTCTGTTCCCTTTGTTTTAAGGAGGAAATGAGAAAAATATAAATATTTTTAACTCCATCTTTACGTGTACTAGCTCATCTTTTTTTTTTCCCTGGTTGGTTTAGAATTTCTTAGTAATTATACATGCACGTATAAGGAACTAGTTTTATTTCTCGAGTTTTCCATAAACCTAGTCCCTTCTATAAAAAAGAAAAACCTTAGAATATATCAGAAAAAAAGTTTCTTAAAGAAAGATTTTCTCACTTGTCACTTTTTATTATATAATTTTTACGGGGTTTCTACCACAAATATCTATTTTGTTTTTAACAAAGAGGGTTCAGTTGGCTAAGTAGTTTTCTTGATTAACATGGATATAATTGGTAATATTTTAATTTATTTATATAATAAATAGTGGAGCTAATTTGCATCATTAGTTGGAGCATTCAATAGTAGAACTCAAGTTTAATATACATTCAATGGGTTGCTCAAATCATAAGCGTGTTTGTCTTTCAAGCTCAAGCCCTTGATTGAAATTGCTACATTGATGACCATCCCTTAGAAGTACGAATTTATATGCTTTACTAATTACCCCATATTAGGGGTTAATTAACAAAAAAAAAAAGAAGCCAAAAATATGCAAAATTTGTCAATGTTAAGGTTGATTATGTTACGTAGAATGATTGGTGAAGACGTTAGTGATTTCCAGCCAAAATTAGTTGGAAGGACTACAGCAGCAAATTATCAAAATGTTTACTACTAAGTTGGCTAAATTGACCAATTTAAGACTAAATTGGCATCCTTATAATATATTTTTATGAATTTCGTGGTAATTATCCCCTAAGAGTGTGATATTTGGAGCTTGTGGTAACCCTCGTTTATTGAAGCATACAAATTCCATGCTTCAAGGGATGGTCATCGGTGTAGCGATACAATCAAGGACTTAAGTTAGAAAGATTGGCATTCGTACAATAGATTTAGGACATTTTTTGGCCAAATTGAAAGATTTTAGGAAACAAAAGTATTTCATCTCCATTATTAGTTCGTGTACAATGACGACAACAACAACAAACTATATGCGATGATAATTATATTAGTATGGAGTTACATCCAATGGAAACTTGTGGGGTTTTACTTCATCATTGAGGAAAAGTTATTGGAGGGTCATAATATGAGGGGAAATCTTGAATTAATCGAGAAGATACTAATTGAGTGCGTTGCTAAACCTTTTTTTTTTCTATGATTATCCTAAGCAGCCAATGTGGGGAACTGATCCAGAAATCATCATTCCATGCTGTGGAGACGATATGCAATTGGGCCGAAATCGGGAGTAAGTTAGGTCCAATAAGGCTGCTTATTGATGGGCCTAAAGATTCTGTTGGTGCCCTAGAAAAAGTTGACATGTTGACACCATTGAAGTACATTGCCCCATAATAAGTAGTTGCAATGTATCTGTCCAAAATAAAATATTGTCAGAATCCAGCGAACCTGGGCTTAAAATGGTTTATTCTATAAATTTGCGATAAAAATAGACATATGAATATTTCAGTACCAAAAAAATTTGTTGACACAGCATTAATCATTCTGAGCAACTTAAATAAAATAGTCAATGTGATATCCTGAGGTATTATATGTTATTGATGGTCCAACCGGCGGTTCTAATCTTAGAGAGATGCTGATTCACGTCACGACTTTTGAAGAAAGACACCGAGTCCCATGTATCAATCCGGCATCTGGAATTTTTCCGCCACTCTTCCTGGGACGCAAGAAAGAACGTGTATTGCTAATCCGAGAAAATATGTTGTTGTTCCTAGATTTTCAAGAAAATTCAGTTCCAGCCCATCGATCCTTTTAAGGTTCGTTTGATGCAGAACTTAAAAGTGTTCAAGTCATGTAATGGGATGATCGAATGATATTTGATGGCAAAAGCAACCGGAGAGAGGTTGGCAAATATTGTAGCTCGTCTCGCTGAGGTTGCAGAAGCTCGAAGATTCGAAGTTCACCACTGATCTTCGCCAAAAGCGTCCCGGGAATCACGGATGGTATCGGCTTTCTTGCAGATCGTAGACGTTACGGGTTTGCAGAAATCGGTCCTGGACTCTCGATCATACTAAAAACTCGATGAACCAGCTGAGCTAGATTGATTGGTTAGCTCCTCATAAACATTGCCATCATCTTCTTCAGGATGACCTCTCGAAGCAGGGGCGGCAATTTCAGGCGGAAGGGTTGTCAATTCTCTCTAGCTTGTGCAGATCGCCATTAGCCGTGCTCATATCCTGCTGTAGTAATACTTCATGCCATCTGCACTCCGGCTTGGAGTTCGAGGCTTGAGATGGAAATGGTGTTCTGGTTTCGGTTCATTGACCCAACCCCATCTTCTCCTTCGGCTCCGTCATCCTTCCGTCGCTTCCGAATCAAGAAGCCCTGCCTCTGAAGCTACTTCGCTCAAGACATCGCTCGCGGGATCAAGATGGTGGATTTCTTTCGCTAATCTTCTCTATATTCTTAAAACCGGCAACGAGAAACACTAGAGCATGCCTGGAACCAGTAACACAACCTTTTTCTAACAAAGAAAGAGCAACCTCTGCGTTTTATAAATTATTGGTTTGTACGAAAGTATAAGGAGAAAGCGATTGAGCTGGCGGAGACGAGAGATAAAAAAACAAGAAAGTCAAGCCCCAAGACTTTTTCTTTGTTCATCTTCTTCTCTCTCTCCGGTTTTCAGAATGATGTCTCAGTCATTGCCAGTTCGTTCTTCTCTTCGTCATCGTCGTGGCAGCAGTTCCGTTTCACTTTTCCACCAATCAGGTCACTCTTTCTCTCCCTACGCCCTCTATTTGTTGAGGGCCTGCAGTAATCATCCTTGCTTTATAACTAGAAGCTTGTTACCTATGTGTTATTGGGCACTTCGTTGTCGAATCTTGCGGGTTTTAGTGTTTTTTGGTGCTTTTGCATTGGCGAGATTCTGAGCTGTGAATTTGTTCTTCCGGCAGAGGAATCAAGAGCCAGGGCGTGGTCCTAGGGGCATGGACGACAGGAAGACGATCTACCTAGAACAAGGATGGGAGTTTGTGCAGAAGGGTATCACGAAGCTCATCGAAGGGCTTCCTGGGCCCCAATTCAGCTCCGAGGACTACATGATGATCTACGAGTATTTCGCCTCTGTGCTCTGCTCTTTTTCTGCACATGCCTGCCTAGTGCCTGCTGAGCTGCATGATCATAACTTTTGTCAACTGCCGTTGATTTCTTTAATTTGTTTGCAGAACGGTTTACAATATGTGTACTCAGAAGCCTCCTCATGACTACTCCCAGCAACTCTATGACAAGTACAGAGAATCCTTTGAAGAGTACATCAATTCAGAGGTGAGAAATTAGAAAATTGCGTTGCTTGTGCTATTTTCATTTAGTTTCATAATGGGCATATGAGAAATATGCAAGACACAGCGATAACTAGAAGCTGCTGGGGAAATTGAAGTTCTATTTGTTTATTGTATCACAAATGGGCATGAAGAGTTGTCATTGATGTGTGTTATTGATGTGTGTTAAAAGAATTCCCAGGTGACGTTCCTCAAAATTAATGCTGGTTTTGAGGTGCCAGTGGCCATTTGGTCCAGTGATTGAGGTTTTGGGATTGTTAAAGATTCATCATTGTTCACAAGTTTTCGGCCACAAAATTTTTTAGTTGTGATGGCAATTCATCTGTCGAGTGAAAAACTGGAACTCGTTCTTGTAGTTGAGGTGGGAAAATCATGCCAAGATGAGATCATCGATTGGATATGATCTGAGAAAGGTGGGGCACTAATGACCAATAACTTTCTGGTTATATGGCATTTATCAGCAAACTTTGAGCTATATAGTGAAGTGCTCAAATTTGATTACAGCCTCCTTGTGGGACATGAGAAACTACTCAGACTTGTTGGAAAATACAATATCCATGAAGAAGCGTGTGCTATTGCACCAAATAATTCCTTGGTGTAAATTTGATATAATTAGTGCGAGTGATTTATTGATTTTTCTGATGGAAGATAACAAATGCAGTTTACTTATAGAGCCCTTATTGACCTTTTAAATGCTGTATGCAAGCTTTCTCTTAATCATTGCATCTTTAGTTAGACACTATCTTTTAGTACTTAATCAAACTGATGGTAGTATTCATGCTATGGACATCCTTCTCTGATGACATAAGGCTTAGAAGTTTCATAATTAACCCTTTGCATGTTGTAACACACAATTTTCACTGTGGACAAAATGTGCCTTGGGTTCTCGAGTATTCTATTTCCATTAACTTCATGGTCTGTCTTTTGTTTAGGTATTGCCTTCATTGAGGGAGAGGCATGATGAGTTTCTGCTGACGGAACTTGTGACAAGGTGGGCAAACCATAAGGTGATGATTAGGTGGCTAACTCGTTTCTTCCGTTATCTGGACCGGTACTTCATTGCTCAAAGATCATTGCCGCCCCTTAATGAAGTTGGCTTGACCAGCTTTCGTGATCTGGTATGTCACCAGTGACCTCTTATGTGTGATGTCCTCTTTCTGTTGATCATTTGCAGAAGAATTCAATGGTTCAAATATGTCTGAATTATGCTGACTTGCAGATTAATGATGTCAGATTAATGATGTCGACTTTTTCCATGTGTGTTGACAGTTACCTCATTGCACTTCATTGATGATGTTTTCAGGTATACAGGGAGTTATATGCAGAAGTCAGGGATACTATTATCTCTCTTGTATGATTGTATCCATCCCCTCAGATTCTTGACAGGTTTCTTAATTCTAGAAATCTCGTTAGTCATTATGACTGGTTTGAATTTTGATTAGATTGATCAAGAACGCGAGGGAAAGCAAATTGACCGACCTTTACTGAAGAAGGTTTTGGATATATTTGTTGAGATTGGGATGGGGCATATGGATCGTTATGAAAGTGACTTTGAAGCATCACTGCTTGAAGATACTGCTGCTTACTATTCTAAGAAGGCTTCAAATTGGATACTAGAAGACTCTTCTCCAGATTACATGCTGAAGGCAATGCTTACACTTTACACCATTTGCCTGAAATGTTGCAGTTGATTGTTTTTAATGGTATTAATCCGTTTACTGGCGATCACAGGCTGAAGAGTGTCTAAAACGTGAGAGAGACAGGGTTTCTCACTACCTGCATCCAAGTAGTGAGCCAAAATTACTCGAGGTTGGTAATTGGTGTAACCTTTGGAATGACAGTTCTGGATGAAATTGTGGTGTATCATTATTATTTAGTCTGTCATCTCTAATTTGCAAGGTTTACTTCCTGATTTCTGCAGAAAGTCCAACACAAATTACTGTCTGTCTATGCAAATCAACTACTTGAAAAAGAGCACTCCGGGTGTCGTGCATTGCTTAGAGATGATAAGGTGCTTGCTTTTGCTTTACTTATTATATTTCCATTTGGTAGTTCTGATTTTTGTAAAGAAAGATGCTTTATTACTGACTCGAATGCTTGCTTTTTAGGTGGAGGATTTGTCGAGAATGTTCGAGCTGTTTTCTAAAATTCCTATGGGCTTGGATCTTGTTGCAAATATATTTAAACAGGTCATTAACTGCAGAATCATGCTTTATCTGGGAAGTAAATCTTATATGCTTTCTCAAACTTATTTCTGTCTTATAGCGCAGCATGTTACTGCTGAAGGTACAGCCTTGGTCAAACAAGCTGAAGATGCTGCAAGCAACGAGAAAGTATGCACATTTATTTTGTTTCTTGTACTCTTTTAGCTTTTCAGACTGCTATAGTGCATGCTTTCATAGGACTTGATGTGGCATAGAATCTTAGTGAGTCACTGAAAATTGTCTAATTTGAAGGATATCTTGTTTCACTTAGCTAAAATGATTTTTGTTAATAGATTATGGACTCCAGTGCCTGAGAAGGCACTTCATCCTTAGTAAAATCATAACAATGAAGTGAGAGAATTGAAGATATTTTGTGGATGCATATCGCAAATGCAGAGATGCATTTGGATGTGTGTTGATAGACATCTTGTTTGGAAGAACAGAAGACACTATATGATTAACCAATTTGGTTGCTGTCATTAAATTAGTCACGAGAAAGTGAGTTTAAGAGGTGATTAGAGGTCATCTGATGCATGCTTCCATTTAAACTTCTATCATGACTTTGGCACATCCTATATAGAGTTTCCATATTCCTTAAAGAAGCAGGCATGTTTATCTAGTGCATGCGCCATTTGGTTTTACTTCTTTGTCAATTGGGGATGTGAATTTCGAGGGACTGAAACATGAAATAGGAGAATGCATGTAAATAATTGCCATGCCTGAACCTCTGAAGTTGGGATGGGAGACTTGAACTAAGACCAATGAAACTAGCAGTCAAAGCAGCCTGTTGCATTTGCTTAATAGTGGCTTGGAAACTCCATTTACCTGAATCTCTCTCTGGCCTATGAAAATAGAATAGAGGTTGCTGCTGAGCAAAGTTTTCACACGTCCACGGGAGACTGGATTACTGGAAAACTGTCAGATGTTCACACTGCATAGCTCCATTGTTGAGATTTAATCTGCTTAAAGAGCCTGTTGAACAGTCATTTCATTAGTGTGCTGATCTGGTGATCATGTTTCTTTTGCAGGCTGAGAAGAAGGATGTGGTTGGTCTGCAAGAACAAGTAATCCTACCTACTATTTTCAAATTTTATTTTGGATAAAGGAGGCTGAATATTGAAAGGAAGCTGATATACGTGCATGTTTTGCAGGTTTTTGTGAGGAAAATAAGTGAATTGCACGATAAGTACCTAGCATATGTCAAGGATTGTTTCCAGAACCACACTCTTTTTCATGAGGTATGCTGGTGGCGGTGGTTGTTTTGGCCTCCGGGCATCCCTTGTTTATGCTTAATGTCAAGTTCTCTGCTCTTCTGTAGGCTCTAAAGGGGCTTTCGAGGCCTTCTGCAATAAGGGAGTCGGCGAAAGCTCAAGTGCAGAACTGCTGGCCGCTTTTTGTCACAATGATGTTAAATAAGGCCTGCAGTAAGAAGTTGAGTGATGAAGCTATTGAGGAAACGCTTGAGAAGGTAATCAACATCACATTCTACCGCTCCTGATTTCCTCTTCTGTAGTTCTATCTCCTTCATATCTTATTTTGTAAATTCCTCTGTTTGTATTTCCATTAGACCTTTCACCAGACCCGAGCTGCATCTGAGTCTTCGCAATCCATTTCAGGGCTTGAGACAACTCAAACTCATCATGGAGAGCACCTTCTATTCGTATTGTCAAAAACCGTTGTTTGCTTTAAAACCTTTCTCGAATGATCTAAAAAGCGCTCCAAATGAGAAATTTTCGGTATTTATCATTTGATCAGATTACATTTGGTCATGGCATGTAATTGGAAATTGATCGAAACATTTTCATTCCACTAATGAATGGATTTATCAAGATATGGGGTACTTCATATTTGGTTGTGTGAGGATTTAAACTTGTGCAATGAGCCAAACCACTTAAAAACATATTAATTCCTCATTTGTTAAGCCAACTGTCTAGGATTCTTAAAGATCAACAATGCATCTCAAGTAGGGCTTTTTTTTTTTTCCCTCTTGCCCCTCTTTGACAATAAGCTGTGCAATATTGAAAGAGATAATTTTTATGTGTATGTGCATGGTTAATGGCCCTTATTACCGACGAGTAGGAACTGTTTGGAGCAACTTTCTCGCTGGCAACTACGGGCCCGTTTGGTTCGGCTTTGGGAAAATGCCTTTGGCCAAATGCAAATATCTTTAGGATAAAGGGGTTTTCGGGAATGTTTAGATGTTTGGCAAATTACACATTGGAAAGTGGCTTGTGTAAAAATATCGTTTGGCAAAACTTATTACAAATGGGCTTTTGCTTTTAATTTTTTTTTAAAAAAATCTGAAAATCAAATCCGGCGGTTGGCGGTGCTGGACGGCCAGATCTAGTCGCCTGAGGTCGCGACCTCAGGTGACATCGTCGCCGTGACCTTAGGTGCCTGGAGGCGCAGAGGCCAGATCTAGCCTCCAGACCGCCAGATTTGGTGGCCTGAGGTCGCATGGACCCAGGCGGCGCGACCTCAAGTGACGCCGTGGCCATTTGGAGGCGCGACCTCAGGCGCCTGAGGTCGTAGAGGCCAGATCTGGTTGTTCGGATTGCCAGATGTGGCGGCCTGAGGTCTACGCAACCTAGGTGGTGCCGCTTGAGGTCCGCGCCGCCTGGGTTGCGCATCGTGCCACCCCCAGACGATGGTCACTAGGGATGCGCGACCCCGCCGTCGGCGCCGGAGAAGCCCGGTGGTTGGGAAGAAGAAGAAGAAGATGACGGGGAAAGAGAAAGATGAACAGTACGCATGGTATTTCCCAAATGCTGAATGCTGCATGCTGCCCCTCCCCATTTTTCAGCATTCAGCATTCGGAATGCTCATATTTGGGCAAAGGGGCTTTTAAAAACTTTGCCAAACACAAAAAAATTTCCCCAAGCCCCTTGGGAAAGTCCAACCAAGCATCTTAAAAATGGGGGTTGTAACTTTTATAAGGCATCTGACAAATTTCTGACAATTGCAGCGCCTTCGCTGTGACAGCCCAAGGAAGGGGAGGGTTCCTCTCTAGTCCCACCTCACTTAGGGGGGAGTCTTGGGGCTAGTTTATAAGGCTTAGGGTGCCTTTAATCTGTGTAATGCGTTTTAAAGCCATGAGAACTCAGTATCCAAATCGGACCGTTACAAATGGTGTCAGAATCGACTCCCACACGCAGCCCAAGGAAGGGGGAGGGGTCCTCTTTAGTCCCCTGGGGCTTAGTTTATAAGCCTTAGGTCCTTTTAATCTGTGTAACGCACAACAGCCTTTAGGTGCTGCCATTCCAAAACATAAATGAATATACATGTAGATTACAAGATTTTACGGTAGTAACAACTATACAAAACAAGCAAGTACTTAGGGCATCTTTAATTATCGACTCTTGAACTTTCTTGGTCGAGGAAGCAGTTAACTTTAAGTGGAGAAGTAGGTCGAGCTTCTCTCTTCTTGATCGAGTTCTCGATTGAGGATTTCTCGGTCGATGTATGTGTCTTTGATATCAAAATCTCGTCAGAAAATATTCGGTCGAGTCTAATGATACACTGCTTGGTCGAATTACTCATGCTTCTTTTAGCAAATTCAGCATGCAATCATCACATTACATGGCTTCAACGGCAACTTTTGTATCAAACGAAGGTAAAGGATCATGGGCTAAAAATCGAGTGTCGACAAATTCACTCTGATTTTTTGAAAAACTTAAAAAAGAGAAAAGAGATCGTATTTCCATGTCTGGTGAAATTTACATCTTTCAAGCTCTTCAAAATGAGATGGAGGCATGCAAGCGGAATCGGATGGGCTGGAGAAGACGACAGTTTGCTAAAGTAACTGCAAGCTAATGACGTGGGGGAGGCGATGAATAGTAGAATAGGAAAAAAAAAAGAAAAAAAGAAAAGATTTAGAAAATTCAAATAAAATTACAAAATGATATCATTTGGTATGGCTGTCGTTGATTGGACCGCCATGTTAGCAAATTTCTAATTAAAATTGGGCAGATGGATTATATTTGAAACCATCAAAAGGTTTTATGAATACATTGGCTTAATTGTAAAGTTTATAATGAGCTACCGTATTATAGATTTAGTATTTTTCGGACAATGTTCGTGGAATATGCCTTGTTCTTTTGACAAAATAACTTGATGTGTCATGAACTTTTCAAATTTAGGAATTATATATTCAAAGAGGTAGGGGTCTATGTAATGCCTCATTTTATAATATGGAATTAGTATTTGGGTTAATACCTTGAAAAATCCCAAACTGGTACACCTGTGACAAATTTACCCAAAACTATTTTTTTTACCATGAAAAACTCCAAACTGGTACATCTGTGACAAATTTACCCCGACTGACCATAAAAACCCTAAACTAGTACATTTATGACAAATTTACCTCAAACTAATTTATTTGACAGCAAAAAACCCCAAAACTAGTAAATTTATGACAAATATACCCTCCGTTAAATTGGATTAATACCATAAAAAATCACAAAAATTGTAAACTATGACAAATAGAGCGAAAAATCTCAAATTGGTATACTAGTCAACTATCATGTGTTATTTAATATAATAATTTGACTAAAATTTAACAAAAACTAATATGGGTAAATTTGTCACAAGTGTACCCGTTTAGGATAAATTTGTCAAAGGTATACAAATTTGGGGTTTTTGGTGGTCAAAAAATTAGTTTAGGGTAAATTTGTCACACAGATATACCAGTTTGAGATTTTTCAGGGTATTAACCCTTAGTATTATTGTGTAACCTCAAAAGAGATTGTTACATTTCTCTATAACGTAACTCACTTAAATAGAAGTCTTTTCATACATGACCCCGTTGTTTAATGTATGCGTGAGAAGACTTCTTGTGAAAATATTATCTTTCTCGATTGATACTTATGGGAGACTAGAATAAAATTCCCAAGATCTCATCCTCGTATAGGAAGGTCTTTCTTTTTGGGTAAATAGGAATAACATCTTGCAATGATTCGTGTCCATTTTTAGAGGTGATCAGTTCCCGGTCAATTTTCGGTCCAATGGAACCGGTCTAACACGAAGTGAAAGAGAAAAGGAGCTTGAAGAATTTCTTTGTATTCACTTTGATTTTATATGTATTCTTTATGTGTATTTGTATTACAATGTGCAAAAAAAAAAAAAAAAAAAAAAAAAGGAAAATACAAAGATATAAAATCATTTTGAATCACTAATTGATATCAATCTCAACCTTAGATTGATTTAAGAATCTTCAATCAAATCAATTGCACAAGTCATATATAAAAAACGGTCACTTTTTCTTCCCACTACTTGAAATTGAAATGAGATAGTGTTTAGTTCACATTTTATTAATTTTTTTGAAAAACGGTATATGTATTCGGTTCGGTTCCCCCTTGGAATCGGGAATTGGACTGTCCAGACTCAATTCTACTTTTAGGAATTGGGAACCGGACAGACACTCCTAGGAATTGGACCCTCAGGCTAGTTTAGGTGGTTTTTGGTTCGGATGCTCCATTTTGCACACCGCTACTATTTTATAGACAATCAACAAAATGGCATTAAATTGAGGCCAAAGTGTAAAAAAAAGAAAAGAAAAACAAAATGGTTTTCAGCCCTTCAAACCTAAGATTCGGGAAAATTGTTTTGTGCTCGAAATATGGCCCTCAATTAACAAAGAAGGACAAAAAAACTAGCGTAATCTCCATGAAAATAACACAAGCAAATCTCTCAGGTTATTGCAATTTGCCACTTCAATCTGGCAACTAAAATGCAACCGTGAATCAAAAACCCAAGTAGCTTGCTCTCAATTTAAATGCTCTAACTTCATTTCTGCAACTATTTCTTTTTACACATATTGTCACTTCTTCTGAAAGCTTTTTCCCCTTGTTGGGTTGCTTCTGTGGGAAGGCAGCTTCTCAAATACATTATTGAACTCTCTCATTCACCTCATTCAGCCACTTTTGGCTTGGACAAAGGATAAATGAAAATGCCAATGAAAAAAGCCAAATGATGTGCGCTTGATTCAGCTTTGCAAAAGAGGTCATGGAGACCATTCCATTATTTTTCAGATCTAAAATTGATGATATGTTGGTCTCATTAAGCCACATATGACTAAACAATTTCTTCTTCACATATTAATTAAGCCACATCTTGTTTGCTACGTGCTTTCATATTTAGGCTATTATTGCCTCATTGGAAAGCACAATTTGGCAAAGTCTAGAGTAGTGAATGAAAAAACCAATCAAATTTAGGTTTCGCTTGTTTGGAGGAAAATATGACATTTCTAAAAAAAAATTTTTTTAGGAAAATGATAATATTTTTTTGTGTTTGGTTGAAATCTAAAAATGAATTAAAAAATAATTTCTACAATTAAAAATTCTAATTTTTTAATCATTTTTTTCTTTTATTGAGACTTCAGTTCCAACCACAACAATGGTTGGTGACCGGTCACACATGAACTCAAGTCTCGCTAGAGGTCGCCAAAGCCTTGCCGACCTTTGGCAACCTTAGGTGCGGCTTGAGCCCCACCTAGTTCGGTGGATTTGTTGTGGCATGATTGGCAAGGTTGAGCCTCACTGACTTGTGGCATGGCTTGAACTTACCCAGCTAGTTGTTGACTGCTGCCGTGGTTGGTGACCAGCCGAAAAAGAAGAAAAAAAGATTTTAAAAAAAATTAAAAACTCAAATTTTAAAAAAGAAAAAAAAAATTTAAAAAAGAAAATGCGTTTGGTGAAAGAAGGTGCTTGGTGTAGAAGTAACCAAAAATAGGATGGAAAATGTTTTTGCTTTTTGAAAAACGAAAAATCTTTTTCCTATTTTTGAATGTGTTTTACCTATTAGTGAAAAATATTTTCTTTAACTATTTTATTTTTCGTGAACTAAACGCTGCAAAATCCAAATTTTTTTTTTCTAAAATTGTTTTCCGTGTGAAACCGATGTAGCCTTAGTGAATATTGGTCATAATTGCATGTAGGCCCGTGACATAACATGATAACATATCGTAGACAAAATAGAAATAGGCACGGACCATTTATGTGGAGTACTGGCCGTGCCCCCGACTCTGTGATCTATCACACGGGGTAAAGTGAATCTTCCCATTCATATCGTTTGAGGTTACTTCTATTTTTCACTTTCTAATTTTTTGTTATTTTTTGCAGTTCATTCACTTTCATTCATCTTCAATTTAAACTCTATTAAGCTTTAAAGACATAAACATTGACATGTAAAATCACATTTTTGTTATAAATTTCTGGAACTTAACCTATTGTTTTTTATTTTCAAAATACCAAGGAAAATTCTCAATTGGACGTGATGAGTAAAAAAAAAGAAGAAACTGCTCTAAATGCTTCTATGACAAGTCCATGTCTTTCCTTTTGTATGGACCACTCTGCATCTATCGACCTTGTGCTTCAAATTATGAATCTATGATTATGATTGGTTGAGTACAAGTTTGAGCGATTTTGTAGTAACGATTGCTCCATTTTTTCAAGTTTCGAAAAATAACCTATAACAAAATGACACGGTGTGGAGATTGGAATTCGATCAAGCAGGTGGCCCAAATACTGTCGGACAAAGTTTTGTTCTACTAATGCATGTTCATCAACGTACAAGACACATTGACAAACTTCCAAGGGTGTCACTACTTCGGATCTTATTACATCGAGCATGCCGTGGATTTCATTTGGGGCTACGGCCGGTCCATGCATCAGTTCAAGCACAGACATGACATAAGCGAAACACGTCAATTCTCCATAAACTATAGTCGCAACCATGAATTATTTCCAGACTTAGGAAAGCAAGAGTATATGCTAGGCTGCAAGATAAACGCAATTGTGGAGATCCTAGGTGGATTGGCAAGCTATATCACGGTTTAGGGCGGCTTTAGCGTGACGGACACAAGCAGATACCCCTTCAATTGGGGTTCCGTGGTGGGGACTGGGCCCGTCTATCTCGGAAGGGCGTACAGGCAGTATTCAAGAGTTGTGTTTTACAAGACAGATCTCCCATATGTTGTGGTGCTAGAGGGATGGGACTCCTGGAGATAGGCTGGTCAAGAGTACGGAAGTTTATCAATAAACATTGATGTGACTCTAATAAGAGCTATGATGATTCCATTAATTTAGTAAAACGACAATTAGTTGATTTATTTTCTTCAAAATGGATGAACAGGGGGACAATAACCTATGCAGAAAATCAGTGCACTGGGCCTGGGGTTGACATGTCCAAGCGAGTCAAGTGGCAAAAGACTTATCAATTGAGGAGTTATATAGATTGACCGATGTCAACACGTTCATAAATCAAGATGGCCAGTTGGAGAAGCAACCCTTTTAGTCTCATGCAGAAACTATACATCTCTCATTTTATTTTTCTTATAATATGATTTGCTTTTTGGGGAATTTCCTAGAGAGGAAATTGATCCACAAGAAAAGTTCAAAAGTGGTGTGCATTGGAAATTTATAAACTTTGGAATGTGAATATGATACCAAAAATTTGTTACTACCCTATTCAGAAACTGAATTTCAATTCATGTACTTACTACATGTTAGCAAGGACCATACCCACTCATTTTTAAAATGTAATTAATTGGATTTTTTTACATGACATTGGCGGAGTAGTCCATGGGAGTAAAATGGCCATTAATTTTGTAAACAATAGATAATTAGCAGGTATGATCCGAACGCAACAAAGTCCATAATCTATGATTGGACAAATGCACGTATTCGAAATTTGCTTCCCCAATAATTGTGAGTATAGATATCTTCTTATTTTTCAGAAAAAAAGAAGAAGCTAATCATTGAATTTGGTTGGTGTATGTATAATCTTGATGGTAACATGTAAATGGGTCTACATGTTGACTTCATTGTTATCTACTTTCTGGAAGAGAAGTTTACAAGGAGAGTTGACTTGTAAATTCAACTATGATACTGGTTTCCACCCGCAAATAGATGGAGAATCAGAGAGAATAACTTAAAGACTTTGGAGGACATGTTGGGATCCTAGTTTATTGACTTTGGTGGTTCTTGGACGATCATTTATATTTAGCAGAGTATTTGTATAAAAATAGCTACGATTCTAGCATGACTCATTTTGAAGTTTTATATGGTAAAAAAATGTAGAATTTCTATCTGTTGGGATGATGTTAGTGAGAATGGACTAACTGTTCTAGAGTTTATTCAGCAATCTGAAAAGAAAGTCAAGTTAATTTGAGAGATGTGGACCAAAAAACGCACATAGTGGAATTTGGTGCGAACGTAGTGGAATTTGACAGACAATAGTATACTCTTAATTGATCACATATTCTTGAAAAGAGGGCCATAGAATCAATTTTCTTGAATATGAAGAAACGAAGAAAAAATTTGAATAAAAATATAATTAAAAGTAGAAAAATATGATCACTTACTTAAATAGAAATTGTTAATGTCATTATAAATATCTATAAGATTTAAAAGATGAAAAAATGCCCAAAAGTTAACTTTGCAACTAATAATGAAATCATTATGCAATAATATGGCTCATCATTCATTTTGCTCAAATCAAATTGTAAAGAAGGACTCTCTGACGGCCTAAACTTAAGATTAGTGATATCAATTGTGTGTAAAACAAATGAAGTAAAAAAAAGATCAAAATAAGAATAATGAATTGGTAGAGAAATTTTTTTCCCTTGTTGATCCAAATGTTGTAGATGAAAATGTGAAGGGCCTTAACACATTACAAAATCAATTTAGGATCACATGAGTCAAAGTTAAAGTTAAAGTTAAAAAAGCAATTTTCAATTGATTTTTATACAAATTTTATCTAATATAGCTCCAACATTTGGTTTCATTGGGAAGATTCACAAGACCGTGAGACACTTGACCCCATATCATTTCATACGGATATAAAGTCCATTTATAGTAATGTATTTTATTTGAAAACAGAATAATAATAAGTACCCACATTGATTGAAATCCCTCTGATTCTTTCTTAAATCAAATTTTGAGAATAGTTACAACAATCATCTGATCTAAATTACGATTGAGTGAAAATCAATGAAATTCGTTGTACCATCGTCTTGGCAGAATATATTTGCTAATTCAACTAGTAGATGCCAAGAGATATATTTCCAAAAAATTCTACATAATTATTAGATAATAATTTGGAAACACCATATTATGTGATCCAAATTCCCTCGAGAGCCAACACGTGTCAAATGATTAGGGGTTGTTTTCTTCTACAAGAAAGTTTAGATGCATTAATTTAGCAATAGATGCATTAATTTAGCAAACTACTATCAAGTTGAAAACAAATATATGAGAAAATTAGGCCGTGTTAACTAGATTTATTAGTGAAAAGGTTCTTAAGCTTTAAAGTCTATTGTTTAATACAAACAATAATAACAATGTATCCATAATGCAAAATAGATAAATCTACCTCTCTGTGGATGCCTTTTGTTGGGGCTTCTATTTTGGATTCTTGAATCGATTTTCATTATAGAAGTTGCTTTCAATATGAACTCTATCGATCTAGATGAGATTAGAAAAAAAAAAAAATAATGATTATATGTCTAAAATATATAGATGCAAACTAAAATTCGACGATAATGAATACCTCTTACTTTTTTGCATTAAAAAATTAGAGATTAGGACCCTTTCCCTACAGTTTTGACTTATTCAATTACAAAACCTACAATAATCAAAAGTTCAAAGTACACAAGATAATTGCATTCCTTTTTTTTTTTTTTTTTTTTTGAGTTATTAAGTTTTTCTATTTGGATATAATATCCACGTAATCTTTTCTTTGGTACCATTTTAAAAGTTGCATATGAGTGCTTCATACATTCCTTATTGTTTGAAGATTATCACTTTGATTTGATTCTTTAAATAAGACAAGAAAATCATTTTCTTCTTATGGCTTTTTCCTATGGAAAATGCATTTTTATATAATAAAAATAGGAAACTTGCTAAGTGAGTCTGCCATTTTGAAGATGGAAAATACATGGCTGAGTTTTGACCGTCCGCTTTCCCATCTGACTGCAAGGTTATGCAATCACTTTCCTTAAGTATTTGCTTTACAACTGACCGAAAAAAAAAAAAATCAGAAATGAACATATTAAGACTCAAAAAACAGGATAATATCCCGTCATTTATGCATATCACAGATTTTGTGAGTATCGCATGTTGCTTGCCTAAGTTTCAATATAAAGCTACACATGCATAGCTTCAATTTGTTTGAGGTTCCTTTGTTCTTTGAATCATTTCTTTACCTCAAAATGCAGTATTCATTCCTAACTACTCTTTTATTGGCATTGCTAAGCTTGTCAAAGTTTAGCTTTAGCCAAGACTGTAGCTATCAAAATCAAGATTCTGCGACCATTGTTGTCGATCAGTCGGGCCAGGGACAGTTCACCACGGTGCAACATGCCATCGACTCTGTGCCGGCAGAGAACAACAACTGGACTCGCATCCTGATCAAGCCTGGCATTTATAAGTAGGTTAAAAAAAAGATGTGATATTTCATGCGATTAAGCTAGCTTTGAAAAGAAAATGTAGCGTTGATTGTTTTCTACAGAGAAAAGGTTGCGGTACCTGGAGACAAGCCATGCATAGTCCTTCAAGGGAACTCGGCAAGTGACACAATAATTGAGTGGAGCGATGGGGGTATGGTTAACGAAAGCGCTACCTTTACGCTTTATGCAGAAAATTTTAAAGCCAAAAATATTGGATTCAAGGTAAGCGTTGACCTTCATTAGTATTTTCTACATTTTATTTTTGAAAAATAGCTAATCTCATGCATTTCTCCATCCTTCAGTCTATATCTTTCGTTTTGTATGGACTTCAGTACGTCTATCCACCTCATGTTCTCAATGTTATGATTGATTTGAGTACAAATTCGATTGATTATGCATAACATTTATTCTTCTGTTTATTTCAAATTCTGAGAAATAGTTGACCCAGATAGAATTTTTGGCAGAACACCTACAATGAAATGACACGACGCGGAGATTGGAGTTCGATCAAGCCAGCCCCGGCTTTCCAAATATCGTCGGACAAAGTCTCATTCTACCAATGCGCGTTCATCAGTGTGCAAGACACGCTGACGGACTTTCAAGGGCGTCACTACTTCTGGTCTTGTTACATCGAGGGAGCGACGGATTTCATCTGGGGCTTCGCCCAATCCATCTATCAGGTCAGACACGAACATAATATATGCGAAACCTGTCTTTCCTTTACAAAACAATAGTCCCGGCAGTGATCTATCTTCGGACTTAGGAAGGGATGATTATGTGCAGAATTGCAAGATAAATGCAACCACGGATATTCTAGGTGGACTCGCAGGTTTTATCACGGCTCAGGGCCGCAGTAGCGCGACGGACACTGGTGGTTATGTCTTCACATGGTGTTCCGTAGTGGGGACGGGGCCTGTCTACCTTGGAAGGGCATATGGGCCGTACTCAAGAGTCGTGTTTTCCGATACAGAACTCTCAAACGTTGTGGTGCCAAAGGGATGGGACTCGTGGAGATATGCTGGTCGAGAGTAAGGAAGTTTATGAATAAACGTTGATGTGATTCTATTAAGAGCAATGATGACAATATCAATTGATTCAAATGTGATTTGATTACCATATTTTCTTCAAAATTGATGAACAGGGGGACAACAACCTACGCAGAAAACCAATGCTTCGGGCCAGGGGCTGACATGTCCGGGCGAGTCAAGTGGGAAAAGACTCTATCAAGCGGGGAGTTATATAGTTTGACGGATGTCAACACATTCATAAATCAAGATGGTTGGCTGGAGAAGCAACCCTTCTAGTCTCTACATAGAAACCATTCATCTCACATTTTATTTGTTTATGATCTGATTAGCTTATTTGGGCGTTTCTAGATGACAAAATTGACCCACATGAAAATGTTCCGAAGGTGTGTATATGTTGGGAATTCATAGACTTTGGCATATCATATGATACCAAAAGTTGTTACTTCCTTTATGGGAAAGTAATCGTGTAGAGGTTGCCTTATGCTTTCACTGCCCAATTCGGAAATCGCATTTCGTTTGAAGTAGTTAGTATGGGTTAATATGGACCATACTTGTCATTGCTAAAATTAATTGATACATTTTCTTTTTCCATAACATGAGTGGAGTAATTTCAAGGGTGCAAAATGGCCATTTCAAGATCTGTTGTGGATGTCCAAGGATTAAATGGCTGCTCGAAATATTTTAAGGTTATTTTTGTCTCTACTTCTTTTAAATCTAATAACTTGAGAAAAATAATATTTATATTATTGGATTATAGGCTTGGGTTGTTAGGCCCTAGAAACAAAATTCAAGACATACATAATAGGTTTCCTTATATTAATACGCTGTGATTTGCTGCAGATGCTCTTCTAATTGAAGACGGGCAATGCTTATGGCAAGGAAAAGCATTCACACTATATGTTTAGATCTTTAGTGGCATATTTAATTCACTAACCTAGTTATTGAAAGACAATTTCTTTTTTATCTCTATATTTTATTATATGCATCTTGGTAACATCCATTTTCACGATCACATATATATTTCTTGTCATTGTGATGATTATGATTTGAAAGACCAACATATTCCTTACAGTTCTCTATGTCCTTGCCCTCAGGCTTGCAGACAACGAGCTTGATGGTGGGGAGATAGAGAATTATGAGGAGTACGTTGATTTTCCAAATCACGACCATCATGATGAGGATGAATGTGGACATAAAGGTGAAAATGGGTGGAGACTTTTGGATAAAAGCGCATTTGCTTTCAATTACCCCAATTTAAGCTGCTTAATGAATCAGGGCATTCGCATATATAAACTAATGTGTGAGCTAGTGTAAATGATTTTGCTTATCATAAGCATTGGCTCTTCCTGAAGGGAAGGCTGACATCTACATAGGCCAACACCAGGAGGGTGTTGACCTCGAGTATAAGCAAATCTGACCCTCATTCCCCCACGAAGTTTGAGTTAGGAAAGCCCCGTATATTATTCCGAAAATGACAAAATAATCAGAGCGATACTAATATGTGCATTGATTGTGTAAAGCCAGCTTGTAGAGGAATAATAGGCCAATATGCAGATGAGGTCCTAACAAGAACACCTGCAAGCTGGAAGTGCTCTCCCTCGGGCGAACAAGGTATTGGACGTCCAAGATGGTGGTATCTAAAACAAGTGACCAAAGAGTAATCTACAAAATCTTGAGTATCGGTGGCACATCTACAGACGATAACCCATCGAAAATACTGGTGGTTTGGAACTGAAATTTTTCATGCTCTTCAACAATATAATGACTTTTGCATTGCATTTGAAATACCAACAATATATGGATCTAGTTTCGTTAGGCGAGTTTTGGTGTAACTTTTGGGCTTTGCCCCTTTCAATAGCGAAAAAGAAATACCATCACCCTCGCCTTTGCGTATGGAAATCAAAGTTCGTTCATCTACATTACAAATAAGATTGAGATCCACACGTACATACATATTAGAATGTTTTTTACCACCTATTCCGCAGGAAAACAGGGTCACTGTAGCCGATTATACAAATCAGCCATGGACTGGACATAACAGGGTCATATCGACTGCACCGTGGATAAACCGCTCTAGTTTTTTCCTAAGGGAGATCGAACTTGAGTTTGGAGTTGGGAGTCAGATTAGCTAGAACTGATGAGTGCTCTAACTGGTGCAGATCTCAGTCTGTGGGAGATTCGCGCCCTTATCGCCGAAGCCCAGGCCCCGTCGAAGAATTTCTCAAATTTAATGCTAGTCCACTGCCGTAGAGAGCTTAATGAAGCGGCGAATTGAGTTGTCATGGCCCAACAAAATAAGGACTCACCTTCTAATTGGGTCTTCCATCCCTATTTGTACTCTGGAATTTTTACTAAATGAATGAGACGGGTTTTTCCGACCCGCACAAAAAAGGAAAATAAACAGCGCCAGACATTTGCGTTCGAGGCAGATCCAAATTTCTCCTTCCGATTCTCATCTTATCAGAAAATCAACTCGCAAATGTTCACGTGCACGAACTCGCAGAGACGAATCCCGGCGAAAACTGCAGCGAATTCAGCACGCGGAGAGTCAGCCACGCTGTAAATATGAACTCGCGCTTGTAGTCGGAGCAACATTGTTAGCTAGGTAAATAAAGCCAAAGAGAACGAAGCAGTACCTCCAAAAGGAATGGAGCGGCAAGAGAAGGCCAGGGTCGTTTCCCGCTGTTCAACCGAAGGCCTTTTTGAGGATGCTCTTGATCCGGTGATTTCGCTGTCACTTCCGCAAAAATCTACAAAGCAACGGTTGCACTAGACAGAGAAAGGGAGGGTTGCCATTCTTCTTGCAAAGCAGGGATTGTGTGGACCGTTGAACCCGCATCGTGACGTAGCACACATGGGCCGAAATAAGGGACGATGCGGAATGGTCAAACCTGAGGTCTTACTACGAGTCGTTTCTCTCTGCTTGCAGATGTAGCTGGGTCAACGGGTGTTCAATGCTAGTTATCATGGTTGTGATTCCTTCTTCGTTTTGCTTTATATCTCTTGGCAAATTACCAATCGGAGTGGGTGCCCATTTTATATCTTTTGGTGGGCAAATTGGTGGACTTGGGTGGACCATTGGGGGCCATGGTGGGCAGGTGGGGGTGTGGATGTGGATGTGGCTTGATGAGGTGGGTCAACGTGAAGTTGAACTTGGACCCAATTTGGCGTCAACATTGTTCTTTTTCTCTGCTCCGTCTGGTCTTGACAATGAGCCAAGGCCCATGTGTCGAGCCGGTGTCTAGACCGCAGGCGATCTTGGAGGTTTGGGTGGTTGGAATGGGGGTGGTGCGGGGATCGGTGGCGGCGGGCATTGCAGCGAGTTTGTGCGTGTCCAACACGACCTGCGCGAAAAAAAACATAAGAGATGAGGGTTTTCGTAGATCGATTCCTGGATGAGGTTATACACTTTGATTGCGGTGGGGAGAGGTTTGGTAATGTCCATCTGGATGTAATGCGAGCGTACCGTACACGTTCTACCGAGAGTGATAGTGTCGAGTTTGATTAGCTGGCCTGACAAATTTCCCATTACTTTCGAGGATGTCCAGAATGTAGTAATCTATGGGAAGGTTAGGAAGGTGAACCGATATCGAAATGTGTGTAATTTCGACCTGGGACGGCTTGGAGTTTGGTTCCCATCTAGGGTTTGTCCAAGCTAGGCAAAGGGAGTAGCGAGGGTGATAGAGTGGCCGCCATCTTGCCTTCTGTGTTGCGATCGATTGCGTCTATGCACCGGTTCCCTTCTTGGTGCTAGCTGCATCTTCTGTCCAAGGGCTACGAGAACTTGGCTTTATTTTTGTATGCTTGTGGCCACTACAAGAGGACCAAAAAATCTTGTTTTTCATGTTTCCTCCGCCACTAACTTTGATCTCATATTATGATTTGATGGATGATATATTAAAATGTGTGTATGAGAGAAAGATCGTAAATAAACTACATTAAAAAAAAAAAAAAAAAAAATCAAAGGCACGAGCACAGACGGCTAGTCATATGAAAATATAGAGAATACCCTAAAAGCCCTATTAACCAATTAAGTTCAGGTCATTTGCTTGTACATATATACTTGACAGAAATTATTTTGGAGGCGATAGACTGTTGAAACTCGCCCTGAAGGATAGGGAATGGAATGGGTAGATTCTTGCCAAACTGTCCAAAAATCGGGCCAACCCAACTTGGACCCGAACACTGAAGATTTTTGCATCTAAATTATAATTTAAACTTTGAAATAGTCAAAATGACAGAAATAACCAGTCTTGTTAGCTAAGATACGTATAGTATGCTGAAGAAAGATATTCTATGTATTTTTCTACATTGGAAGGATATATAAAAATAATTTGAATAATTAACACCAAATATACGAGGAATCATAGTAAATTTGCTTGCTAAGTGATGAGTCAGATTTTGGCATTACTTAGCAACCTAATTTACAAGATAGTGGAGACTTTATTTCATAAGTGTGTCAATCATTTTTTCTCTTTTTTTGGTTAAAAAATATAATATTTGGTACAAATTTTTCTTTCGATGATATATTCTTTAACGAGATTAAAAATTATTATAATTTTAAGATATTCCTTTGTTTAAATATTGCTAATTTATTTAATTATAGAGATTGCTGAAGTCAAATTTCTCAATCCTTATAATGCGTTGTGCAAACTAATTAGGCAGTTATTTGGAAGTAGTCGTGGATTTGCGATCCTTTAAAATGAATTGAATAGGTGATTTATTTTATGTGGAATTTGTAAGATCTATATACAAGTGATTCTGTCTACATGTACGAAGTGAAATTTGATTTTGTGACTTCTAGTGTTATTTAACTGGAAATCCTCACCAACTACGCTAATTCCGGAGCCGTACACTGAATCTAGACCGTATTCTTAATCCCTTCACTTAATGCAAGATCTTGTGAGATACTGTCATTCGTTCCGTCGTGCATGAGGAGCCAATCTTCCTAGAGTCTAGACGAATCTCCATTTATTGAGCCAAATTAGAAATCCAAGGGTAAGAAGACCTCACGCTTCTCGACGATTGAGATCTGATCGTTTTTATCATTACGACACATCGTAAAACCAATTACTCAGAACTCTACACGAGTTTTTGTCGTTTGATTGTTTGTCTACTTTGGCTCTACAATCAAGTAAGCTCCGGAGTCAAATTCGTATCGTATCAAAGGAGGAGGACAAGTCGATCACGGGTCATGGAGGATTCATCAGGGTTTTGACAAGTGGAAGGACAAGGACATGGGGAAAAAAAACAAAGAGACCAGTTGACTTCGAGTCAATCATTTTGTGGTCTTCCTCAAAAGTTCCACAGGTTTCGCTCAAAAACTTACTGAGAAATAACCATATTATTTCATGCCTAAATTGAGTGTTAGGACACCCAAAATGCCAAAACTCGGTATGAGTGGACATTTTAGTACCAAAAATTCCAAAGTGTACATTTATGTACCAAACTTGAAGAAGAAATGAATACTTAAATGTCGATAATGAAAATTTTTAGTAAAATTGCTGACATGACCTTTTTTGATGAGATTTTTTTACTCACGTGGCAATTCTTAGAAAAAATAAAAATGCATGGATGCTGACGTGGTTAGCTTGTCCCAAGAGAACATCGTTTTGCCCCAAATTTAATTTTTAATATAAATATTAATTAAATTAAATTTAAAAACTAAATTTAAAAAAGGGGAGCAAATCAACGAGGGCCTATATAGCCCTTGTTGCCACTGCCCCACCATCATCGAAAATGGCTGGTTACGATGGGGCGAGGGTTGGCTTGGGTCGCCGAGTCCTAGCCAGTGACTAGCAACCCTAGCCGATTGCTAGTGAGAGTTGTGGAGGCTCTCACTAAATGCTGTCTCCCTCTCTCTTTTTCTTTTTTTTTTTTTTTAATAATTAATTTAATTAATATTTATATTAAGAATCAAATTTGGGGACAAGACAACAATGTTTTGCACATCGATTGTTGAATAGACAACTTTGGCGAGCCATGTGGACCACATTTATTTTTAAAATAATGTCACATTAGATTTTCAGCTATTTTCGCCGAAGTTCGCACTTAAGTGTACATTTTGAAAGTTTTGATAATTAGATGTCCATCTGTGTTAAGTTTTGATATTCGTGGTGTGTTTTTGCTTGGAAAAATTTGACCTAAGGTGGACAGGTCTAAAGTCGGAATCTACACGAAGACATATGAATCCAAGCGGGAAGCAGAATCTTGGGAAAATTAGCAGAAGAGAATCTCCCGTGCATGAGCGCATTATTCCACCCCACCTCTTCTTCCCATACCTTTCATTTTGTTTTATTCTATGTTGCTTTATTTTTTCCCATGTATCTTAATATTAGCAATATGCCCGTCCAAAATATATGCTGATTCGTGGACTGTTGAGATTGATGATAGTCATGTTAAAAGAAGTTTTCTGGTACTAATTCAAAAAAATAAAATAAAAATGAATAAATGCATTGACGATATAATTTACCATATGATTTAATGAAATGTTGTATAGATTTTGTTGTTTCGCCCCATCAATTAAGATTTTACAATTTATTTTTTTATCTTGCCTCCGATTTAACTTTTATGCCCACCACTTACAGCGACTATTAAACTCTAGAAGGTATGCGTGTGTCATTCACAGTTAAAAGTAGGTTCGAGGAAGAAAATGAACAAATATAGATTTTTGGAATATCCTCTTGTTCATTTAGTGAAAATAGTTTCACTAGTCGTGAACCTTTTTTAATTTAGGAATTGAATTATAAAAAAGATGGTGGTCTGCGTAATGGCTCACTTTATTATATGGAATAAGTATTTTCATGTAACCTCAATAAAGTTTGTCACATGAGTCTATGAGGTTACGCATTTAAAATAAAAGTTCTTTCATACATAATAAACCCGATAAGTAATGTTTGCCTGAGAAGACTTCTTGTGAAAATATTACCCTTTGCGGTTGATACTTATGGGAGACTAGAATAGAATTTCAAAGTTCTCATTCTTATATAGGAAGGCCTTTGTATTTTTTTTTTTATAACAAAATTGGTATTTTGGAACGAGATCTTCCAATAATTGATGTCTATGGTGTTCAGTCTGGGCCATTATGGGAAAAATGAAAACAAAATGGCAATGAGAATGCAATAGAGAATTTAAAAATCAAAGTAGCTTGCTTTAAATATGGAGGCTATAACTTCAATTATTGAACTCTTTCTATTTACATATTGTCACTTTTTCTTGGAGCCTTTTTCCCCGTTGCTGGGGAACGAAGCTTCCTAAGTACATTACTAAAGTCTCATTCAGCCATTTTTGTCCAGGACAAAAAGACAAACGAAAATGCCCCACATATGACCAAAAGGTCATTGAGACTCGCATATCCATTCGTTCAACTTAATTAATCTTTTTTTTTTTTTTTTTTTTTTTCATTTTGATATATTTCTAGCACTATGGCTAATGTAATTAGGTGGTGGCCCAATATATGTTGAAATTTCAGATTTTAATAATAATTAAGCGGGAAACAGACAAAAGGAAAATCAAAAGGGTCAATTGATTGATGAGTCCATTGAGGAGAATCTTGCGGAATCTTTTCTGCTTGATGAATATACTTTTTCTTTGCTTTTTAGACCTAATTATGTGCCCAATGAAATCCCTTCTCTGTCTCCCCACAAGAACATCCACGAATGGGACTGCTCCGTACATTCTCGTGGAAGTGGAGTCGCTTATTTTTATTTGGCAAGGTCTAATCATTTTTTATTTATCAATTCATAAATGGAGTAACTGTGATTATCTAATTAAATAGGCGCTTGATAGTTTGATGGAAAGCAGTTGATATGGCGGTCTCCAGCATTGTGGGTCGGCTTAATTTCAAAGTAATTAAAGCATCATTTGGCAGGTTCTCTTACACGTAATGCCAATATTTGATTTAGTTCCCAGGAGTTTTCTTTTAAATAATTTCAAATTTTGGGTTTTTCCTTAAAGTATAATTAGAGGACGCAAAAATCGAATACATTAGGAAATTTTCATCATGAAATTACCCAAATTTAGAACCTGTCATCCAGTTGAAGAGAAAATAACCGTGTTGTCGTTTTTCTTTTTATTGAAAGAAAATTGTATTCATTACCTAAAATGATACATGAGAAGTACATGGATTTCATAATAAAGCAAATTGAAACAAAACAAAGTCCAGAATACTACGAAGCAAAGCAAAGTCCAGAAATTAAGAAGGATCAACATAGCACTAGTAGGGTTAAACACACAACAGATATGTCAAGCAAAATAATTAGCAACTGATTACTGGAATTTGTATATTCACCAATGATGTGCACAAAGTCGAAAATTTCTTCTTCAGTAACTACGGTGCTGCTTTTTGGCATGTACACTTAGATTCGACTTCCTCTACACTATCGTTGTACGGAAACAACACAAACATGTTGAATAGACACAAATCTAACATTCGTAAGAGCAAATCTTCATAGTTTAATAATACGCTACCATCGAAATTAAAGGCAGAGGATCGGCACATGAAATGAGCAAAGAGATATCAAATCCCTAAAATGATATTTATTAAATTATCATATCTAGAATCAGATTAGGAGAATTTAAACTCTCAGATTTAGAATAAGGAAAAATAAGAGAACACAAACAAAATCAACAAGAAAGGGAGGAAAGAGTGAGACTGTAGAAAGAAAAGAGGGGGAGAGAAAAAGACCTCACGCCTACTTCAAAAATATAACAAAATTTCATTCTTCCCCGAGTTTGAAGCAGCCTAAGAGAGTAGGTCCAGGGAAACGGAAAAAGTTAAGTCTTTCTCAATTGAATTCCATAGTGTGGAAAGAATCAACGGCATGGCTACTTTAGCCACTTTACTAAAATGATTGGCTTTAGGTGATGCTATTCATGTAGCAGAGTGGATCCAACTAAAGTAAAGGGAGCTGCTCCTTTCTGATCCAAAAAATGAATTCCTGGTTAGTTGCTTCTCACTGGAATGGGTGAACCACCTTTCTCGGGCACAATTTGACAACGGCCATCCCATACCAATTAATTTCTAATGGCAAATGATGCCTGAACTAACTCTATGATGAGATCATTTGTTAGGTAACTTTCACGAATCCAACCCTAAACCCCCCTCCTAATATATTAGATTCTATTGAGGTGGTATTGGGTGACGCAAATCAAGAATAATCGTAGAATATACTACTGGCTAATAAGGATTTACTTCATTAGGTACCGCGTGACGCTGAATTTTCTAAAAAAAATTCAAGTGGTCTTGGTCTATTAATAATTCATATTATCAGAGAGAATCAGTTGTGTTTCCTAAATCTTTTAGAACCGCGTCATTTTGTGAGATTCGAATAGGTCCCGACAAAATTAATGGCTCTATTAGAAAGTTTTATGAGTCTGAGAAATCCGATTGACTAAGTCCCGTGGAAAAAAGATATTATTCAAGAAATTCTCAAGCTTTTTTTTTTTTTTTCCTTTTTTTTTCTTGTGTGTGATTGATGCTCTTAATCTTCGTAATTATTGGAGCTTTTCTAGTCTCAGCTCATTGGTGGACACAATAGATAAAAGTCCGGGGGTAGACTTGCACTAAAAACTCCATCAAATCACACTGCCCTCTTTTGGGAGCCAAATGGTAATTTAAACCTTATTTAATTGTAATTAATTCATTTGGTGGTTATAGTATTACCATCTAGGGCTGTGTCTACATCATCATGAGAGTGGACCCAGTCCAAACACATACACACAATTTGTCACTGATGCTGACTTGGTTCGGCATCATCACATGCCACGTCGAACAAAAAAGACACAAGAAAGCACAACCATCATATGACTGTTTCTATTTAAACTAAGATATACGTATAACGTCTATGTTTATATACAAGGTAAAACCTTTGACCCCGAAACGGCAAGTCTAACTCCAACAGGATCCTTTGTGTACTTTCTTTGTATCCACAGAAAGATGGATGAGAGCAATAACAACCCTGGGGTGGCCGATAATGCCCTGGGCGACGACGGGCAGTTCAAGGAGCAAGACCGGCTGCTTCCGATAGCGAATGTTGGGCGGATCATGAAGCAGAACTTGCCGCCAAATGCCAAGATCTCCAAGGAGGCCAAGGAGACGATGCAGGAGTGTGTGTCAGAGTTCATCAGCTTTGTCACGAGCGAGGCGTCCGATAAGTGCCGGAAGGAGAGGAGGAAGACTGTGAATGGAGACGACATCTGCTGGGCGATGCAAACCCTAGGCTTCGACGAATATGCGAGTGCTTTGAGGAGGTACCTGCATAGATATAGGGAAATAGAAGGGGAAAGAGTGAATCAAGAGAAGGCTGCAAGCGGCGGTAGTGAAGGATTAGCAACAGATCATTATCGCTGGCACGAGCAATCCTCGCATGCGATTATTGGTCATCAGCATCATAGCAATAGTCGAGCGGAAGAAGCTTCAACCTCGCTCTTGAGTTTTGACGCATCAGATCAGAGGAGGAAGAGTGGTTCTTCTTCAAGGCCCTATTGAAGCTGCTCTTGATTAGTTTCTTCTAATTTTAACCAGATCGCGACTATTTGAATTGATGAACAAGGTTACTGATTAATTTTTTCAATTTCTTTTTGTTTGGTGTGTCTTGTGTCTTGTTTTGGATTCAAAATCTGGTACTGATCAAGAGAGAGTTTGTTGAGTCGAGTTTTGCTTTCGATTTCATGGCTGCTCAAGTCGTCGATTGTGCTCGTCTCTTGACTGGGAATCCCTGATTGAAAGTGGAAGCTATGGGGATTTGGCACTTTGCGGATCTGGATCTGAAAAGTTTTGCTAAATGCTCTGATGTTTAGGCTATTATTACCACAGACTTGTGCCAAGGAATCTTTGCCTCATTCAACCCGACTTTGCAGAAGAAGATTCACACACATATAAGGTCAGTAAATCACTTTCATCCTCATTTTCTCTAGAGTTGAAAAGAGAGACATACAAAAAGCCCATAAAGTATCTAAAATTTACCCATAATACACACAAATCCCCAATCCACTATTATTGTTTTCATAGGTTGTTCCTTTCTGAAACATTACTAATGTTTTTTTTAGTAATATCGAGTTTGCTACTTTATGTATAGAGACAAGCTATGAATCGTACTTAGCCGTCACCGACACTGTAGATGATGGTCATGAAGTCATTGTCTAGGGTTCCATTATTCACAGTAATTTGAAACTCTCTTGAGCAATCTGTCCTAGTTTGTGTTTGACTGGAGTTTAACATATCTCTGTCTGGGGTTAGGGTTTAACCCTGAATTTTTGGGGCTGTTGGGGACCACTAATCAATGTTAGTTGGGCAACGACTAATTCATTGAAGATTAAAATAAGAAAACCTGCAGTTATGTAACATTCAGCTTGAAAAGAAGAGGACGAGTGAGATTAATTCCTACATGGGAACATGAGCAATATATAGATTGATTAGTGAGATAAAGACTCCTGAGGCTCCTTCTGTAAGTACAGGAGCAGTGTATTGTTTTCTCGGGTTTCCTCTTGAAGCAATGCGTATTGTACTTACAGTAATCTTTCTAACTGCGGAGAGTTTCTCTTTTTGAACTTTACAGGGGCTATATTATTTTTTTAATTTCAAAAAGAACGAAAAAGAACTGTGGTTGCTTAAGAATAAAAAATTGATAAAGGTCTAGTTGAAAGACTAAATGGGGAACAAAAGGAGAGACCCGAGAAAGCATTAGCCAATCCCACCTTGTTGGCCGTACGGTGTTGCAGAGAGTTCCCTGTCGCAAGAATAATTGTTTGATATCTTCTTTGAGTTTCTTGATGGGTGGAATGATTGGTGCTATATGGAAGAACGCCCAAAGAACAAAACCTATACACCGGCCAAAGCCACTTTTGCTCTTCCCCTCTTCCCATGGTTGATTTATGATTTTTAGAAGCGAATCCCCAATCCAATCATGCATAGCTGGAGATACGCATCATACACTTATTTCTGCAAGATTTTGGTACATTGTCTATGAAAACTTTAGGTAGTGATAAGAATCTTTCTTAAAAGTTTCTTTTCTCCCCTAATTCAAATTTTATATAAGAACCTTTTAAGTCGAATGCAACAAATGCCGGTGATTAAAAAGACAGTGGGCACCACTTAGAGGTGAGTATGGTATGGGTGGCGGTTCTCACCCTAAAACCAAGATCCACCCACTAAGGACTGGTTAAAAAAAAAAAAATAGAATAGAGAGACGCATGTTGGTTCTATGGATCCATTTGGGAACTAGACCACTGCCCAATCTGGTTCCCAGGTAGATCCATGTAACCGGTCTTATCAAACTTTATCCGTTTAGTCTGATATTTTTCAGCAAGTTAAAGTAAAGCAAAAAACAAAGAACTTCCATATTCTTGATTGCAAATATTAGTAAAATGATTGAACTCCCATTAAAAGTTGAGAGTTGAGGCCGTGAGTTGATGGGTATTGAGCATGAGAGTGGAGGCAATGAGTGAGAGAAAGTGAGACAACTCAGATTGGGTAAGAGTGAGATGAGACGAACACTTATTTTATGGGTGTTAAGCTTCAAATTAAGAATTTTCGGGTTTTCATTTTTCTTAAATTATTTTTTGGTCGGAAACTCTTCTTAAAAATTAAATATATATTTTATATATTCTAGGCGGTTCCATACCTAGAATCGAGAATTGGACCAGTACCCACCAACTCTAATGAATTGGAACTGAGAACCGGACCGGCTCCCTTGGGAGTCGGCGGTTTTGGTCCGATCTATTTAGTTTCAGGCAGTCCGGACGGTTCCTGATTCTTTTGCACACTCCTACCACTACCAGCCTCTTTTTGGCTTACCGTTGAGAGTGAAAACAAGTGCTAGACACTTGAAGTGCTAAAACATAGACAGTGAAAGATTAAATAGGAGAGTTGGAGATCTGAAGTTGGTAATGTGGGGACTCTTTTCCTTTGAAGCTTGTAGTGCTTCAAGATCCAATCATACGGCCAAGAAAGGGGATGTATTTAGAAAACTATGCAAGAGTTACAAATAGAGAAGAATAACTGACCAAGGTTAAAACTAATAATGATCTTGAGTTAAAAACACCAGGTGCAAAAGAAAGATAAGTGTTCCAATCTAAAAGCTATAAGTGGCTTAATGTGAGCAGCTAAAAGAAGATGCTTTATTAAGTTACCCTGATATTAGTATCAGTAAATAAGAAAATCGGTGCCCATTCTAAACATTGATAAGTCTAACATATTTTGAAACCTTCAATACTATTAGCAAGGCCCATAGAATACCCAAGTAACTTTAACTCGGTGAATTTTGACTCCTGGTAATTACCCTATATGCTTTTCGGGATATATTCGTCACACCCAGAATACTATGTTAACATGTCTTTCACCGTCAAGCTCGGAGAACAATTTATGCACTAATTCCTATTCATTTATACATCTTGAAGTTAGTAAAACAATCCTACTAATTGATTTTTCTGGATTACACCATATTCAAATACTACGAAAATGAATAAATTCTATATTAATAAACTATTGAAATGTTCATAAACCTTCAAAGCATTTTCGTCAATTTTTTATAAACTTTATGTCGCCCTCTTTGACCCTTTAAAAAATTTAATAAAACCTAGAAAGTCATGTATGTAAATATCACCGTCGATAACTAATGTTCTTTTTAAATATTTTCCTCGCTTAACTAATTTAATGACAGAATCATAATTTTTCGTGTTATCAATAATTCATACAAATTGTTTATCATCTTAATTTCCTAAATAATATTTAAAAACTGAAAAATTTTCGGGATGTCACACTGTTAGAGTATCCGGGCTTGGCCGCTATGGTCCTAGATCCAATATTGGGTACTCGGGCATGGACAACGTTGTATTGCTAATTATTGATAACATATCTCACAATAAAAGTTAGTGTGCCATAAATTGATTACATAGAAAATGCTTATTTTTGACAAATCCAATCTTTATATTATTAGATTGATTCTCTTATTAAAGATCATGATCAACAAGATAACTCTATTAAGAAAGAGTAGATATTTTCTATTGTGGTACTATATATATATGTGTGTATATGTATATCTTAATTGTCAGGTTTAGAGAAAAGTACTTGGTAAAAATTTATACAGTACATAGCATGTCAATGAGTTTCTAGGGCAAATTACCAAAAATCCTAAACATATCACAATTATGCCGATTCAATCATAAACTTATTTATTTTTTGCTAATTGAGTCATAAATTTTTTTGCAATTATGCCAATTGGGTCCATCTGGCTAAATTTGGCTGGTCATCGTCGATGTGGACATAGGCTTGTATTGATAGATAATTTTTTAATTTTTTACCTTGCCATCGCGAATTGAGGGTGAGCTTACCTTGCCATCGTTGGGCAAAGGTTGCCCAACCATCAGCGAGGCAAGCCCTCATTGGATCGGTGAGGGTGAGCCCCCTTGTTGGATCCACTGGTGAGGGATTGACAAGCTTGCTCTCACCCAGATCCAATGAGAGTTCGCCTCACCATCGTTGGGCAAGGTGGAGCTTGTCCAACCACTAGTGAGGTGAGTCCCTATTGAATAGGTTGGGTGAGCTCGCCTACGCCCAGTGATGAAGAGGGTTCATTGGGTGAATTCGCCCTCACCCAGATTTGACAAGAGCTTGCCTGGCGATTGTGATGGGGAGTTCGTTGATCCATCAATGAGGCTCGCAATCCCTAGATTTGGCGAAGGCTTGCCTTGCCAGTGGTTGGGTGGCCCTTGCTTGACAACGGTGGGGCGAGCTCGTTCTCAGTATAGTCTGGTTAGCCACCTTAGTCCGGTGATTGACCCTTTCCTTTGGCTAATCATTGAAAGGAGGGAGGAGAGAAAAAAAAAAAGAGAGACAAAAAAAGGAAAAAAAGAAAAGATTAAAAAAATAATAAAAATTCAAAAATATAAACTAATATTAAAGAATTATTTGCTGGCGCCGATTGGTGTCCACGTTAGCTTTGGCCAGCCAAAATTTGGCTAGATAGACTGAATTGACATAATTGCAATAAATTTAGGATTTTTTTGATAATTTTCTTGAGTTTTTCATAAGATTGAAATGACATCAACATTTTGGTGCGCTGCTATTCTTATCGATAGTGAATGTTAATAGATGAAAATAAGATGATCTTCAGTTTATTATTATGCCTTATAATCAAGTAAAGGACTTTCACTATTTGTCATAACTATGAGTTCTGCACATCCACTAATTTCTATGTTTACTTGAACATACGGTTCACTAATTAGAGAGGAACTAAGCAAAATTATAGAAGACCTTGCAAAGGTTGGGAAAACAAATCACTAATTTAAAAAAATATATATTATATTATGCACAATTCGAGTAACCAATGGAAGATTGGTGATTAAGCTATGATCTTCTCCAACCAATTTCTGCCCAGCCCTTGTCAAAAGCTACTTAAATTCAGCACGCGTATGTTAGCTAATTACATCATATAAATGTAAGATGCAATTTGGAGAATAATTTCAGAAAATATGAAATTAAACACTCATTGAATTTTGAATACCGTGCATAGGTTTGTAGAGCAAGACAAACTTTGCTTAAATAGTCTATAATAGGACGATGCAAACAGCCGAAGTAATTCACAAACTTCGCTTTAATGGTCTCTAGGAGGACAAAACAAACAACCGAATATAAATTTCTAATTTAAACTATATCATATCATGGGCATTATTTACTAGACCTCATAGGTGATCCCTACTTTGAGCAGCCTCTTGTGGGGAATGTTGAACACTTCCTCTTGCTGCCTTACGCACCTCTTCAACCAGTTGTACAAGTAATTGATCACAAACCTCTTGGCCAAGCCTGAACCACCTGAAGATATAACCTCACTCTCTCCCATTAGGTACATGATGCCTCCAATTTTGATTGCTTCATCTACCAATCCAATCTCTTTTTGCACCTTCTCTTCATTGACCTTTGCGATTCCATGGTCACTAGCCTCACCTTGCTTGTCGGTGGCGGGAGGCGCGTCGTTCTGAATGTGATCCTTCAGTCGATCAATCAAGACCTTCTCAAAGAATTGCCGCTCCATCTTTGCATCTCGATATCCATATCTCACGACGCACTGATACAGGCCTGACTCCTTAGGCTCCACCTGTCGAAAGATGAACCTCTCCTCGAGGGGCACCTTGCTTATGGGTAGCGACTTAATTGAGACGAAGACAACAATCGAGTGCAAAGAAGATACATTGGTGACATATTGGGTAAATATTGGGAAATGCCATGGACGAGCTCAGTGTAGAATAGGGCGACCCCGGGAACCCGGTGGATGTTTGTGTTCGACATGATCATGATGAGGGCTTCCCTTGAGACCTTGTTCTCCAGCTCATACTCGTACTTCTTTCGGTATCCGTAATTCCATACAAACATGATGGTGACCATCATGGCAGTGAAGACAAGAGGGACGTAACCCCCTTCCAAGAATTTATAGAGGACCGAGCTTAGAAACGTGTACTCTGTGAGCCCAATGGTGAGGACATAGAGGATTATGAGGAGTATGTTGGTCTTCCAAATCATGACCATCACAATAACGAGAAATGTGGACGTGACATTGAAAACGAATATTACCGCAATTCCTGTAATAGAAATTTACGAATAAATACAAAATTTTCTTTCAACAACCCCAATTAGGTAGCTTAATGAATTAGGGTAGACTTAAAATGTGTATATAGTGCGCAATATTTTGCTTACCATAAGCATTGCCCAACTTCAATGTGGTTTTGAAGCCAAGGGTGACTCCAACACAGGCCAACATGAGGAGTGTGTTGACCTCGGGTATGTAAATCTGACCCTCATGCTTTCGGGAAGTGTGCACGACCTTAACGTTTGGGAAGCACCCGAGCGCGAGAGACTGCTTCACTATGGCGAACGTGGCCGATATCATGGCTTGACTTGCTATTATCGCCGCCATCACCGCGATCACAAACGTTGGCCAGTACGCTGGTTCTGCATCAAACCATTAAATAGATTCATTGTATGACTTGACGGGACAAATTCTATGCATTAGATGAAGTAGCATGAGGAATCGTACTTGGTATCGAACTGTAGAAAGTACTAGCAACATCTTCTGTGTGTTTTCGGAGATACGCGGCCTGACCAAAGTAGGTGAGGATGATTGAAGGAAAGACAACTAGGCATGAACTCAATCGAATTGAGAGGATATTAAAATGCCCCAGATCAGCAAACAATGCTTCAGAACCTACAATCATGGGCTCAAATCGTAAATCCACAATTAACTTCTTGAAAAAAAGTTATAATCTTGGTTAAAATGAAAAAAAAATGAATTGACTCGTAAATGAATCATTTGAATGATGTTTAGATATATGTTATTAGTTATCAATAATTAAATAATTAATCAATGAAAAAACTATAGATGTTTGGATTACCAGTTAGGCAGAGAATCACTCCTCCAAGAGAAATCCATGCATCCTTTTTGTTTCTCATGAAGTACTGGACGATGTAGAGCGGATTGACAGCTTTGATCACTCTCGAGTCATATTTCACGAAATTGTAGATGCCGATCAGTGTGATATTGAGGAACCATAAAGAGAGGATCGGGGCAAAGCTGTATCCGACTTTGTGAGTCCCGAACCTTTGAATTTGAAACAAAAAAATCAAGATCACCACAGAGATCCACATGATTTGATCATCTCCAAGTGAATGTGCAGCTTCTTTTATGCCCCCAACAGCCGACAATACTGCCTCCGAATTAGAAGAAAAAAAAATCAGAATTGTCTTTTGAAATTAAACCAGGAGAACTAAATGGATCAATAAACAAGCCGTGATGTTAAACATAGCGTGATGGTTATATTGTAAAATTTTCTATGATAGGATGTACTATTAAAAAAAAAGAAGCATTAGGATATATATGCATAAATTATTACCGGATATGCATGGCGTGAGAATCCCATCTCCGATGACCATGGCAGTGCCCAACATAGTTACAAACAAGAGCAGATACTTAGCCGCTTTGCTATTCTCGAGCAACGACTTCATTGCAGAAGCCCATCGGAGGCGGCGGCTCGGCACCTCAAGTCGGTAGTTCGAGACTTCCTTGTCTTCAGCTTGTTGGTTAGGGGTCAAGCTTGCCTTAGCATAGCGGCACACTAGAGAGTACAAAGCAAACGTTCCTCCTATATTGTTATAGCCAAAAACCTAACTACATTAGTGCAATATTTGGTATAGACAAAAAAAAAAAAAAAAAAAAACCCTTCCATGTCAAATAAAATTTTGTGGTATAATGGTGAGTGAGGAATCGCTTACCATCCCCGTTGTCATTTGCCGATAAAACAATGAAGACATACTTGATCATGCCAATGAGGACGATTGAATAGAAGATTAGAGATAGCGCTCCAAGGATATCGTCTTCATGTTTTATCCCGTTAGGAAAAATTCCTGACATGACATAGAGAGGCGATGTGCCTAAATCGCCGTACACCACCCCGATGCTTTGAATAGCAAGCTTCAATATCATCACCCATGCCAAATTCTGCATTTAGAAAGACAGTAACCAAATCATGATCATGAAAGCATTTCCTTAGCTTCACTCTTGCTGCGATTTTGTTTTAAGTTTCAAATGGTTATAATAAATAGTCCAAGAACAAACATAGGAAGCAAAAGATGCAATCAGACAATTCGATAGTATGGCAAACATTAAACTCCGCATATCTCTTCATTTAACTCCATTATTTTCACTTCCCGCTATATTTTCCTAATCACAAACCTTCAATTTTCACGCCTTATAACAATTCCATTACTTTAAAATTTGCAAATAAATTAAACTGGAAATTTATCTAGCTAATTAGCTGATATATAATGGCAAACGTCACGAGATTTAACCATCCTCTTAGTATTTCTACCTTTCTTCCCTATGCATTTTTACATTTAGCTAATTTGAGTGATATGCCATTCTCAAATTCTAAACAACATATCCCTTTCAAATTCATATTAAAATGTTTTTTATCAACTCGCATAATTGAAAGGAATTGAAAAAAAATGCGTGTCATTTCTATCAATCTATTTCACCGATGGAATTTCAAAAATTGTATTAGCTACTCATTCATTCAAAAAAAAAAAAAAAAAAATCTAGGAACTATATTCGAACTAATTATACCAAGGAGTAGCCTGATTTTTTTTTTTCCCAACCGGAGTATTATTCATGAAAGAAAAACTTTATTCTTTCTTTTTGCTTTTTGAGGGAACGAGAAGAACACTGACCTCTTTGGAGGAATAACCATGGTCCGACTTGAATCGGGAGGTCTCTATGTCGAACGAATCGAATTTCTTGATTTTCCTCGATCCCTTGTCTCCCTCATATCCGTCAGTCGAGTCGTCTTCCACGACCTTCGGCCTCTCTTCCTCTGTTACACCGTCCCGCTCCATTGAAGAATCACAGCGAGAGAGAGAGAGAGAGAGAGACGAGAGTGAATGGGAATAATTACGCGACCACCTGCTTCATAGGAGAAACACAGTCACCGCATCACAAGGGAAGGAAAAGAAGGATTCGTCCTATTCATCGTGTCACGCGAAATCCAGAAAGGAAGTATATCAAAATGGAGGAGATTTTGAGGAGAGAATAATTAATGAACTTACTCGAATTAAGAAAAACTACTTAAAAAGAGTACACGTTTCTTACGCGTTTACGTCTGCTGCAAAAGGGAAATTACCAAGAAGGAGAGACCACCCTATTTTTCCAAACATATCTCTTTACAATCTGCTTTCCAGTTTTGAAAAAAAAGAGGGTTTGATTTAATACCATCGATAATCTATCTCGTGAAAGCACGTGAACCTTTTTTTTTTTGGATAATGGGGTCTCTCGAAAAAGGCATTAGCACGTGAGATACTTTAAGAGAGAGAGAGAGAGCCGTCTTCAAACCACCCTTCTGATCTGTAGGTTATAAATTACGGCATTCATCCGCTTTGAATCTGTGTTAATCTGAACGTGGTTGATGTTGGTAAATATCGGTAACGCATTAATTAAAAAAATTTCTTCGAACTCCTCCATATAGCCATTATAACATTTCATTTTTCTGGTAATTTGCCGTCGAAACTACCTATTTAGTCATATGATATTCTTTTCGTGGCTAATCGTGCTATTATCTTGTTGTCATTACTTGAGGAATTAAGTCTGAAAGTTGAAAATAGCGGTGCGGTCCTATCACGTGATTTTTTTGAAAAGTGCAGTTTTCGATTTTTTACGTTTGGACGTATAAATTTCCAGATGTTAACAATACTCCTATTTTATGGCCAAAAAACAAGACTCGATTTTCGGAATAACATCTGTCTCTGGAAGTAAAAGATACTGTATACGTTGGTCATTAATTCACCAGGGTATCACCGAGATCAATCACCTATCTCCAATTTCGAGCAAGGCGATGAATTCATTACTAAATTAAGAACCCTCTTTTGGAAGATTATATTTTCAGTAATTTACTGAAAAGATTATGGAGAAAGTTCGTCGGTGAGGGTATAAAAAGCATGAGATATATTCAAACGAAATACTGCTGTTGCATCATTGTACAGATCAATTTCGCGAATCGATCATCTATCCCTATCTTTTAGTTTTTAATTTGATTAGCATAGTTGTTATTAACAGAGAGTAGACTTTAAACATGGTTGGGCGGACCACTAGACAAGTGAAGCCTTAAGGTCATATTTGGTCGTCTGGATTTTAGGTTAAGATAGGATTGGATAAATAGGATAAGAAATTTGAGAATTTTCCTATATTATATTTACCATTTAATGTAGCCAATAAAGCCATATACTTTTTTTTTTGGTAAAGATAAAGCCATATACTTCATATTCTATCACATCCATTATTTGATATGAATTGCAAATTAGTGTAAATGAACTTGAAAATGCACAAATAAAATGGGTAAGACTCTCTCAAATAAAAAAGAGAGATAACCTCCATCAATCAATCAATCAAGGATTATCATAATATTAGATAGCAAATAAGCTCATTGCAACATTCTAGAGCCACTATGCGACTATGATAAGAAATGTGAATGAGCACCGGTAATACTGACGAGGTAGATCAATTAGTGTATGACAAGAAAGGAAAAAGAAAAAAGAAAAATTTAGAAAATCTTAAATAAATTGAAAAAAATCATACATGTTTGTGCAAGCCATATCACGTAAAATGGCTGGTGCTTGACATATTATCACGTTAGTAATTTTAAGTCAAAATTGATCAAATTGACTACATTGGAAAATTGTTAAAAGATTTAAGACATATTGATTAAATTAGAAAGTTTAAAACTGAATTGACAACCATATAATAAGTTTAGGATTTTGTAGGCAATTTTCCCTTTTCTTGTCACGTGTTCCATTGATTAAACATGAAACTAAATTTTAAACCTTGATTTTGGAGAATTTGAATTTTGAACCTTTAGATTTTTGGGAAATGGAACAATAATTTAATTTTGTTGAACTTACTGTTTTATTAAATTAAACTTAAAAGTCTTATTAAATTAATTAATTTCCGCACCAGGGTTGATTAACGTTTTGTGGTCCAAATTTTTGAACAAACATGTCCCGGTAGCCTTTTTTTTTTTTGGAAGTAGAAGTATTTTTCTTGCCACCATTCGCAAATTCATGTTTTGGTGCTAAGCGCATAAATACAATAAGCATTGAAATCTAATCAAGATATGATTGGATATGATATAATATGAAATCTTGGGATTTTTTTATATCTGTCTTTCAAGGAATTTAGCAAATTGACCTGGACATTGTCCCGATTCATTATACTTTCCATAATATTCACCACCTCTATTTGATCTTACTATTTTCACATTTCTATCTAATTGCCTCTCAACCTCTTTAATATACACTTCAAGTGCATTTATTGATTGAGACTTATCATGCAATAGATAAATATAACCATAATGTGAAAAATCATCAATAAAGGTAATGAAGTAATTTTCCTTACCAAAAGATGGAACATCAAATGGACCACATATGTCAGTATGTATAATTTCAAGAAGTTATGTGCTTCTTGTGGCACCTTTCTTAGTGTGCTTTGTTTGTTTACCTTTAATACAATCAATACACACTCCAAGGTCAATAAAATCCAAATTTGGAAGAATTTCATTCTTCACTAATCTTTGCATTCTTTCTTTGGATATATGACCCAAACTTTTATGCCACAAGTAAGCAGAATTTTCATCCACCAAACTTCGTTTAGTGCCAACATTATGATGCAAGGTCATTAATGTCTCAACAAAAGTATTATTAAGTCTAAATTTGTAGAGACCATTACATAAAGTTCCGTTCCAATAAGAGTATCACTCTTAAATAGACTGAAAGATTCAGAACCAAACTTACAATAAAATCCCGCCACATCAAGTCTTGGCAAAGAAACTAAATTGCGAGAAAATGTAGGTACATAAAGGGTTCGAAACAAATCCAAATAATGCCCAGTATCTAAGATCAAACGATAAGTGCCAATGCCTTCAACTGGAGCTTTGTTTCTGTTCCCCGTAATTACATAACTTTCATTTGGCTTTATAGTTTGGATCGTAATGAATCCCTGCATCGTATTTGACACATGAGTGGTGGCACCAGAATCAATCCACCAAGTATTATGAGGAACTTCAGTAAAGTTTGATTCAAAACATACTAAAGCACAATGCTTACCTTTCTTTTCGAACCAAGCTTTACATTTCGGACAATCTTTCTTCAAGTGTCCAATTTTGTTGCAAAAATGACACTTAATAAGATTGTGTTCCTTCTTGTGGATTTGAGAAGCCTTTGAAGAGTCATTCAGAACGTGTAGTCCTTTCTTCTTGCTCCTTCCACCTTTCCTCTTGAAATTCTTTCGAACATCTTGATGACTTGAAAGATGAACAGAATGAGCCTTTTGATTCTTTATCCTTGTTTCCTCTTGAACTAGCATACTGGCCAATTCATTTACATTCCACTCATCAGTTATAGTGTTGTAATTCATTTGAAATGGCCCATATTGCTCATGAGGCAAGGAATTAAGTATAAACTGTACTAAAAAGTACTCATCCACGTTCATCCCTAAAGTCCTTAACTTTGCTGCTAAATTCGTCATCTCAAGTATATGCTCATGCATGGTACGCGAACCATCATATTTCATGGTGGTCGTGTACTCATCAATGTACCAGCAAGTGACTTATCGGCAGTTTGAGAACGCTCTTTAACAAATTTCATAAATTCCTTAGCATTGTCGGTTTGGGAAGAGAAGTCTTTAAATTGTTTGCAACCTGTCATTCGCATGAACATTAAGCTCGCCTGTTCGATCTTTCCCAAACTTTATAGAAAGACTTTTCATCATTGCTACTTTCATCGAATAGCAGCTGGTTTCTCAGCTTGAAGTGCTAAATCAAGATCCAGACACCTAAGTAAAAGCTGGACTTGTTCACTCCAATCAGGAAAATTTATCCCATTGAATAAGGGAACAGATGAGGCGTGCGAATGGAGTGAAACAAGTACAGATACTGCAAACATATGCAAGAAAATACTCATACATTAATGCCTTGAGAATATCACCTAATCAGATTCAAACTAAACTACACATGTACATCATAGTTTTCCTTTGGGCGATTTTATGATATACAAATATATAAAAAACCATAATGATGCTAATAATTTTTATTTGATAATTGTAAATATATCTTATTAAAATTTATTTGCTATCTTTGGATATACAAACAAAAGTAATAAGTCATATTAATTATCAACTATAACGTTCATGAATTATAGAAAATAATTAACCTTTGGGTTAATCCCTAAGTTCTTATAATAAATGAACTTCAATATACCCATAACCCCAATAATGATATGCAACATATCAATTTCATAAATAGCATCAATTAATCATGGGTAATTGAATAAAACAATTTACAATATCAAAAAAAAAATCAAAAGACTTCAAGGTTTGGCCACTTTGGTGACTAACAAACCATTCATAATATGAATTTTTAATATTGTAAATTACAAATATTTACCAAATTGCACACAAGGACAAAACCGTAATAAAAGCATAAGGGTAAAATCGTAAAATCCTAATTCCATAAGGGCAAAAATATAAATTTATAATCCAGGGGCAAAATGGTAAATAACCAGTAAGGGCAGAACCGTAAAATCATAATTCCATAAGGGCAGAATAATAAATTTATAATCCAGGGGCAAAATGGTAAATAAACAGAAAGGGCAGAACCGTAAATAAACATAAAAGGAAGGGCAAAACAGTAAATAGGAGCTGAGGGAGGGGCAAAAGCGTAAAAAGGGCCCGCGGGACGTCAGGCACGTGTCGAGCACGTGCCTTCGTCCCCGGCGGGCGTGCCCCGCACGCGCGCGTTCGGCGCGTGCTCGGCACGCGTGCGTCCGTGCGCGGCGCGTGCAACGCACGCGCCCGGCACCAGCTGCGGCGCGTGCGTTGCACGCGCCAAGCGCCGCGCGCGTGCTCCCACGCGCCTGCGGTTGGCGCGCGCGGAACGGCGCGTGGCGCGTGGGTTCCACGCGCCAGCGACTGCGCAGCGCGCGTGGACCCACGCACCTTCTTCCCCTTCGCGCACAGTAACTTTTCTTCGCCAATTTTTCACCGTTTCGCCCGAATTCTTCCATTTTTCGACATTATTCTCCATGAGAACTTCCATCATTCGGATTTTCATCAACAAAACTATCCGAAAACATTTTAACAACAACAAATAGTACAAACAGGATCGTTCTACAAATCATCAAACATAAATCATAATATTTCTATAAACGGAAAAACATGAGATCATAAACCACGCTCGATACCAACCGTAAGTCATTAAACATCATAAATCTGTAATGCGGAAACTCATACTAAACGCAGTGATCTTTTGATCTTCATGATTCTCACAAATAGATGAAAACATACCTTTATCCATAGCGTTGCACTTGATGATCGTCGTAGAAAGTCCAGAAGAACACGAACCAAAGAAGAAATCCGATTTCTCTCCCTTAACCCACTATTCTTGATGTATTCTTTCGATGGAGGAGAGAATACCAAAATCCTTTCTGTTATTGTTGTTCATTGTGGGTGGAGAGAGGACCGAACTCTATTTGTACGTCCGTTGAAAAGGTGCATTCCATCAAAGCGATATACCCTTTCAATTTAGTCGTACCTCTTCATTTTATTAGAGTCGTAACTCCTCGTAACCAATAATTAATTATTTTATAACATAACAATAATTATTAAACTATATAACATAAATCATATCATGTGGGCTACATTAATTCTTACAGAGGAATTTTAACAGCTACCACCTAAGGATAGCGATTCGTCTGCACTCACTCGTCGACAAACCTTGAAAGTGCCTCACGACCTGCTCAAAGGACAATGGTTTGAGGCTGGGGAGATATAAGGACCAAGTCAATCAAGTTCAGATTAGCCGGCTTAGCCTGACTCTCATGGCCACTTACAAATCAAAGTAATTAGGTCTAGGAACATAGTTTGGAAAAGGAACCTTGAAAAGCCAATAGAGAACCAAAGAAACAGGATCTCCAAAGATGGAAAGGGCTGAGCCAAGGCCTACATCTCTTTCGCGATCAATAGCACCAGCAAGTTGGTATATGATTCAAGCCAAGCTACCTTCGGAGTTCAAAATAGCATCAATAAGAACAGCGAAAGACGAGGACTCGATTATCGATGAAGAAGAAAGGACTGAGTTCCAATTCACTAATTAGGAGGTGATGGAGTTAGAAAAACTCACAGTGCATAACTCCAAAAATCTCAAAACAATTAAAATATCAGCCAAAATTAATCATAGACCTGTCTCTAAGGTTTTGGTCGATGGAGAATCTACATTGAACCTTATTCCATACGGCTCAGGTCATCTAATTTTCGTGATGCGTACTTTTCTGCTTTATCTCTGTGTTACCGATCTTGATTGTGATTGTTTATTTATCTGGTGCACACTCATGCATGGTCACCACGTAGTGGTTTAAGTTTATAAAATGGAAGAAGATGTCATACAAATATTTCAAAATAATGAGAAAATCTATCAAAATGGTGCTAATTAGACTTAGTGTAACAAAGTCCAAATTTTTAGGATCTCTGGTTCATGGAAAGTGCAATGACTTCTCATATTTCACTTGACTCCATCAACCTAGAATAGATTAGTGGTGACTCCCAAAAGCAAAAGAACATGTTAATCATAATGACCAAATTAACCCAATGTCGCGAGTTAATACCCACTTAGCACAACCTCATACAAGGCTTCGAGTGTTCTCACGTGGCAAGTCATCATTGTAATTGACACCCTATCCATCCTTTGAGGGAGGCTCACGCCTATACATACTAGCACAAAAAAAAAAATTAAATAGATTAGCATATCATTTGTCATGCCCCGATCCTTGAGCACGTGCCCATCTCTTGGTGGTCGATTAAATTGCGATGTCTCAGGACGCATAGCCGACCCATTCATTTTAATGCGCATGCGGAAGCGAATAAATAAATCCCCAGACAACACAAAGATAGGATAAAAAGTAGGACCACAATTTTGAAAACTACAACAAACCTTTATACACAATAGACTAGGTCATATACAATACTAGTCTATTCACAAGTCTACAAAAGGTCGGTCCTCAAACAAAGCTGTCCTATAACCAGCTAACCACACTCAGTCGCCGATTCTTCAGTCTCCACCGGGTCCGGATGGGACGTTGGGTTCTCCACCACGCCATCAAGAGGGTCAGCGGGATCCTCATCTAGAGCAGCATCAATTACCACGGCGGGGATATTAAAAGTCCTAAAGGGACTCACCTTGAAACCATTGGGTCCATAGCGAACCACGCTCTGAATCGATGAGATATCCTATGAGGTGGATTCTCTTCGACCTAGACAATGGTCACTACTAGTTTATAGATCCAATGACTTCCAAGATCGAGGTAACTAGAAACCCGCTTGGTAACCCTCATGGGACGGCCAAAACTCTCATGAGGATTTGCCATCTAAGAACCTGAAAAAGTTGAGCCCATGACGGGGTGAGACAATGTCTCAGCAAATCCACCCCCAAACTCCGACTAGGAAGGAAATATGTGACATCCCGAAATTTCAATTCCGTTTTCAATTAAATAAATCGGGCCTTTCATCGACACGCCTATGGTGCTATTCTCTGAATCGATCACTTATAAGATAACTAGACTATATGGGGAAGTCATTAATTGGTTGTTCGGATTTCTAACCAGGATAGGATTGGATAGGATAGGATATGAAGTCCTGTGATTTTTCTATATCCTATTCGTTGTTTGGTGAATCGCAATATTAAAGTCGGATATATTCACATCATATCATGTACATTTTTTTTTTTTTATATAAATGGTATATCATTGAAATGAACCTAAAAATTCATAAACGGAGATGGTGAAAATCTTTCGTGACATTATTCCTTAATTTATTTTTATTTTATTTTTCCTCTTTTAAAATTATTTTCTTTATCATTTCTTTTTTTCCCTTTCAACATTCTTTAATAAAATTTATCAAATAGTAATTGTACTAACATACCTAAAATACAAAAATACCTAAAAAATATATAATAAATATAAATATATAATTTATAGATTAAATGTTTATTATAATATAGAATTAAATTTTTTTTTTTGGTAAAGAAAATTTTTGGTAAAGTTGAATATAAATTAAAATAAGATTAAATAAAAAAATATTTTTAATTTTTAATTTCTTAAATTAGAATTCAAATATTGTTTATATTGAAATATAATTTTAATTTTGTTAATTTAATAAGTTTGTCATTCAATAAAAATAACTTTCCTAATATTTAGACATTAGAACCTATCTACCTTTATCGTACATTCCCCATGGGATAATTTTATCCCGTCTATATCCCCCTATATCTGAATTTATCCTATCCTAAGCAAGCACCAAACGTAGGATATGATTATCCCGAATTTTATCCTGACTACCAAACGCAGCCTAAATGATTTTAACGCAATAGACTTGAGAATTCGACTACTCGACCGTGCTCATCTGCAGAGATCATTACGGCACAGTAAAGATCAATTCGAGATTAGAGATAGATCAGTTCGATTGAGATGTGTGGCTAAACGTGGGTGATTTCACTAAATTGCAAAATTCTCGTCGATCGGTACTAGACTGATTTTTTTGTCGTTTTGGTACCTTGTGTCCATATTTGAAGTCTCGAGATTTTCATGACAATTGAAGATCGCCAATGTGTCGAAGATGTACAATGTGGCTTGAAAATAATCAATCATGGGTCAATTGCATCAAAAATTTCTAAAAACTACTCGGTAATCTAGGTCACGCTAAAATTGCGTCAGATTGAAATTAACCGCAAATTTGGTTCAAAAATTGAAAGTTCTTTCATGTCATGAGTCATTTTAGGAACGTCGACTCATCTTCCGAAGATTTTTCTGCAAATCGAGATTTTTGGCGAAAGTCAAAATATGGCAATTTTCAACCGGAAAATTCAGGGGACCATTTTTTATCGCGTTTTTGGGATGCAAGTTGGTTCTATTAGTGAGGAAAAATGCCCGTTTGATTGAGGACACATTGGTGGAATTTATAAAGGCTGAATTGCATCAATTTAAGAAAGAATGGAAGAGGATTTGGGGGAAATTGCTTTAAATTCGTAGCCTCCCATGCCCCTCAATTTTTGGACCACTTCCAAGGCTTTTAGAGGAAGCTTTTGGTTTGTAAATTGGTAAAGATAGGGCAGAAATGGTGGGGACCAAAGCAATGATCAATTGGGAGAATAATTGAGCTTGGAGGGACCCCTAAAGGTAGTTGGCTTCTATCTTCTTCCTCTGCATTTGCTTTCTCCATTTCCAACCTTTTTGAGCTCAAGAAGTTGTAGAGAATCGCCAGCAGAGCCCCCTCCCCCACCATTGCAAGCCGTCGTTGTGCCATCCAGCTCGCCGTCGCACCGCCCGTGAGCTTTGCCCGCTAGCCACTTGTCCCGCTCCAACCGCGACTCCAGCTCGCTATTATGTGATCCCTAGCTCACGTTCGAGCCCTCCACCGTTGCCCCGGTAGCCATCGTCCCGTTCAACTGCCGGAATCCCCACCAGCCCGTCTAGCCGCCCGCTTGACCTTTGGTCCATCAACCTTCGCCGTTTCTAGCCCAAGCCGAGCCCGAGTAGCCCTCTCGGCCCACCGTCCAAAATCCGAACTAGCAAGAAGCCATGGGCTTCGAGGCCCATTTTCGAGCCTATCTTGGCCCCGCTTAGTGCGCCGCTTTGGAGTTTATCGCTCATCTCCACTTCCCGTCATCGTAACTCATCGAAATTCAAAACCAGTGAATTTACTCACTAATCTCCACTTAGGGAGTTAATTATGCTTAAATGTTGATTAGTTTAGGTTAAGTATGGATTATGTGGTTAGTTAAAACGGATTAGCAATTTAATTATTCATTTAGCATGTTAGGTGGTTATAGTAGCGTAATTAGAGACTAGATAAGCTGTAGTATTTATCTAGATAGGTTCGGAAAATTTCCGAACCTGTTTCAGTATTTAATTAAGCTTTTCCGGCCTAAGTTGCATTTATTGGTATTAATTAATTAATTTTGGTAATTATTTAATTAATTATTATTTTTCAGAAATTAGACTGGGATAGTTGGTGACCGGAATTTCGTGTTGATTGCAATGGTATGATTGGTTTATTTAATTGAGTGATGATTTATGCAAATTGAGTGTGAATTGTAATTTTGGGGTATTTATCCTAAAATTTAATAATTTTGATTCTTAATTGGAAAATACCGAGTGTCGATTTATAACGCCAAAAATATTTTGGTGGACTATATTAAATGGTGGGATTTTTGAAAAAGGAAAATATTGTATTTTGGCTAAGGCCGACCATGTACCCATACACGATTATTTTTATCGAGAATGATAAAAGTGGTGAAACTATAAAATGATTAGGATGGTATACTATATCAGCCTACGGGCCTTGATATATTAGCTTTGGGTGAGCAATATACCGGTATACTATATCAGTTTGCGGGCCTTGATATATCAGCTTTGGGTGAGCAGTATACCTTAGCAGGTTTTGGTGAGCATTGTGAGTATAATATATCAGCTTGCGAGCCTTGATATATCAGCTTTGGGTGAGCAATATACTCTATTATCAACTACTAGCGAGCTATATTACTTATCAGCTTTTAACAAGCTATATTATCTATCTTCAACTTAGGGTGAGCAGTTCTTGATGTGATCAAATTTGATAGATAGTATTGAATGAGTTGATCGAGAGATGGTCTTGATGGCATAAAATCAACTGGATCGATTGATCGATGACTCGATCTGATTTGATGACTTGAGTTGATTTAAGTTGAATTGATTGGTTGAGTGGTTGAATTGTACTAACTTGCAGGAAGGAACAGAGGCAAAGGTAAATCTTCTTACTTGTGCTTGTGCTTAGGCAGCCCTTGGGGCGTATTTTCTTTCTAGTCAAGACTTAGGGGGTGAACTTGCTGAGACGTTGTCTCATTCCGTTGTGGGATAACATTTTTAGGTCCTTAGATGGCAGCTCCTCCCGAGCATTTTGGACAGCCGAAGGTCACTGAGCAGGTGTCTTATATTCCGCTTTATGGAAACCCAAGGGGGATGGGTCTATGAACTTGTGAGATCCGTGGTTTGGGTTGATGCGGGTCTACCCCATAAGGTACCCCATCAATATAGGTTATGGTATCGTCGTGAGCGGAATGGGCAAGGAGAGGGTCCCATACCGGAGTCTGAGGTTCCTATGTCGGTGTTAGAGGTTGCTTTTGGGAAAACACGGTAGATCCTCTTGGTGGCTCAGTGGTGAACCCGAATCTGTCGGATCCAAGATCCTCGGAGTATTCAGTGCAAGATTTGAATGTTTAGAAGATCTGCAACACTTTAAACCCCTTTTTTTTGTAGACCTTGTATATGTGTATATATATATGTGTATATATATATATATATATATATATGTGTGTGTGTGTGTGTGTGTATCGACTAGTATTGTATATGACTGGGTTTGATATGTATAAAGGTGTGATTTGGTTTTCGAAAAATTGTGGCTCTATTTTCTATCCCATCTTTGTGTTGTCTAGGGATTTATTTATTCACTTCCGCATGCGCATTAAAACGAATGGGTCGGCAACACGTCCTGGGACGTTGCTATTTAATCAACAACCTAGGAATGGGCACGCGTTCGGAGGATCGAGGCGTGACAAAATACGCCTAAAGTCTACCTATGCACACACAAGTAGGGGTGTGCAACCGGATCGGGTTTACCTAGTTCCCGATTTGGCCCACCCGGAAAACAAGGTCGGGAACCGATTCTAGTTGAAATCAGTTCCCAAAATTCAGATCCTATTTGAACCGATCCAGGAATCGGTTCCGAGGGATTACCCACCCGGGAACGGGATCAACCGGACCGGTTTGGGAACCAGTTTGAGAATCGATTTTTAAGGCAGCCCAAAATCCAAAACCTTAATTCATTTCTATCTTTACCTCTCTTTACGGTAGAGTCGCTTTAGAGATCGTGACATGACTCACACCCACAAACATGCTTTTCCTTCGTCGCACCATCGCCAAATCCGTCAGTGGGAGAACGCCACTGACGGAGCCGTCGTCGAGTTCGCCACTATCGCCACCACGCACCCCCTCGATGTCGTCCACACCCAGTTCTAAGGTCTCTCTCTCTCTCTCTCTCTCTCTCTCTCTCTCTCTCTCTCTCTCTCTCGGGTGCTTTTGGCTTGTGTTGAGTTTTTGGAGTTTGCTTTGGGCCGATACGGATGATCCATTAGTGGGAGAACGCCATTGCTGGAGCCATCGCCGGGTTCGCCACCGTCGCTGCCGCGCACCCCCTCGACATCGTCTGCACTTGGTTCCAAGGTCTCTCTCTCTCTCTCGCTCTCTCTCTCTCTCTCTCTCTCTCTCTCTCTCTCTCTCTCTCTCTCTCTCTCTCTCTCTCTTCCGGCTTGTGTTGAGTTTTTGGAGTTTGCTTTGGGCTGATATGGATTCGTTCGTGCGCTCACGCAACGAACGATGGTAGAGTCGTGTGCCTCCCAACGTACAAGAACACTGCCCAGGCGCTCTTCACCATTGCTCGCTCCGAGGTTCTCTCTCTCTCTCTCTCTCTCTCTCTCTCTCTCTCTCTCTCTATGAGCTGAAAGTGCTTGCGTTGAAATGGTGGGTCGAATTCGATAATGTACGTTTTGGTTCCCGAGTTGGTGAGCTACATCCCAGCTGCCTCGTGTTGACTTGCCCCCTCGATCATGGCTCGCTCGTCGCGTCCTATGATACCCTAGAGTTTTAAAAATTGTTGGTTACCTTCCTCTCTTTTGGGTTTTGAACTTCTGGGTGTTTCTTGAACTCGAACCAGGTTTGGATTTTGAGTTCTGGGTTTTTCTTGAACTTGACCCAAGTTTGGATCTTGAGTTCTGGGTTTTCCTTGGAATTCTAAGAAGGAACCACCAGCAAGATGTTGGGGGTGAGCCAGTTGTTGTCTAGAGCTCGGCAGAGGAAAGGGAAAAAAGAGAGTAAGAACAGAGGTGACTAGTTATATTGAGTTTCTTTCTATCCTATGAAGCTAGATGGTTTTTTATTTTTTTTTTATTTTTTTTGTCCAAAGTCTGCATATCGCTGAACTTTATCTTTGGCTTGGTATCTCGCCTGTATAATGAGAGACCTATGATGATTCATTGCTAGGTTTCAGTGATTGAGAGATTTGATTTACTATGAAAACTAATATGTTTTTGTAGAATCCTAATATTATATAATTTGTTTTCAGTTTTCAGTCCATGGATCAAAACAAAGACATATCAATGGAAGTGGAGTGACAAAAATGAAATGAGTCCGCCCATGGAATTGCCATTCCATGGAGCTGATGAAGTAGAATCTGTGACCATGGGCGCAACAAACAAGGTGAAGGTACCTAACTCTCATCCTCCTTCGGATAAAAAAACAAGCTAATCAATTAGATTGTTGGGATAATTTTTCGAGAATTATAAATGAGAAAACACAGAAAATAGTTAAGGTGAAGTGCATTAATTGCGGGATGAATTATGCGTATAATGTTGATCATGGAACCTCTACTATGTGGAAGCACTTGAGAAAGTGCAAAAAGTATCCTCGTACAGATAAAAAGCAAATGTTGTTTGTATCATGTGATAAAGATGTGGTTGGCAAGGTAAGAGAAAATACTACTAGTAGTGGTAGTGTCTTAACAATATGGAAGTTTGATCAAGAACATTGTAGGCATATGCTTGTTCGGATGATTATTATTGCTGAACAACCATTTTCTATGGTTGAGCGTGTTGGTTTTCACGATTTTGTTATTGAATTACAACCTCTTTTCCATAATCTTTCACAATTTACAATGGCAATAGATTGTATGAAGTTATATCTAAGTGAAATGACTTGTTTGAAAACTTATTTTGGTAAGCTTAAATCTAGGATTGCACTCACAACGGATATGTGGAGTTCCATTCAAAACTTGAACTATTTGTGTCTTACTGCATATTATATTGATGAAAATTGGCAGTTGCCAAAAAGAATAATCAATTTTGTGATGATGCATAGTCACAAGGGTAAGGAGGTTGGGAAAGTGTTGGAGAATTACATTTATGATTGGGGAATAGAAAAGAAGGTTTCCACAATAACAGTGGATAATGCAAGTTCAAATGATGTGGCCCTTAGTTATTTGAAAGAAAAAATTTTAGAAGGAGGATTTTTGATTTTGAATGGTGATACTTCACATATGAGATGCACTGCTCATATACTTAACTTGATAGTAAGAGATTGATTGAATGAGGTGTGTGATTCTATTGCACACATCCAAAACATAGTTAGGTATGTGAGGTGTTCTTTGGCGAGAGCTAAGACATTCAAAGCTTGCATTGAGAGTGAGAGGATTGCATACAAGGGTTCGATCTGTCAAGATATTGCCACTAGATGGAACTCCACTTACATGATGTTAGACACCGCCATAAAGTTCAAGAAAGCTTTTAAAAGAATGGAAGATGAAGATTTATTTTTCTTAAGAAAATTGACAATAATCCTCCTGAAGATGAAGATTGGGAAAATGCCATCATTCTTTCTAAATTTCTAAGACGGTTTTATGATGCAAACCAAAAGGATGTCGGATAGTTCATATGTTACTTCAAATGATTATTTTGAAGGGATAGCTATGTTGTATAAGTATTTGAATAATGCGGCGAATTCTTTAGACCAAAAGCTTCAAGCTATAGGTTTAAAAATGAAATAGAAGTTTGACAAGTATTATGAGAGTTTGGATAAAGTTAATATAATAGTATTGATTGCGGTTGCATTGGATCCCACAAAGAAGTTGAATTATGTAAAATTCTGTTTTGAACAAATCTATGATGATGAAGCAAAAATTGATGAGATGCATGATGGAGTGAAGGTCGCCTTGGAGAATTTATATAAATCTTATGAGCGATCTTTGTTGGCTCTTCTAGTAAAGAAAAATTTGGTGATTCAAATGTGAGTAACAATAGTAGTGCTTCCAATGTTGATATTGATGACAATGATTGTGAAATCGATGCTTGGCACAAAAGCTTTCTCCACGCGAAGAAAAAAGTGTTGGATGAAAAAAATCTGAGCTTGATCGGTATCTTGAAGCTAAAAGTGAAGATATCTCTAATATTAATCTTTTGATGTGGTAGAAAAGTACTGGGTCAAAGTATGAAATCTTATCTTTGATGGCTCGAGATGTTTTGTCTAGTCCCGTGACTACCGTTGCTTTAGAGTCGGCTTTTAGTACATCGGGATGTGTACTTGATAGCTTTCGAAATTATTTGACTCCTAGAGTAGTGGAAGGTTTAATTTGTAATCAAGATTAGTTGAGAGTTGTTCGCGTGCCAATTAATGTTGAAGAGTGCATCGAGAATGCGAAAAGTTTGAGGCAGGTAAGTCATATATTTTTCTTTCTATCTTATAATTCATTCGCATAACTATCTTTTAAGTGAATGCCTTATTTAATCTCTTTTTTTTTTAGATTTGGATTGTCTTACCAAGAATATTATCATTGGAAAATAAACTTCATTTTGTGGAAACTCCGATTTTGTGATAAGTAAATAGACTTTATTAAATCATAACTTTTGCATAAGTCTCTAGAGTATGGTTTCCTATTGATTTTTCTTTATATGTGAATTTTAGGTTTTTGTCAAAGATTTTGTACCATGTGGAATGCGAGGCCGAAGAAGGAGAAGAAGATCGAGCACATCAAGGACAAGGTTGATATGTGATCAATCAAAAATTGTCCTACAACTAGTTAATTGACTAAATTGCTTGACTAATGCAAGGTTGTTTTGTTCAATAGGAGATAAACGACGTTTTAACTACTACATGTTTAAGGCCTGATCAAGCTTGGTGTTTTTAAAGTGCCAAGTTGCTCTTGGGTTTGTAATATTGGTCTAGAATGGTCCTCTACGTGCCCAAAAAATTTTCATGTTGAAAGATGAACTCTCTTCTGTTTTCCCTTGAGAATGCTTATATAGTGACATTTGGTTCTTATTATCATCATCACCACCAACGCTTTATCTTACATATGAGTGCTGTATAGCCATTTTTATGCAAAACTGGTTCCAATATAAACATGGTTAACCTTGTTCCCGGATCGGAAAAACAGGGTGGGTTGGGAACAGGGTCTAATGCAAACAAGGTCACGTACATGGTCCAAAAAAAGAGAATCGGTTATAATATGGTCGGGTATAGGGTCTAGGTCTAGACCCTACCCACCTTGGACCCGATCACCCCTATACACAAGGTAGATGACTTACCTTTATTTCAGTTCCTTCCTACAAGTCAATACAATTCATGATCTCAATCAATAAACTCAAATCAAATCAAACCATCGATCAACCAATTAATTAGCTCAATTCCATACCAACAATACTATCTATCAATTAGCTATGACCACTGCTCACAAGCTGAAATAAACGATCAATGCTCTCACAAGCTGCATTATATGATCATAGCTCTCACAAGCTAATATAGATAGATAGTAACTCACACAAGCTGATAATATAGATCATGTTCTCACAAGCTGATATAACGATCTTAGCTCACACAAGCTAATAAGGTATATTGCTCTCACAAACTGACGTATCAAAGTACATAGGTTGATACAATATACTGCTCTCACAAGCTGACGTGCAAAGGGTCCTAAAAGCTGATTAAATGTATACTGCTCTCACAAATTGACGTATCGAAGCACTTAGGCTTATACGGTATACTACTCTCACAAGCTGATGTGCAAAGGGGCCCAAAAGCTGACAATAAATATGCTCGCACAAGATGACATGCACATATGCTCTCATAAGCTGATAAATTACGAAAGTAAAAGTACCCGATAAAAATAGTCGTGTGTGAGTACATGGTCGGCCTTAACAAAAAACACAATATCTTTTTTTTTTAAAATCCCACTATTTAATATAGTCCATAAATACATTTTTGGTGTTGTAAACCGACGCTCGGTATTTTCTAATCAAATACCGAAATTACCCAATTTTGGAATAAATACCCAAAATTATAATTCTCACTAAATTTGCAAAAATCAACACTCAATTAAATAAACTAATCATACCATTGCAATCAGCACGAAATTCCGATCACCAACTATCCCGGTATAATTTTCGGAAAATAATAAATAATTAAATAAATGCCAAAATAAATTAAATAAATACATTTAAATGCCATAAATGCAAACTTAGGCCGGAAAAGCCTAATTAAATACCGAAACGGGTTCGAAAAAATTCCGAACCTATCTAGATAAATAATACAACCTATCTAGTTGCTAATTCAGCCGATCTAACCACCTAACATGCAATAACGAGTAATTAAATCATTAATCCGTTCTAACTAACCACCTAAATCATACTTAACCTAAACTAATAAACCCTTTAAGCATAATTAACTCCATAAGCAGAGTTTAGTGAGTAAACTCACCGATTTTGAAATTCGATGAGTCCACGACAACGGCAATGCGAAGATGGGCAACAAACTCCGAAGCGGTACCCTACGAGGCTTGGAAGGGCTTGGAAATGGGCCATGAAGACCTTGGGCCCTTGATGGTTCGGTTTTTGCTTGCTGGGCCGAGGGAGAGAATCAAAGGCTGAAACGGCAAAGACGGGCTGGTGGAGCTACTACGAGCGACGGCGGGCGATAGTGGTAGCTGGAACGGCGGCCATGTGGGCTCGGGCGATGGCTTGGGCTTTGATGGCAGCTTGAGGAGGCTCATGATAGCGGCTGGGCACGCGGAACGGCGGAACAGCGCGTGGGACGGGCGTGGCTCGCGCAGAGGCGCGATAGCGACGCGATGAGGGCATGGGGTCCGGCGGCTTGCGACGGCTAAGGGGGTGGCTGGCTTGGTTTTTCTACAACTTTAGGAGCTCAAAATGGCCTTTAATGAAGAAAGCATTTTGCCGAAGAAGAAGAAGAAGAAGACAGCTCAAGGGTGGAGGGACCCCTTGGCCCCAAAAGTCTCAATTCCTATCTCTTGGTCCCCTTGGTAAGGCCCCACCAATTCAGCTCAATCCTCAGCCAATTTTGTGCACACAAAACCCCCTAGAACAAGTCCCAAATGGTCCAAAAGGTGAGGGGGACCATGGCCTACGAATTTGCACACAATCTCCCCCAAATTGAACTAATTCATCTCCAATTGAGCTTAAATCGGTCCCTATTCCACCAAGGTTTCCTCGATCAAATTAACATTTTCTTTGTCAATAGAACCAATTTGCATCTCAAAAACGCAATAAAAATGGTCCCTTGAATTTTTCGGATAAAAACAACCTATATTGAATTTTCACCAAAAATCTCAATTTGTAGAAAAATCTTCGGAGGGCGAGTCGATGGTCTCAAAATGAATCGTGACAAGACAGAATTTTCAATTTCTGAAATCAAATTCAAATTCGCGGTTAATTTCACTTTAGCGTGATTTTAGCGTAACTTAACCTATCATGTAGCTTTTAGGAATTTTTTTATGCAATTGACCCATGGCTGATTATTTTCGAGCCACAATGTACCTCTTTGATACATTGGCAATTCTTGGTGTCGTTAAAATCTCGAGATTTCAAATACGGGCACAAGGTACCTAAAACGACAGAAAAATCGATCTAATGTCGATTGACGAGAATTTTGCAATCAAGTGGAATCACTCACACTTTGATCACACATCTCAGTCGATCGACCTATCTCTGATCTCTAATCAATTTTAACAATGTCGTAATAACCCTTGCAAATTAACACGGTTGAGCAGTCGATTCTCGGTTAAATTCTCAAGTCTATTACATTAAAACCCTTTAACGGCTTCACCTGATAGGTTAGTTATTTCATAAGTGGCCAACTTAGAGAAAAGAATTATAAGCGCGTCGATGAAAAGCCCAACTTGTCCAATCGAAAACAGAACTTGAAAATCAGGTTGTCACATCATTGATATCTTTCTAGAAGATGAGAGTGTAAAAGGAAAATTATTTGAAAGCTAAAGACGTGCTTGAAAATTGTAATTAAAGAAAAAATCTTTGAAAAAATGGTATTTTAGCAAACATGATTTAGATGGAAATAAGATAAGCATACATTGACACTATTAAAAGTCATAGGGAAAAATGTCTAAAAAGTCAACATATTGCACTTTAGTCAATTTAGTCATAAATCTTTTAATTTTATCAATTGAATCATAACTTTTTTTTTTTTTTTTTTTTATGTTTTGCCAATTGAGTCCTTTAAGCTAATTTTAGCCAAAAATCACTAATGTGGATGCTAGGTTGTCGGCGCTAATGTTAACAACTTTTTTACTTTTTTAAAAATTTCCAAATATTTTTATTTTCTTTCTTTGTTTCTTTTTTTTTTTCCAACCCCCGCGAGGGCTGGCCAACCCTCATCAATCATGGGCGAGGATCGTCGGCAACCCTCACTAGACTTGGTTGAAAAAAAAAGGAAAAGAAAGATAGAAAAAGAAAGAAGAAAAGAAAAGAGATACAATAATAAAAATTTATAAATTTTCATTTTTAAAAAATGTTTACTTTAGTGTTGGCCATCCTATGTGGTACTACTAGTGTCTATGTTGTCAATTTCTATTAAAATTGGTTGGATGGTTTCATTTGGCAAAATATGTAAATGTTTATAATTCAATTAGCAAAATTGAAAGGTTTATGACTCAATTGACTAAAGTACAATAGATTTAGGACATTTTTGATAATTTTTCCATAAGTTATAATTATCTCAACTTTTCTAGATTTCCAATTTTCCATTATAATTAGGGTTGAGCATGATGGTAGAACCTAGAACTTGAGAACTTGATTGATGTGAACTTGTTCGTCTCCAAATTCCAAGGTATGTAGAGTTGATTCCAAATTCTAAAAATTTTGAAATTTGTTTTGAACGAATAGGTTCCAGATTCTAGATTGGTGGTACTTAGAAGTTAGAACCTAGAATTTGGAACAAGTTTCCGTGTTTTTCTTAGTTTGTATCTTCGCGCAAAATTTGCGGTATTCCATTGTGTTTGATAATGAGTGTATAATATGGAACCATTAGTCTGAATTCCATTTTATAAGTAAAACTTTTATATTGTTAATGTTTTATATTTTTTCGTGTGTCTAATATAAGTTATGATTAGTAAATTATAACAATAAGTGATAGTAATTAAAGGTTATATTCACTGTAATTGTTCAATTTATAATATAGGTAGAACATGAATAGATCATGGAACTGAACTGGGAACTTGTGATAGGGTAGGTTTTAAGTTTCAAGGTATAAACGGTAAATTCCGGTTCCAAAAAATGAGAAACATATTCCAACAGGAAGGTTTTAAGTGAAAGCTGTATAGAACCTAGAGGCGTTCACTCCTAATCATAACGATAATCATATTTTAACTTATTATATATAGGATGGACCATCATTATCGTATTTTGGAAAATGGTTTTTGATTTATTTAAAGAGGAAGTCCATTTTCTGTATTTAAATAAATTTTCTTGGTAATTATGTAAAGATTTTCTATTTACTCATTTTTAAAATAATCCAAACACTGCAAACAAGGAAAATATTCCTCGATAGTAAATTTTTACTAAAACAATTGGTCTTTAAATGGTAAGTACATCAAATAAGACCATAATTATGCATTAGAATGTGGAAATTATTCATTCATAGTCGTACCCTGTCCAAGAAAATGTATCCTTATTTGGTCATATTCAATCGCACTCAGAATTCGGTTTTCGTATAAATGCAATAAATTGACTCATATTTATATATTTAACAAGTTGACATTGAATTGCTAATTATCAATTACACATCTCACGGAAAAAGTTAGTGCACTGTTAGTTGTAACTTTTACTAGTCAGTTGCTTAATAGAATACATACATGCTTTTTAACAAAATCCTATTTGTATATCATTAGATTGATTCCTCTAATTAATGAAGTTGATTAATGAGATAATACCTTTTAAAAAGAGTAAAAATTGAAAGAATTAAAATATAGCTATCTGGCAACTCCTCCGGTCATTGGTGAAGCCATCGTAGCACATATATCTTAATTATCAGCATTGGAGATAAGTACTTTGTAAAACGTCCTTACATCATATATCAGTGTATATATTATCTTAATATGGGTTAATATATTTGTCATAAGTTTGAAATGACGTCAAAGTATTGGGAAGCTACTTGACCATACGGTTCACTAATTAAGGAGGAACTAGGCAAAATTATAGTAGTTCTTGCCAAGTTCGGAAGAACTATAATGTGTTTAAATGAGAAATTTATATCAAGCACCAACTCAAGCAGATAATGGAAGCTTGGTGATGTAGCTGTGGTCTTCTACATCCAATTGCTGTCAAGCCCTTCTCAAAAGCTACTTACATTCAGCACGCATATGTTACCTAACTTCATCAAATAAATGTAAGTTGCAATGAATACCAACTGTATGGCTAAACCAAATGTGTGTTGAAGAACAATCTACAAAATATATAATTCAACACTCTAACCATATTGAGAATACCATGAAGAGTTTCATAAAGTAACACAAACTTCGCTTAAATAGTCTCTAAAAGGACAAAGGAGACAACCTGAGTAATTCACGAACTTTGCTTAAATAGTCTCTAGGAGGACAAAGCAAACAACCAGATATAAATTTCAAACTTCAGCTATATCATGTACTATTAATTTAAATCATGGATATTTCCGTTAGATTTCATAAGTGATCCCTACTTTGAGCAGCCTCTTGTGGGGAACGTTGAACACGTCCTCTGGCTGCCTCACGCACCTCTTCAACCAGTTGTACAAGCGATTGATTAGAAACCTTTTTGCAAAGCCTGAACCCCTCGAAGCTATCACCTCACTCTGTCCCATTAGATACATAGTACCGCCTATCTTGATTGCTTCATCCACCAATCCAATCTCTCTTTGCACTCCCTCTTCATTGACCATTGCGATTCCATTGTCACTGGCGTCACCTCGCTTGTCGGCGTAGGGTGCGTTGTTGTGAATGAAATCCTTCAATTGGTCAATCAAGACCTTCTCGAAGAATTTCGGCTCCATCTTTGCTTCTCGATATCCGTATTTCACAATGCACCGATACATGCCTGACACCTGCGGCTCCACCTGTCGAAAGAAGAACCGCTCCTCAAGGGGCACCTTGCTTATGGGTAGTGACTTGATTGAGACGAAGACGAGGACTGAGTGAAATGCATGTACATTGGCGATATATTGAGTGAATATTGGGGAAATGCCATGGACAAAGTCGGTGTAGAATAAGGCGACCCCAGGGACCTGGTGGATTGTGTTAGACATGATCGTGACCAGGGCTTCTCTTGATACCTTGTTCTCGAGCTCATACTCATACTTCTTTTGGTATCCATAATTCCATAGCAACATAGTGGTCATCATCATGGCAGCGAAGAAGAGTGGGACGTAACCCCCATCCAAGAATTTGTAGAGGACTGAGCTTAGAAACACGTACTCTACGAGCCCGATGGTGAGAACATAGAGGATTACGAGGAGTATGTTGGTCTTCCAAATCATGACCATCACGATAACGAGGAATGTGGACGTGATAGCGAAAACAAATGCTACCACAATTCCTGTAGTTGAGATTCCCAAATAAATATGAATTTTTCTTTCAATAATCCCAATTAAAATAGCTTAATCAATTATGGAATTTGCATAAGTGGGCTAAATGTGTGTATATAGTGTGATCCTTTTTGCTTACCATAAGCATTGCCCAACTTCAATGCGGTTTTGAAGCCAAGAGTGACTCCAACACAGGCCAACATGAGGAGTGTGTTGACCTCAGGTATGTAAATCTGACCCTCGTGCTTTTGCGAAGTGTGCACGACCTTCACGTGTGGGAAGCACCCGACCGCGACTGACTGCTTAACTATGGCAAACGTGGCTGATATCATGGCTTGACTTGCTATTATCGCCGCCAACACCGCAATCACAAACATTGGCCAATACACCGATTCTGCATCAAACCATTAGATAAATTCATTGGATGTCCCAACAGGATAAATGATGCATCGGATGAAGTAGCATGAGGAAGCTTACTCGGTAGTGAGCTGTAGAAAGTGCTATCAACATTTTCACTGTGCTTTCGGAGATATGCCGCTTGACCAAAGTAGGCGAGGATGATTGAAGGAAGGACAACTAGGCATGAACTCAATTGAATTGAGAGGATATTAAAGTGCCCCAGATCAGCAAACAATGCTTCAGAACCTATAATCAAAGGCTCAAAGAGTAAAACCACAATTAATTCTTGAAAAGAAGTTATATATCTTAGTTAAAAGGAAATAAGAATTAACTAATAGATGAATCATTTGAACGGCGTTTAGCTATATGTTTTCAGTTATAATAATTAATCGATGAAAAGATTCAGATGTTTGGATTACCAGTGAGGCAAAGAATCACCCCTCCAAGAGAAATCCATGCTTCCTTTTTGTTTCTCATGAAGTAATGGACGATGTAGAGTGGATTGATGGCTTTGATCACTCCCGAGTCATGTTTCGCGATATTATAGATGCCGATTAGTCCAATACCAAGGAGCCATATAGAGAGAATTGGGGCAAAACTGTATCCAACTTTGCGAGTCCCGAACCTTTGGACTTGAAACAAAAGGATCAAGATCGCCACGGAGATCCACATGATTTGATTTTCTCCAAGTGAACTTGCAGCTTCTTGTATTCCCCCAACAGCCGACAATACTGCCCCCAGAGAAGAAGAAAAGAATCAGAACCATCTACCGGAATTCAACCGAGAGAAGTAATTGTATCAATAAATAAGCCGAGACGATGAATATTGTTGTTTTATACTACCGATTGAATGTGCTGTCTCATTTGCTATGTAGATTAAGGGAAAAGTTAGAAACCTATTGGTGCATCCTTTTCTTTAAAAAAAAAAAAAATCTGAATGAAAATATTACTACCGGATATGCATGGTGTAAGAATTCCATCTCCAATGACCATGGCGGTGCCCAAAATAGTTACTAATAAGAGCAAGTACTTGGCTGCTTCGCTATTCTCGAGAAATGACTTCATGGTGGAGGCCCGCCGGAAGCCGCGGCTCGGCACCTCGAGGCGGTAATTTGAGACTTCCTTGTCTTCAGATTGTTGGTTAGGGGTCAAGCTCACCTTGGCATTACGGCACATTAGAGAGTACAAAGCAAATGTCCCTCCTATATTATTGTGGCCAAATATCTAATTACATTAGTATGAGATTTGGTATAGAGAAAGGGGAGAAAAAATAAAATAAAAAGGGCCTGCTACGACAAATGAATTTTGTGGTGAAATGGTGACGGAGAAACCACTCACCATCACCATTGTCATTCGCCGATAGAACAATGAAGACATATTTGACCAAGAAAATGAGGATGATCGAGTAGAAGATCAAAGATAGCACTCCGAGAATATTGTCCTCATGTTTTATACCGTGAGGAAAAATTCCTGGCATGACATAGAGAGGTGATGTGCCTAAGTCACCATACACCACCCCAATGCTCTGAATAGCAAACTTCAGTATCATCGCCCATGGCAAATTCTGCATTTAGAAAGGCGTAACCAAATCATTCTCATGAAAGCATTTCCTTAGCTTCACTCTTGCTACGATTTTGTTGAACTCTCAATTGGTTATAATGGATAGTCCAAGAACAAACATAGGAAAGGAAAATGTAAACTAACAATTCGAGAGAATGATAAACATTGAACATTTTCTTACTAAAAAATTTTCAATTTTTATGCCTTATAACAATTTCTGAAAAATTACCAAAAAAATCTTAAACTTGTTGCAATTATGTTAATTCAATCCTAAACATTTTTTTATACCAATTCAATTCATCCAGCCAATTTTGTCAGCTAACGCTGATGTGGACTTTAGCTAGCGCTAACTGTTTGGCGAACACTTACGGCATAATTTTTTTAATTTTTTTAATTTTTATATTGTTTATTTTTTTTCTTTTTTTTTCTTTTCCTTTTTGTTCTTTTATTTTTCCCCATAGGACAAGGCCATGGCCGCCTTCACCCACAACATATGAGGCCCTTGTGACATGGGTGAAGCGACCATGGCCTTGTGCCCATATCGCGAGGCTAGCCTCGCCCAATGGCCAACCGGCCACTATGGGAAAAAAATTAATAAAAGTTTGAAAAAAAAATATTGAAAAAATTGCCATGGTAGCATTAGTCAGATGGACTAAATTAGAACAAATGTAAAAATATTTAGAACCGAACTGGCATTAAAAAAAAAAAAAAAGAGTCAATAACTGAAATGATACAATTACAATAGGTTTAGAACTTTTTTAGTAATTTTTCCTAAAAATTTCAACACTTTAATATTTGTGAATATAGATCAATATTTGTATATCCACGCTAGCGACGGAGATTTCTACTAATCAGCTAATATATAATGGTAAAGCCCACAGCCATTACCCATCCGCTTTTTTATTTCTACGTTTCTACCCTATCCATTTTTACATTTAGCTAATTTGAATGATAATGCCATTTTCAAATTTTAAACAACATATCCCTTTCTGATTTAAATTAAAAAGCAGTTTTATCAACTCGTGTAACGAAAAGAACTGGAAAAAAAAAAAAGGGTTGTCGTTTCTATTAATCCATTTCATCGAAAATTGGTTTCCTTCCGACTTTTAAATATTTTATTAGTCACACGTTCATGCAAAAAAAAAATAATAATAATAATAATAATAATAATAATAATAATAATAATAATAATAATAATAAAGAATCTAGGAACTTTATTCGAACTAAGTATCTCAAGTAGTAACTTGAAATTCTTTTTTGGAGTACTTTTTATGAAAGAAAAACTTAGGGAACAGGAAAAACACTGACCTGGTTTGATGAATGGCCATATTCTGACTTGAATCGGGACATCTCTACGTCGAACGAATCGAGTTTCTTGACGTTCCTTAACTCCTCGTCTCCCTCTGCACGATCATTGTCATGATCCTGATCCTGGCGATCATATCTGTCGGGCGAGTCGACTTCGACAGCCTTCCACCTCTCTTCTTCTGCTATACCGTCGCGCTCCATTCGAGAATCACAGCACACGAGATAGAGAGAGATAAAGATGAGCGAAACCACCTGCTTCAAACGAGAAACACACAGTCAAGCACTTCAAAAGAAAAGAACAAGAAAGGATCTACCAAGGGATTTGACCGACGGTGAAACAAAACTTCGATGGCATCGCACTTATAATGCGTCCTGTCATGCGAAAACCAGAAAAGGAGAAAGCAAATTTACTTGCATGCAAGAAAGAAGGGAAGCGACAGAACCTCTCCCGCTCTGGAGTGGACCAGGCAGAGGAGATTTTATAGAGAGAACCGTGGGCGAACTTTCTCGCACTAGAAAAAGCCAATAATAGAACGAGATGAGGGAGAAGACCACACTTTTCTTACGTCGTTATGCTTATTGCAAATAGGAAATAATTGAGGAGAGATAGTGTTAATTTTGCACATAGAGACCAGTCTATTCGTCCTCACGTATCTCTCGTGAGAACGTTTCAAATCTGGGTAACAGATGCATCCCCTCTCGAGCTTGGGAAAGCATTTGATTTAACAGTCCCCCAGTAATCTATCTCCTGAAAATGCACGAATCTATTTATCTATTTTTCCGTAATGGGGGTCTCTCTTGACTTTCAAAATACACATTAGCGTGTGGGGATACTTTAAGAGAGACCCGCCTTTCGACCAATCTTTCTGATTTGGAGGTTATAAATTACGGCCTCCATCCACTTTTAATCTTAGTTCATCCAATCGTGGTTGGGGCCGATAGAAATTGGTAACCCGTCGGTCAAAAAAGTCTCTAGCTTCCGTCATTAAGTCATTTTCGTGAGATTTTGTGTAATAACTACCGCATTAAGTCATTTTCATGAGATTTTGTGTCATAACTACCAGCTATTCTAAAAACTTAAACTACTAGATGAAAATGAAGTTTATTATTTAAATATTCTAACACTCCTCTTTACGCGTGATTTATTATTTAAATATTTTAACTGTCCCCTTCACACTTGGTCTTGTCATTTGCCTAGTACTAAGCGTAGAAAATTAATTTGAGACATAAATGGGGTCTAGAAAGATTTGAACTCAAAACCTCCAGCTCCGATACCATGTAAGATTTTATAGTATCACTGCCAATTGTTCTAAAAATTTAAGTTATTAGATGAAAGTGTGATTTATCATTTAAATATTCTAACAATTATAACAATTATCTTGTTTTAGACGTCACCCTCTAGAAAGTCGAACCCAGTGGCTCGGGCCACCCACTCCTCTTTACGCGTGATTTATTATTTAAATATTTTAATTGTCCCCCTCACACTTGGTCTTGTCATTTGCTTAGTACTAAGCGTAAAAAATTAATTGGAGACATAAATGGGGTCTAGAAAGATTCGAACTCAAAACCTCCAACTCCGATACCATGTAAGATTTTGTAGTATCACTGCCAATTATTCTAAAAATTTAAGCTGTTAGATGAAAGTGTGATTTATCATTTAAATATTTTAACAATTATAACAATTATCTTGTTTCAGACGTCACCCTCTAGAAAGTCGGACCCAGTGGCTCGGGCCACCCTTTAGCGAGCTTTGGGCATCGAAAAACTATAATTTAAGCTGTTAGATAAAAGTGTGATTTATCATTTAAATCTTCTAACAATTATAACAATTATCTTGTTCCGGACATCACCCTCTAGAAAGTCAGACCCAGTGGCTCGGGCCACCTTTAGCAAGCTTTGGGCATTGAAACCACCCTTTAGTGAGATTTGGGCATTGAAAAAATATAACGTCTTTGGTTTCCACTATACACATATTTTCCACTTTGGACACTAAGTCTTCACAGTTTTGTTCTTCTCATGAAAGCCCCCACTATCTCAAGAAAACGTGTGTATGTAATTAGAGGAACTCAAGCCTTATAAGCTAGTTGTGATGCCCTGGGTTTCCAAGATACACATATTGTCTGCTTTGGAAACTAAGTTCTCACGGTTTCGTTCTTATCATAACAGCCCATATTACTCAAAAAAAAAAAAAAAAAACATGTGTATATAGTTAGAGGAACCCAAGTCTTATAAGCCAGCCCATGATTCCCTCTCTAAGCGATGTGGGACAGGAGACATGCACTTAGCCTCGCCTGTGTACCACCGAGGGAATCTAAATTCGTCCCTCCGTATTGCCCCGGGTCTAGGTCATCATAAAAGACGTCAAGAAAGGACCTATTAGAGTAGTTTGAGAAAAGAAACCAAGAAAATTGTCAACAAATATGCGAATGACAAATTTAGCCTTGGTTTATTCTCGTTGGAGGCAATGACTAAGGACTTCTAGGCCCGATGGTCGGCGGCTCGCCCGTCGACAGGCATGTGGGAAGACACCTGATTAGAGTTGTTATTATTGGATTTCGAGTTCGAACTTGTGTATAAAATCTTATCGGACTGGAGGATCTAGATCAGTTTGTAGAGTCAAATATGTCAGAAAAGATTCCAAAGAATCTCCCGGAGGGTGTAAAGATATGTGTGTGTTGATTTGTTGGAATAAATACCAATTTTGACCGAGTAAAGATGGTCCCAACCGACCAAAAAAAAAGATGGTCCCAGCGGAGGCTGACGAAATAAAAGAGGCGCACAAAAATTGTTGGGCTGAAGAAGTCGGAGAGCAGCACGCGTGGCACTTGGAGGGCGATTGAAGAGAGTTCAAGCGAAACTTGGCGCTCGGTTCGCATAAGATTTCGTCCGTTTCGTAAAAGAAATATTTTTCTCATTTTTTGGTACTCAGTTTGCATAAGAAAATGAGTACCGAAAATATTTTCGATAGAAAACTATGCTTAAACTCAAAAAAAAAAAAAAAATGATTTTCTCTTTAAAATAATTAGAAAACATTTTTGAAAATATGATTAGGTACTTGCTTTTGGATCCAAAACATTATGTCTGAACATAGAAATTCCAATGCTAGTTCCTGAGTCTCCAATGCCCGGGTTAGGTCCATCAAGGTTGGAAACAAGTCCATCAAAGACTGAACCTATGTCCATTAGGGCTAGTTCGGGACTCCGATTCCCAAGCCTAGGCCCTTGGCACTTATGCATGAGTCCACCGAAGCCGGGCCCAAACCCCTAATGCTCATGCCCTTTGCTTGGCACCAGAGCCTGCATCCATAAAGGTCGAGCTCGAGCCCTAATGCTCAAACTCTACTCCCTAATACTTGGGCTCAAATCCATAGAGCGTGAGTTATTGGCACTCGGGCTCAGGTCCTTGATTAATGAAATGATGGTTCTTACAAATAATTGAATTTTTTTAAAATCAAAATTTCAATTATTTTTATCTTTTATAAATTTTGGTTTTTTTTTAAATTTTTTTATTTAAAATATCCAATTTTTAATTATTTCTATTTACTTTTTTTTTCCTTCTTCTTCAGCCAATTGTTGGCCGTGGCAATGGCCAACAACTGACCATAGGCGAGGGACAAGCTCACCAAAGGCGATGAGCTCCTCGCTTGCTGATCTGTGAAGGCTAAGGCCTTGCTCATTTGGCGAGATAAAGCTCACCATCCTTGGGTGAGCTCTACCTTGCCAGATCTAACAAGATGGAGCCTTGCCCAACGCTGGCTCGACTTGACTCGGCGGAATTTAGCAAGCTCAAACCTCACCAACTTGTGGCGAGATTTGAGCTTGCCTAAGGCCAATCACGGGCTGTCACCATGGCCAATGATTGGCTGAAGAAGAAGAAAAAAAAAAATGAAAGGAAAGAAAAAAAAAAATAATTAAAAATTCATTTTTTTATAAAAAGAAGAAAATTAAGTAAATATCTAGCCCCTTTACCATTCCTTGTTTTATCTGTGGTGATTTCGTGTTGTTTTAATTAGAGGATCTCGGTTTTTTGCGCTAATTTTACAACAAGGGTAGAGAAACAGCGAGAGAGCACTATCAATAAAGAAGAGCTAAAAATGCATAACTGGAAAAATCGAAATTGGAAGTTAAAAAAGAGGTAGCTAGTAAAAAGAGAATTAAATTCATTAATATTCCTAGTTAATCCCCAAGGAGTTGAATGGGTTGGTCGAGCGATAAAATCATTATGATTGTTTATCTAGAGTTGTTTAATATCGCAAGTTCAAACCTTATTTGACATAACCTTTTGAATAATGATGCAATGGAGTATTTTATTGCGTATCTAATAAATGATAGTTCAGACGAAAATGAAGAACTTGGCAATAGATACATGAATTGTTTAGTTTTTCCCCCCAAAGTGTATCAATGTAAATAGCCGCCCACATAGAACGCCATGCTATTGCTCCCGAAAGCTTCACAAGCTCACCTTAAATTTATATATTCAAGTATCAAGAAATATCCCACCAATTCAATGGAACAAATGACGCTAAAAATGAAGACTAAGGGCTATTTTTCTGTTTTTCTATTTCCCGGAACATATTTGGTATAGAAATTTGTTTGGTAACGCAATTTTATTTTTCTATTTCTGGAATAGATTTATATTTCAGAAATAAATTTTGAGCAGAAATCAAAAATTAAAATTTTTAGTTTTTCTATTTCTGAAACAGAAATGAGAAATCAAAATTTTTATCATTGTTTACTCTCGTCACCGCCCGTTGCCCACTTGCCGCCCGTGGGATGTTGAATGCCCTCCGCCGGTTGCCGGCCGCTCGTCACCGCCCCCGGCCACTAGCCACCAACCGCCGACCACCGCACTCTAGCCGCCTGTCGCCAGTCGCCTAATGTCAGACGCCTACCGGTCGTTGGCTGCTCATCACCAATCATTGGATGCCAAAGGCTCATCACCAACCACTAGATGTTTGCCGGTGATCGTCTACCAGATGTCGGCCGCCCGCCGTTGGACTCCGGCCACTGGCCACTTGCCACCGGCCTCCTGTCGCCGAACTTTGGATGTTGGACGTTGGACGCCCATTGCCGGTCGCCAAACTCCGTGTCGGACTCGGACTTTGGCCACCCACCGCCAATCACTAGACTTGGCACCGGACCCTAAACGTCGGACTTCGGAACTTCGGCTGCCCGCCACTGATCACCAAACACCGAATGTTAGTCGCCGAACGTCGGATCCGGCCATTGGACGCCGGTCGTTGCCGCTCCTAGAAATAGAAATTTTATTTTATTATCAAACGAATTTTTATTTCTGAATTGTTATCAAACATGTTTCTTTACTTAGAAACTCATCCATGGAATAAAAATTGAGAAATCAATTTCTAGCCAGAAATTTTGTCATGTGTGCCCTAAGTGAGCATGTGACACCATCCTCCTTGGAAAGGGTTGATTTCACGTGCAAATTCCACCCTCTTAGCACAATCGCGTTCTTATTGATATTGTTAGTGTGCAAATCCATTGATCAATATATCAAAAAGTTATCACTATAAAGGCAAACTATGAACAATATAAAGAGAGAAATATTAACACTTAAATATAAATTCGTTGGCAAAAAGAGGTGGCGAATCCTTTACACTTATAAGACTCTAAATTTAGCTTGGAAAAGCAACACGTGATCTCTTCTAAGAATGCATTAATCATCATCATCATCATTATTAAGAAGTAAGTTACGATTAGCTAATAGCTATTACTTAATCATCCTCATCACTAGGAATTTTGTCAAAAAAAATTTAGACCTATTATATGACAGTTAATTAGTTCTAAAATTTTCAGTTTAGCCAATCAGTCATAAATCTTTTGACGGTGTTTTTAATGTGGTCTTAAAGGTCTTTTCAACTAATTTTGACACAAAAAAAAACAAAAAAACCACTAAAGTGGCAGTCCAACTAGTGCTGCACATCCTACGTCGCAAGATTGACGTTAACCTCAATGATTTTAACAATTTTTAATTTTTTTTTCTATTTTCCCATTTCCCTCCGCTAGTCATTGGGGCCTCAGTAGAGGGAAATAGAGGGAAAAAAAAAAGAGAAAAGAGAAAAGAAAGGAAAATAATTAGAGAATTGTAAAACAAAATTGCAAATTCTTGCTAAAAATAGCTGAAAAAAGTACATAAACGAATCGTCAAAAAGGTTTAAAATTTAATTAACTAAATTGAAGAATTTAGAACGGAATTAACTGTTGTATAGTAGATTTAAGACTTTCTAGACAATTACCCCTCGTCACATTTCTATCCATCAAAAGAAAATCTACTCACTGAACTTTATTACTTTCATTAGAGAGCGATATCTTAATATCTATCTCTTTAGTTTTTAATTTAATAAAATTAAGGGAAGGTTAATGCAAGTGTTTGCCTATGGCTTCTTGTACTTTTTGAAAGATAATGTTTTTTAATTGTCGAGTCCCTTATAATCTCTCCATATCGATTTATAGTATGTCTTTTATGAGTTGAAATGTTGGTAGGTACTTTTTACGGATAGTAAACTTCATCATGTAGTATAAACTTTTGTTTTAAAGTGATTGAAGACTTTGAAAATTTTAAATTTTGCTAAATATTGAAAGCTTCTTTTCTCATCTTTAAAAAAAAAAAAAAATTGCAAGGAGATATAAGCATCTTCTAAAAGAATGTTATTAGAATGGTTTAATAAAGTGTAATTAAGGGAGTGCATGACAAACTACAATTTCTGTTCTAGAAACAATTTTTCTATTCCAGACTTGTTTTTGAAATAGAAATCCGTTTGATAAAATTATTCCATTTTTCTATTTCTGAAATAGATTTTTGTTCTAGAAATAGGTTTGGAATATAAATCATAAGTAAAAAATTTCTACTTTTCTATTTCTGGAACAGAATTGAGAAATAAAAATTATTATCATCATTCGTCCTTGCTATAAACCGGTCGTCCATTTGTCGCTACCAACCACCGTCCTTTGGTCGCCGCCCGCCGCCGCCGCCGCCGCCGCTGCCGCTGTCGCCATCGCCGTCCAACGATCCGCCACCGTCCGCCGCCACCACCAACCAACTGCCGTCTGTTGATTGCTGCCATCCAAAAGGAAAAAAAAAAATTGTGTCGTTATCAAATGGATATTTTTGCTTAGAAACTCATCTAGGAATAGAAATAGAAAAATCTATTTCTCTTCCAAAAATCAATTTCTTGCCAAAATGGTTATCATTTGTGCCCTAAGTCATATAACTTTTGAGAACATTCTAACAATTCTTAACTCTTCACCATTGGCATTTAGCAGCCAAAAAACTCACACCCCTCACAAAATTAAGCATGTGTGAAAAAGAGTTTCTGTTGATCATTAATCATCTGACACGATACAATGGATCAATTGAAAAATAAGCTCAAATTTTGGCTAAATTCACGTGTGAATAAGGTTTTAAGTAGAATTTTAACCAAAACTCAGTGAAACCTAAAGTTGAACTATCAACTTTGGAACCGTAAATAAGGCCATTAATTCAGCCCATATAATCTGTTATCCAAGCCCTCAGCCCAGCCCATGTCTCCTATATGCCAAGCCCAGCCCATCTTCATTTTTCTCTTCAACAGATCGTGTGTAAGAGGAAGAAGAACAGCGACATTACCAAAGAAGGGAGCTCTCCGCGAGATGGAAAGAAGGGAGAAAAGAGAGAAAATTTTAACGCACTCGCAATCCTAACGACTTGTCAAGCCGAATCAACACCGTTTTGTAATGCCGGATAAGTAATCAAAGTAATTGTCAAAGTTATCGCATGAAATTCAAATTTATGTCAATTTGGAGTTGCTTGCGTTTGATCGAGGACTTGTCAGGCTATGTACTTATATATATAAATAGTCTAGGATGTATAGATAAATAGTCTAGGATGTTATGAATTTATAGCCATTTATGGATTTCAATTTGAACTTACGGTTTGTCTAAAACGATTTTGGGTTGGCCAAGTTGGGGTTCATGTAGATAAATGTAGATTTGGGGCTGAATTTCATCTATTTTTGGCAAGATTTTGGGTTGGCCAAGTTGGGGTTCATTTAGTACATTAAAAAGAATTTCTATTGAGTATAAGTTTGTCTAAAACTAAGTATGGTAGATAAAACTATGGCACGAACAAGTTCAGTGCGTGAGTTGCACATAGCAGAAACCAATGGTTGAGCTTTTCGTTGGCGCGTTGGTGTCATTTATCGACAAATAGGTGTAGTTTAGTCAATCATTTGTTAGAATATTGTTTTACTCAATTTTTTTATATAGTTTTTAAATTAGTTGTTAGGAATTCAAGTGTGTTGGCTTGAGTAACTATAGATTGGTTTTCAGCTTTTCAAGTGAGTGATATTATTTCTTCTATAAATTTACAAAACTCGTGCCTGATAAATGGTAGAGTTTTAATATAATATGAGCTATTGAGAGCATGCTTCTTGCATAAAATGGGACCAAACTTTTACTACCTATTTAGTCAATTGAAAAGGCATTAGAAAGTCTTATGAAGTAGTTTTTTTTTTTTTTTTTCGGTCATATTCTACACTGTTCTAACTCTCATTCTCACACTTTTTGTTCTGCTTCTTTATAGGACATGAAAGTCAAAACCCATATCTAAAACTAAATCATCCCCACCCAAATCTTCTAATAAAATAGGGATTCGAATCCCGAATCTCCCCTTCTCATGTGACAAGGATGACCACTGGAGCAAACCCCAATAGTTTTATGAAGTAGTTTGCAAGACCATTTATGAATGCTTTGGTTAAATTTTTTGTGAAGGGAATTGCCAAAAGCTGTTTGTATTGGTTGCAAAATGTTTTATGAAATAGTTTTCTAATGTTGATTATGAGTTGTTGGAGAAAGATGTTGGTTGATATTGTTCATATCACTATGATGAAAACCCATTTTGGAAGAGGGGCCAAACCACTAGTTGATATAAGTGGTAGACCTAGCCAAAGGGGGTAAACTTGGTCGCCTCTGTCATGACGTTAAAGGTGACTATAGTTTGATGATGGGCATTAGATTAGTTGATGGAATGGATCATTGATGTGTGATTTGATAAAATTTGTCAATGGATTAGACCATTGATATTTGTTATTGTTGAGCAGGTTTTGTTAACTAATCTTGTCGTATAAAGTATTGTTGCAAAGCTATCATATATTTTTGAAATTTTACGTATATTGAATATTGAATTTAAGATGGTGAATTATGACTTCCTTTTATGATAATAAATAATGATTGTTCAATCCATTTGAAGGAAATGTATTATTCACTAAGCCATGATAGCTCATTCCTTTCATCAACTTACTTTTCTGATTCTTCAACGAGTCACAAGTAGATGGTAATCATTATTGTTAGCAGTAGGAGGACTTTCGGATAGTGGAAATTTTTCAGTACAATTTGTATGTAGCTAATGAGCTTCTAAGTCAATTTTGTTGAATATGTGTATGTATCATATAGGTGGATTGTAGAAAATTCAGATATTATAATCAACTGATTCTTTTGTCGTAAATATACGGATATATAATTACGTCCTTTAGAGAAAGGACCGTTGTGTCATGCCCCTATCCTTAAGAAAATCGGGATGTGATAGGAACAATCACGGCCCAAGTTAAATCATGCATAGACCGCTCTTTTGCTTCTCTCCTATTTTTTTTTAGTAATATCTTGATCGTGATTGTTTATTTTTTTTGGTTTTTTTAATATCCACCATTGTTTATTTATTTGGGGTCACTATTTGGTGGTTTAGGATAATAAAATGGATCAAATCACATGCAAATATTTCCAAAATAACACAAAAAAAAATACCAAAAGGGCACCAAATAGACTTAGCATGAGAAAGTACCTGTTCCTAGGATCTCTAGTCTATTGGAAAGTGAAATAACCTACCACATTTCACTTGGCTCTTAACCAGCCTAAAATAAGATTAGTAGCAACTCCCAAATGAAAAGCATATTAATTATAATGAATCGAGTCAACAAAATATTGTGGAATAGTAGGATTTGAGAAAACTCGTGCTCACAACTTCGTATAAGGCTCTCAATGCTCTCACATGAAAAGTTATCATCATAACCAAAACTCTATCCACCATTTCAGGGAGGATTGCAACTATACATACTAAACTATACATACTAAGATTAGTAGCAACTCCCAAATGAAAAGCATATTAATTATAATGAATCAAGTCAACAAAATATTGTGGAATAGTAGGATTTGAGAAAACTCGTGCTCACAACTTCGTATAAGGCTCTCAATGCTCTCACATGAAAAGTTATCATCATAACGAAAACTCTATCCACCATTTCAGGGAGGATTGCAACTATACATACTAGCAAAACAAAATTCAAAACACATTAACAGATGACTAATGATGTTTGAAAACATGAATCTAGAAGATGAGATAAATGTAAATAAATTAAAGGATAAGGATGCACGTGAAATTTGTAATTAAAGAGAAAATGTTTGAAAAAATTATACTTTAGTGAACAAGTTTTAGATGGAAATGAGATAAGCATATATTAACATATTATAAGTAATGATCATCTTGACTTTTCTAGAATTCCATTTTCCCATTACAACGATTAACCATCATAGTTCAACTCATATATAGGATGGACAATCATCATCGTATTTAAAAAAATAATTTCTGATTGTTTTAAGGGAAAGTCTCTTTCTTGTATTTAATTAGAAATTTTTTGTTGGTAAAAAAAAAAAAAAATCGGTTGACTCATTTCAAAGCAATCCAAACACTACATACAAAGGAAAATATTCTTCAATAGTAAATTTTCACCGAAACAAATCGTGGTTGATATATATCTCAAAGGACATCAAACGGGCCTATAATTATACATTAGAATGTGGAAATTATTCATCCCTGGCTGTAGAAAGGCATAAAAAGTTACTTACATTCAGCACGCAAATATTACCTAATTTCATCAAATAAATGTAAGTTGCAATTAATACTGACAGTATGTTTAAAACAAATGCGTGTTGGAGAACAATTTCACAAAATATGAAATTGAACACTCGCTATAGTTTGAATACCGTGAGGAAAGTATCATAAAGTCACACAAACTTTGCTTAAATAGTCCCTAAAAGGACAAATTAGACAACCGAAATAATTCACGAAGTTGCTCAAATAGTCTCTAGGGGTACAAAGCAAACTACCGAATATAAATTTTCAGTTTCAACTATATCATATACTACTAATTAAAGTCATGAACATTGACCACTAGATCTCATAAGTGATCCCTACTTTCAGCAGCCTTTTATGGGGAATGCCGAACACTTCCTCTTGCTGCCTCACGTTCCTCTTCAGCCAGTTGTACAGGTAATTGATTACAAACCTTTCTGAGCAGCTTGAACCACTCGACGCTATGACCTCACTCTGAGCCATTAGGTACTTGATCCCTCCAATCTCGATTGCTTCATCCAGCAATCCAATCTCTCTCTGCACTCTCCCTTCATTGACCATTGCCATTCCATGGTCATTAGTCTCGCCTCGCTGGTCGGTGGGGGGTAGCCGGATAAAATCCTTCAATCGGTCAATCAAGACCCTCTCAAATGATTGCTGCTCCATCTTTGCATCCCGATATCCATATCTCACAACGCAACGATATATGCCCAACTCCTTAGGCTCCACCTGTTGAAAGACGAACCGCTCCTCGAGGGGCACCTTGCTTATGGGTAGCGACTTGATTGAGACAAAAATAAGGACCGAGTGCAATGCAGGTACATTGGCGACGTATTGGGTGAATACTGGGGAAATGCCTTGGACGAGCTCGGTGTAGAACAGGGCGACCGCAGGGGCCCGATGGATGTTTGTGTTCGACATGATCGTGACAAGGGCTTCTCTTGAGACCTTGTTCTCATACTCATACTCGTACTTCTTTCGGTACCCGTAATTCCATACCAACATGATGGTGACCATCACGACAGCAAAGACGAGTGGGACATAACCCCCATCCACAAATTTGTAGAGGACCGAACTTAGAAACACATACTCCGCAAGCCCGATGGTGAGGACATAGAGGATTATGAGGAGTATGTTGGTCTTCCAAATCATGATCATCACAATAACAAGGAATGTGGACGTGATAGTGAAAACAAATGCTACCGCAATTCCTGCAATAGAGATTTAAGAATAGATGTGAATTTTTCTTGCAATAACCCTAGTTAGGTAGCTTAATGAATTAGGGAATCTGCATAAGTAGACTAAATGTGTGTGTATATAGTATCATCCTTTTTGCTTACCATAAGCATTGCCCAACTGCAATGTCGTCTTGAAGCCAAGGGTGACGCCAACACAGGCCAACATGAGGAGGGTGTTGACCTCAGGTATGTAGATCTGACCCTCGTGGTCTTTCGAAGTGTGCACTACCTTTACGCTTGGGAAGCACCCGAGCGCAACCGATTGCTTCACTATGGCATACGTGGCCGATATCATGGCTTGACTTGCTATTATCGCCGCCAACACCGCGATCACAAACATTGGCCAGTACACTGGTTCTGCATCAAACCAATAGATAGATTCATTCTACGACTTGACAGAATAAATTCTATGCATCAGATGAAGTAGCATGAGGAAGCTTACTCGGTATCGAACTGTAGAAAGTGCTAGCAACATCTTCAGTGTGCTTTCGGAGATACGCCACTTGACCAAAATAGGCAAGGATGATTGAAGGCAAGACAACTATGCATGAACTCAATTGAATTGAGAGGATATTAAAGTGCCCCAGATCAGCAAACAATGCTTCAGAACCTATAATCAAAGGCTCAGAGCGTAAAACCAGAGTCAATTCATTGAAAAAAAAAAGTTACATATCTTGGTTAAAATGAAAAAAGAATTGACTAATAGATTATTTATTTTGGTGATGTTTATCTATATGTTATCAGTTATCAATAATTAATCAATGAGAAGATTAAACATTTGGATTACCGGTTAGGCAGAGAATGACCCCTCCAAGAGAAATCCATGCATCCTTTTTGTTCCTCGTGAAGTAATGGACAATGTAGAGCGGATTGACAGCTCTGATCACTCCCGGGTCATGTTTCGCGAAATTGTAGATGCCGATGAGTGCAATACTGAGGAACCATATAGAGAGAATCGGGGCGAAGCTGTATCCAACTTTGTGAGTTCCAAACCTTTGGACTTGAAACAGAAGGATCAAGATCACCACAGAGATCCACATAATTTGATCATCTCCAAGTGAACTTGCAGCTTCTCTTACACCACCGATAGCCGACAATACTGCCTCAAAAAAAATGAGAAAATAATCAGAACCATCTATTGAAAATTAACCAAGAGAACTAATTAGATCAATAGATAAGCCAGGACAGTAAATATTGTTGTTCTATATTGTAATGTCACCTAGTATTGAATGTACTATAAAAAGACATTAGGATAGAGATATTTATTCATTTCTTTTATATATTAAGGGAAAAATAAAAAACCTATTGGTTCATGATTTTCTTATAAAAAAAAATATCCATGATAAATTACTACCGGATATGCATGGTGTGAGGATCCCATCTCCTATGACCATGGAGGTGCCCAACATAGTTACAAACAAGAGCAAGTACTTGGCTGCTTTTCTATTCTCGAGTAAGGACTTCGTGGCAGAGGCCCACTGGAGGCGGCGGCTTGGCACCTCAAGGCGGTAGTTCGAGACTTCCTTGTCTTCGGCTTGTTGGTTTGGGGTCAAGTTCACCTTGGCATAGCGGCATATCAGAGAGTACAAAGCAAACGTCCCTCCTATATTGTCATAGCCAAAGACCTAACTACATTAGCACAAGATTTTGGTATAGAGAGAAAAAAACTATTATGTCAAATGAATTTTGTGGTGAAATGGTGAGAGAGAAATTGCTTACCATCGCCATTGTCATTTGCCGATAAAACAATGAAGACATACTTAATCAAGAAAATTAGGATGATCGAGTAGAAGATCAAAGATAGTGCTCCAAGAAGATCTTCTTCATGTTTTATCCCGTTTGAAAAAATTCCTGGCAGGACATAGAGAGGGGACGTGCCTAAATCGCCATACACCACCCCGATGCTTTGAATCGCAATCTTTATTATCACCCCCCACGCCAAATTCTGCACTTGGAAAGACCATAACCAAATCATGATCATGAAAGCATTTCCTAGTTTCACTCTTGCTACCAATTTCTTAAAATTTTGGATTGGTTACAATACATAGTCCAAAAACACAGGAAACGAAAAATGTAAACAATCAATTCGAGAGAATTTCTTTTTTTCCCTATGCGTCTTTACATCTAGCTAATTCGAGTGATAATGCCACTTTCAAATTACAAACGTGATACCCCTTTAAAAATTTAGATCAAAATATTTTTAATCAGAGGCAAGCAATTTCCGGGGAACAAGTGCTTTTGTCCATCTTTTCTTGCGGTAGAGTGTTTCTAGAATCCATTTGGCATATTTTCAATTTGTAAAACCCCTTTCATGGGGGTAATAATCATTTCAAATCTAAATCCTTAAAACTATGGAAGTCGTTAGAGAATTTTCCGGATCCCTGCGCGTCGACTTTTTCCCTCTTTAATATTTGCACACATTCATACAATAAGAGTGTGCTTACGACTCGCAGAATTGAAAGAAAATGATAAAAAAAAATATGCATATCATTCCAATTAATCTATTTCTTCAAGGATAAATTCTCTACAGAATTTTAAAAGTTTTACTACGTGCACGTTCATGCAAAAAAAAAGAAGAAGAAGAAGAAGAAGGAACAGTAGCCCGAATAGTAATTTGCCAATAATATCTTTTCAACCGGAGTATTTTTGTTGAAAGGAACAACGTTTTCTCTTTCTTTTTGTTTTTCTAGGAAAAACGAAAAACACCGACCTGGTTCGATGAATGGCCTTGGTCTGACTTGAGCCGGGCGATCTCTACATTGAAGGAATCGAGTTTCCTGATTTTCCTCAATCCGTTGTCTCCCTCTTCACCACCATCGCCGTGTCCATCGGTCGAGTCGACTTCGACGACCTTCAGCCTCCTTCCTTCAGCTGCACCATCGGGCTCCATTGAAGAACCAGAGGGAGAAGGAGAAGAAGGAATGTGTGAAGGGGAACAGTTGCGTGACCGCCTGCTTCAGAGGAGAAATACACAGTTACGCATCCCAAAGGAACGAAACCAAAAGGACGAACCAACAAATCCGAGCGATGGTTCGTCGCGCAAGGCGAAATCCAGAAGAGGAGAAAGAGGATGTACTTGCATTGCCTAAAATGAAGGAAGTGTCGGAACCTCTCGTTTTGACGCGTACCGAATGGAATGGAATGGAATGGAATGGAGTAGATCTTGAAGAGAGAATGATGGATGGACGCACTCAAATTGGAAAGAACTAATCAAAGAGTCAAAATTATGAGTGAGAAGAGGGTACGCGTTTCTCCCGCGTTTATGGGTTACTGCGAATAGGAAGTTTACCAAAGAGAGGTACAAAATAGTTTGCGCATGGAGACCCGCCTATTTTTTACATATGAATCTCTCGCGCGATATTGTGCGCACCTATTTAATAGATATTAAAAAAATAAGCATTTAGTTTACTACCTTGATGATTCATCTCGTTTCGCGCCAATCTTTTTTTTTCTTTTTGTTTTTGCAATAGGGTCTCTTTTCTCGTTCGGGAAAAAAGGCATCCGTGCATGTGTTCTTCTGTTGTTAATCGGGGAAAGTTTTTGTCCAAGCAATCTTTCTGATTTGTAGGTTCTAAGTTATAGACATCGTCCATTTTTTTGTGTTGAGTTAATTTGCATGTGGTTGATGCGGACAAATATTGGTAACCCGTCGGTGAGAAGTATGATTAGAGGAAATTTCCTCCACTCTCTCACAAATAGCTATTATAGCATTTCATTTGTCGCCCGCTTAAATCTAGAGAAATCACTTACATTATGCTTGTAATGTGAATACTAGAATAGGTAAGTCTCAAAATGCTGTAGACCATAAACTACTCAATTAGACTCATAATATTTTACATTGCTAATTATATAAAAAGATGAACCAATTCCCACCTCTTTAATTTTTGGTTGGAAAACGGTTGGTTTCATTCACTTAACGAAGTTCTGTGAATGCACGTCTAAAGCGTCAGAACATAATAAATCAAAAAGTGCAGGCAGGGGATTGACGACCCAATTACAAGGTAAACAATTCGTCCGTCGGACTTTGGTGATCCAATCCCACCTGTTAACTAGACTCATTTTTCTCTGGTCTAAAAGAAAAAAGGACTTATTTAAATATATATTCTGTCTCTGGAAGCAAAAGATACCATATTTAATGGTCAATAATTCATTGATGTCGTGGATGTGTGTTTCTTTTTTGAGCTATAAATGAGTGAAAGGACTAAATAAGACATACGTTAATAACGGAGATCCGTCATCTTACCCCATTTTCGAGCAAGGAGAGGACTTCGTTACTAAATTTTATCTCTAAGTTAAATTAAGAACTTTCTTAATGACTCCATGAATTGTAAGTATAACGCTTCAATAAGAGAGAAACATTCAACCAAACAGAGTTGTTACATACTCTACGAATCAATTTTGCTAATGAATAGTTTGTCCTCTCTTATATTCCATTTGTTTCATGGAAAATTTAACAACTCTAGAAAATATTTTTCAATAAATAATTTTCTAGGAAAATAACAATATTTTTTGGTGTCTTGCTAAATCTTAATATGAACTGAAAATTATTTTCTTTCATTTAAAAATGAAAACTTGATTTTATTTTTCTTGAAGATACATGCACTACTCATGTAATATAAGAGATACTAAGGGTGCATATGGTAACATTTTTGTTCTCGGGAATAATTTCTATTCGGAAATAATTTTTTCTATTTTTACTCCCTGGACATGTTTTTGAGCATTTGAAGGCGTTTAGTAATTGTACAAATTTTTATTCTCGGAGCAGAAATGTATTTGGTATGACCCCAAATATTTTTCTAACTTAGAATTTCTTTTAATTTATTTATAATTTTTTCTTTTTTCTTTTTCTTTTCTTTTTTTCTCCTCATTCCTTTAGCTAGCAATCGGCCAGATGGGGGCTGGCAAGGCTAGGCGAGGCTTGGGTTGGTGGTGGTCAGGCGAGACTCGAGGGGGCCTCGCCGGTGGCCGATGAGCTCAAGGTGACCTTGCCAAGGGCCTACGAGGTCACCGGGCCTCATCTAGCCAATTGTTGGCTATCACCAAGGCTGGCAACCAATTAAGAGGAAGAAGAGAGGAAGAGAAAAAGAAGAAAAGAAAAGGAAGAAAAGGAAAGAGAAAAAGCTTATTTCTTGAGTTGTTCCTGGAATAAAAGATGTAATTTTTTTCTTATTTCTATTCAAAATCAATTCTCAAGAATAAATTTGTTCCCGAGAACCAAAAAAATTATCAAACACATTTCTATTCTATTTTTGTTCCGAGGAACAATAAAACAAAAGAAAAAAACATGTTCCCTGGGGCATTAACAAATAGCACCTAAGGCCCTGTTTGTTTGTATTCCTATTTCTTGTTTATGAACACAATTCCTATTTTTTTGTTCCTAGGAACAAAAAAAAACATAAACGCGTTTGTTTTGGTTTTTGTTCAAAATCTATTTTTTATTCCCAGGAATAAATTTGAAACAAAAAAAAAAAAAAAAAAAAAAAAAAACTTGTTTCTTATTTCCGGAACACTTCCGAAAACTATTTTTCTCTCTCTCATTTTTTTTCTTCTCTTTCTTTTCTTCTTTTTTTTTTTTCTTTTTCTTTGGTTGGTGGCCGGCCTCGGCCATGGTTGGCGACCGGCCATCAAGGGCCGAGGTCGGCAACCGGCCAAAAGGAAGAAAAAAAAAAAAAAAAAAGAAAAAGAAACAAAAATATTAAAAAATTAAAAGAAACAAAAAAAGAACACAAATTTACCAAACGTATTTCTGTTCTTTTTTATTTCATGAACAAGTTTACCAAACGCGTTCTTCTGTTCAAAAATTATTTCTCGGAACAGAAATAGTTTTTTCTATTTATATTCCCTAGAATAACTTTTGAACTGATACGTTACCAAACGCACCATAAGCCACCTATATTTAGGGATTTCCTAAGCCTAGTCATTGAGAATTCAAGCATGGGTGCCAAGGAACTAGGGTTGGACATTGGGGTCCTAGGCCTGACCTGTGTTTACCCGATCCCTACAACCAAGGACTCGGGCACTAGCTTTGGGTTTCCTATACTCAAGCATCAAGGTCTCCGGTCCAAACGCTGTAATCTAGTCATATTAAGGAAAATGATTATGAAAATGCTTTTCAAAGAAGGAAATCATTTTCCTAAATTTTCACACGAGTTTTCCATTGACTATAAAAAGATTTTCTATACTCATTTTCCTAACTGATTCGAATGCCGGAAAATGACGAGAAAAATTTTCAATATAATTTTTTTTATGAAACTAATGGAGCCTCATAGAAAATGAGTATTTGCAAAATATTTTCATAAATATGATTATCTACATTGCTTACAAAAATAAATAAACGAAAATATTTTCATTATCCACAAAATGTCTAGATATAAATTGTTGCCGATGATAAAATCATTTTTCATTAGCTAATTATTTTAACCGATACAAGCAATTATATTTTGGGAAAATATTTTCAAAAATCATTCAACTTGATCACCATTATTGCTATTAACATAGAGTAGACATTGGCCGCGGCCGGGCGGCCTGCTGTATTGGGGATATGTGAAGCCCTAAGTGTGCAGATGGGCAAGCTTAGACAAGTGATTTCCTTGGATTGAATCGGCGGAGTCCGTTCAAATTTATGGTGATGAGTTAGCTCAGTTTCAATGAGGTGGAGGCATGGTGAGTATATATACCTTAAGTAACAGCAATAGAGATAAGTACTTTGTAAAATATCCTTCTATTATATATCAGTGTATATATTATCTAATCATGCGTTAAATATGTTGGTCATAAATGTTTCATAAGATTGAAATGACATCAACGTATTAGAGCGCTACTTGACCATACGGTTCAATAATTAGACAAGAACCAAGCAAAATTATAGTAGTTCTTGCCAAGTTCGGAAAAACTATAACGTGTATATACGATAAATTTATATTAAACTCGAACTCAAGCAGCCAATGGAAGGTTGGTGATGCAGCTAAGGTCTTCTACATCCGATTTCTGTCAAGCCCTTCTCAAAAGCTACTTACATTCAGCACCCATATGTTACCTAATTTCATCAAATAAATGTAAGTCGCAATCAATACCGACGGTATGTTTAAAACAAATATGTGTTGGAGAACAATTTCACAAAATATGAAATCAAACCCTCCCACTATATTTTGAATATGGGGAGGAAAGTCTGATAAAGTAACAAAAACTCTGGTCAAATAGTCCCTAAAAGGACAAGGAAGACAACCGAAGTAATTCGCGAACTTTGCTCAAATTGTCTCTAGGAGGACAAAGCAAACTTTCGAATATAAATTTTCAATTTCGACCGTATCATATACTACTAATTAAAGTCATGGACATTAACCACTAGATCTCGTAAGTGATTCCTACTTTGAGCAGCCTCTTGTGGGGAATGCCGAACACTTCCTCTTGCTGCCTCACGTTCCTCTTCAACCAGTTGTACAGATAATTGATTACAAACCTTTTTGAGCAGCCTGAACCACTTGAAGCTATGACCTCACTCTGAGCCATTAGGTACTTGATCCCTCCAATCTTGATTGCTTCATCCACCAATCTAATCTCTTCCTGCGCTCTCGCTTCATTGACCATCGCCATTCCATGGTCACTACCGTCGTTCCGGATAAAATCCTTCAATCGGTCAATCAAGACCTTCTCGAAGAATTGCTGCTCCATCCTCGCGTCTCGATATCCATATCTCACAACGCAACGATATATGCCCGACGCCTCAGGCTCCACCTGTCGAAAGACGAACCGCTCCTCGGAGGGCACCTTGCCTATGGGTAGCGACTTGATTGAGACGAAAATAAGGACCGAGTGCAATGCAGGTACATTGGCGACGTATTGGGTGAATACCGGGGAAATGCCTTGGACGAGCTCGGTGTAGAACAAGGCAACCGCAGGGACCTGGTGTATGTTTGTGTTCGACATGATCGTGACAAGGGCTTCTCTCGAGACCTTATTCTCAAACTCATACTCGTACTTCTTTCGGTACCCGTAATTCCATACCAACATGATGGTGACCATCACGACGGAGAAGACGAGTGGGACGTAACCCCCATCCACAAATTTGTAGAGGACCGAACTTAGAAACACATACTCCGCAAGCCCGATGGTGAGGATGTAGAGGATTACGAGGAGTATGTTGGTCTTCCAAATCATGATCATCACAATAACAAGGAATGTGGACGTGATAGTGAAAACAAATACAACCGCAATTCCTACAATAGAGATTTATGAATAAATGTGAATTTTTCTTTCGATAACCCCTGTTAGGTAGCTTAATGAATTAGGGAATCTGCATAAGTAGACTAAATGTGTGTGTATATAGTATCATCCTTTTTGCTTACCATAAGCATTGCCCAACTGCAATGTCGTCTTGAAGCCAAGGGTGACGCCAACACAGGCCAACATGAGGAGGGTGTTGACCTCAGGTATGTAGATCTGACCCTCGTGGTCTTTCGAAGTGTGCACTACTTTTACGCTTGGGAAGCACCCGAGCGCAACCGATTGCTTCACTATGGCATACGTGGCCGATATCATGGCTTGACTTGCTATTATCGCCGCCAACACCGCGATCACAAACATTGGCCAATACACTGGTTCTGCATCAAACCAATAGATAGATTCATTCTATGACCTGGCAGAATAAATTCTATGCATCAGATGAAGTAGCATGAGGAAGCTTACTCGGTATCGAACTGTAGAAAGTGCTAGCAACATCTTCAGTGTGCTTTCGGAGATACGCCGCTTGACCAAAGTAGGCGAGGATGATTGAAGGAAAGACAACTAGGCATGAACTCAATTGAATTGACAGGATATTAAAATGCCCCAGATCAGCAAACAATGCTTCAGAACCTATATTGAAAGGGTCAGAGCCTAAAACCACACTGAGAAGTTACATATCTTGGTTAAAATGAAAAGATTAAATGTTTGTATTACCAGTTAGGCAGAGAACGACCCCTCCAAGAGAAATCCATGCATCCTTTTTGTTCCTCATGAAGTAACGGATGATGTAGAGTGGATTAACGGCTCTGATCACTCCCGGGTCATGTTTCGCGAAATTGTAGATGCCAATTAGTGCAATACTGAGGAACCATAAACAGAGAATCGGGGCAAAGCTGTATCCGACTTTTTGAGTCCCAAACCTTTGGACTTGAAATAGAAGGATCAAGATCACCACAGATATCCACATGATTTGATCATTTCCAAATGAACTTGCAGCCTCTCTTATGCCCCCAATAGCCGACAATACTGCCCCCAAAAAAGGAGAAAAGAGTCAGAACCATCTGTCGAAATTCAACCAAGTAGATCAACAACAGTCCGTCAATTTATCTTGTAATATTACCTAAGATTGAATGTACTATGAAAACCACTAGGATAAAGATGTATATTCATTTCCTTTATAGATCAAGGGAAAAATTAAAAATTACTACCGGATATGCATGGCGTGAGGATCCCGTCTCCAATGACCATGGCAGTGCCCAACATAGTTACAAACAAGAGCAAGTACTTGGCTGCTTTCCTATTCTCAAGCAAGGACTTCACGGCAGACGCCCACCGGAGGCGGCGGCTTGGCACCTCAAGGCGGTAGTTTGAGACTTCCTTATCTTCGGCTTGTTCGTTAGGGGTCAAGCTTGCCTTGGCATAGCGGCATATTAGAGAGTACAAAGCAAACGTCCCTCCTATATTATCATAGCCAAAACCCTAATTACATTAGCACAAGATTTGGTATAGAGAGAAAAAAGAAAAAAGAAAACCTGCTATGTCAAATGAATTTTGTGGTGAAATAGCTAGAGAGAAATCACTCACCATCACCATTGTCATTCGCCGATAGAACAATGAAGACATACTTGATCAAGTAAATGAGGATCATTGAGTAAAAGATCAGAGATAGCGCTCCAAGGATATCTTCTTCGTTTTTTATCCCATTAGGAAAAACTCCTGTCATAACATAAAGAGGGGACGTGCCTATATCACCATACACCACCCCGATGCTTTGAATTGCAAGCTTCATTATCATCCCCCATGGCAAATTCTGCATTTATAAAGACGTAACCAAATCATTATCATGAAAGCATTTCCTAGTTTCGCTCTTGCTACGATTCTGTTGAACTTTCAATCGGTTATAATAAATAGTCCCAAAACAAACATAGGAAGAAGATGTGATTACTGACCTGGTTTGATGAATGGCCTTGGTCGGACTTGAACTGAGCAGTCTCCACGTCAAATGAATCAAATTTCTTGATTTTCCTCAATCCCTTGTTTCCCTCTGCCCGACCATCATCTCCGTCGGTCGAGTCGTCTTTGATGACCTTCGGCCTCTCTTCTTCAGCTATACCATTGCGCTCCATTGAAGAATCACAGCGAGCGAGGGAGAGATAAAGATTGGTGAAAGGGAACAGTTACGTGGCCATCTGCTTCAGAGGAGAAACAGAGTCACGCACCACAAAGAAAACGAAACGAAAAAGATGCACCTAGGAATCCGAACGACGACCAAACAAAACTGGGATGGCATTGAATTTATTATTCATCGTGTTAAGTGAAACCCAACAAGAAGAAAGAGAATCTAGCGGCATTCCTAAAATAAGGTATGTGACAGAATTTCTCGTCCCGGTGTACCGACCAAATGGAGGAGACTTTGAAGGGAGAACGACGGTTGGACGTCCAGACAGATTCCAGCATGATAGCGAAAAGGTTACGCGTTCCTTGCGTGTTTTTATGATTGTCGCGAATAGGAAGTTCCACGTAGAGACCGGCCTGTTTTTCCATACAAAATCTCTCGCGAAAACGTGTCGACCTCTTAAATAGATTCACCGCCTTCGAGTTTCAATATAAAAAACATAAATAAATAAATAAAAAATCATTTAATTTGATAACTCGATAATTTATCTCATGAAAGCGTACGAATCTTTCCTTGTTTTTGTAATAGGGTCTCCTTTCGAGCTTCAAAAAACGGCATCCGCATGTGAGATGCTTCAAGAGAGTGATGTGTTCTCTGTCCTCAATTGGAGAAAGTTTTTCCCACCAATCTTTCCAACTAGTACATTATGGGAAAAGTGCCAAAAAAAGTCCTAAACCTTTTGGCTTGTGCGATTTAGTCCTAAATCTTTTTTTGTGCCGATTTAGTACTAAACATTTTTACGTTGTGCCAATTCAGCCTTTCCGGCCAATTTTGGCCGGATTTCGGCCGACGTGGCTCAATCGAGCGCCGACGTGTATAAATTTTAATAATATTTTAATATTTTAGAATATTTTTTCTCTTTTTATTTTTATTTTTATTCTTTTATTTTTTCTTTTCTTTTTTTCTTCTCATCTTCTCATCTTCTTCCTCCAGTGGTCGCCGGAGCTCGGCAACCGGCCGGAGGAGACAAATGCCCGGCGAGGTCGACCTCGCCGCCACCTCGCCTGCCCGCGAGGGATGGCCGACGAGGCTCGACCTCGCCAGATCCGGCGAGGGCGAGCCCGCCCGCCCGGCGCGAGGCCGCCCGCGCGCCTGGGGTGGCGAGGCTCGCCCTCACCGAATCTGGCGAGGGTCGAGCCTCACCCATGGCCGACGAGGGCGAACCCCGCCAGCTCGGCGCGAGGCCAGCTGCCTCGGAGAACCCCAGGAATCACAAAACCCCCACCCCCGACGGATCACCGCTGCGGGAGAAACAGGCGAAAATCCGGGGCCGGAGCCGCACGACCGAAGACACCCCGAGCTCTCGTAAACCCTAGAGACGACGACGACGACGACGATGAGCGGAGGAGGGAGGAAATTTCTAGGGCGAGATTGGGATCGGAGAACGGAGCCGGGGAGGAGTCTAGCTGGCCTCGCGCCAAGTTGGCGAGGCTCGCCCTCGCCGGCCATGGGCGAGGCTCGATCCTCGCCAGATCCGGCGAGGGCGAGCCTTGCCCACCCGGCGCGAGGGCCGGTGAGGGCGAGCCTCGCCAACCCCCCGGTGCAAGGCCGCCCTCGCAGCCATTGGGGGGGTGGCGGCGAGGTCAACCTCGCCCGGCCGTCACCTCGGCCGATCGCCGAGCTCCGGCGACCGGGCTGGAGGAAGAAGATGAGAAGAAAAAAAGAAAAAGAAAAAAAGAATAAAGAAAAGAATAAAAATAAAAAGAGAAAAATAAAAAATATTCTAAAATATTATTAAAAGTTGTACACATCGTCCGATCAGGTCACGTCAGCCGACCAGCGTCCAGTCAGCAAAATCCGGCCAAAATTGGCCGGAAAGGACTGAATTGGCACAACGTAAAAAGGTTTAGGACTAAATCGGCACCAAAAAAAGGTTTAGGACTAAATCGGCACAAAGCTAAAAGGTTTAGGACTTTTTTGGCACTTTTCCCAGTACATTATACGTTATAAACATCATCTAGTTTTTTTTTTTTTTTTTTTACTTTGATTTAGTTTGCATGTGGTTGGTGCCGACGGATATGGGTAACCCATCAATCAGAAGTACGATCGAAGGAAACTTCCTCCACCCCTCCTATAGATAGCCAGTATAGCATTTCATTTCTCGCCCATTATGTCTAAAGAAATCACTTAATTGTGTTTGTAATTAGTGTACTAGAATAGTTAAGTCTCAAAATGCCGTGGACCATACAAACTAGTTAATTAGTCTCATGATATTTCACATGGCTAATTATATGATTAGATGAACCAATTCCCACACGTTGGCTAGACTCATTTTTTTTTTCTGGCCCAAAAAAAAAAAGACTTATTTTGAAAAAAAAAATGTTATATCTATCTGTGGAAGCAAAAGATACCATATTTAATGGTCATTACACTGTTGATGTCGGGTATGAGGGTGTTTCTTTTTTGAGTTATTAATGTATGAAATTACCAAATAAGACGTACATTAATCACCGAGATCAGTCACCTTACCCCTTTTAGAGCGAGGAGAAGACTTCATTGCTAGATTTTCTATTCGAAGGCAAATTCAGAACTTTCTTTTTTTTTTTCTTTTTTTTTTGTCGATCCTACTCTACTCCTATTCTAACTCTCACTCTCAGACTTTTGTCCTACCTCCTTGCAAAGCGTGGAAGTTAAAACCACTCCTAAACTAATTCGTCTCCACTCCAAACCCCTTGAGAATATGGGAATTTGAACCCCCCACCTCCCCCTTCCATGTTGCGACATGTTGAATTGTAAGTAAAACACAATAAGAGAGAGACACTTTCAAAGAAATACTGCCCTTGCATCAAATCAATTTTGCAAATCAATATTTTTGTCTTATCTTAAAAAACTAACATTTCTGGAAAATACTTTTTAACAAGTCATTTTTCAGAAAAATAGTAATATTTTTTGGTATATGGTTGAAATATAAATGAAAAATGAAAAATATTTTCCTTCATTTGGAAATAAAGACGTGATTTTATTTTCCCGAAAAGACCTACACTATTTGACTGCATTTAGTAATCAAGATAAAATTCAAAATAGGATAAAATTTATCATATCATATATTTAGTGCCTACTCAAAATATGATAAAAAAATCGGATATAAATGCGATATAAACCAAATAAAATTTTCTCAAAGAATAGGTGGGATAAAGGCGGATGGGATTTCTAATATATATAATAGAAAAAAATTACCAAATAAAAAATTTCTTAAATTAACAAATTAAATTATATTTCAATATAAATAATACTTGAATTCTAATATAAGAAATTCAAAATAACAAAAAATAAACATTTATTTTTTAAAATTTAATCTTATTTTCATTTATATAGTCAAATTTAATTCTATCTTAAAATATAAATTCAATAAATAAATATATATTACATATTTTAGGTGTTTTAGTATTTTAGGTATATTAGTACGATTTTCTATTTAACAAAATTTTATTAGAGAATGATGGAAGGGAAATAAAGAAATAAAAAATAAATTAATTAAAAAGAGAGGAAAATATAAAAAATAAAATAAAATAAAGTAGAAAATAGTGTTGCGAGAAATTTTTACTATCTCCATTTGTAAAATTTGTGATTCATATATGCGTTTATACCAAACAATATATAATATGATGTGAATATATCCGACTTTATTATTGCAATCACTAAACAATGAACAGAATATAACAAAATCCCTTATATTTCATGTCATATCCTATCAAGTTTTATCTTAATTAAAAATCCGAACGACCATGCGATATAAAGGATACCCAACTACTGGTTTTGTTGCAAGAGCAAAAATTTCCTAAACCTAGCCACTGAGAATTGAGCACAAGGATGTGGGGTTGAGCACAGAGGTCTCGGGCCCAGCCTATGTTTACCCAGTCCTTACCGTTGAGGACCTAAGGACTGGCATTGGGTTTCTCGTGCTCAATCGCTAGGTTTCCGGTTTAAGCATTGTTTTTAGTCATATTAAGGAAAATGCTTTTTGGAGAAGAAAATCATTGTCCTAAATTTTAGCTTAAGAATACCGTTGACTATAAAAATAAAAATAAAAATAAAAATAAAAAATTGTTGATTCATTTTCCTAAATGATCCAAACATCAAAAAATGAGGAAAATATTTTTCGGCGTGGAATTTTTCATGAAACAAATGGAGACTAGTAGAAAATGATTGATTTGTTGGAAAAATATTAAATAGTATGAAAAATGACAAATGTTGAAAATTTGTTGAAAATTTTGAAAAAAATAAGATCAAAATATCTTAACTTGTAAGTATTATCCTTAAGGATAATTTCACCCCTCAAAGTAGGAAACTTGATATACAATATACTTTAGGAGCTAAGCTCCCAAGATATAATAGATATTCTTTTTTATTTTACACAAAATAACAAATTGAACAATTATATGTATGACCTAGCAAAGAAAAGAAAGATATGTAAAGAGAAGAAAGAATCTTCTTGGTTTGATATTGGTTTGATATACATATACATATATATGACTTTTCAATTATGTTCGAAATAATAAATCGCAAAAGGAAGTGAGCCGTTTTCCATTAATAATTCTTGCATTTAATTGAAAAATGTTACAGTTCTGTTGCAAATTGATAGCAGTCATGACTATTACAAATTCGTTACTAAACTATTATAAAACATTATAAAACAATTATAGATTAATAGCAGATAAAAGCCGTTACAAATTGATAACAATACAAAACCATTACGAAAAAGATAGTTGGCAATATTTCAAAATTTAGTGAAATATACAGCATGATCTACCAAATATTTTCCTAAAAATGATTACCTTACATTCAAAAATGAATAAATGAATAATATTTTCGCTATCCAAGAAATGTTTAGACATGAATTGTTGTAGATAATAAAAATATTTTTCATTAGCTAATTATTTCAACATTATATTTTAGAAAAATGTTTTCAAAATCATTCAGTTTGATTACCATTATGGTTATGGTACAATGAAGTATTTTTTTTGTGTATCTCATAAGTGATAGTTGGACAAAAATGAAGAACAAACTTGGCAATATGTTTGGATTATTTAGCTCTTCTCGGAAGTGTATCAATGGAAATCAGCCACCCACATCAAAACAAAAAGACCAATAAAGCTCACCTTAAATTTATAACTTTCAGTATCAAGAAATATTCCACTAATTTAATCCGATAAACCATACTCAAATGAAATCAAAGTAACCATGTAAAACCATCCTCCTTGGAACGGCTTATTAATCATCATCGTCTTCATCATTCTATTCATATAAAGAAAATCAATCCATGGAACTGCATTGTTTTTGTTATAGGGCGATATCGTAATAGCTGTCTCTTAAATTTTGAATTTAATTAAACTAAGAGAAGGTTATTGCAAGAACTTATGCTTGCCTCTTGCTTGTTGTACTTTTGGATGATAGTTTTAAATATTTGAATCCTTTATAGTCTCTCTATACGATCTATTATAAGGATGTTACGAGTAGGGATCATCGGCTCCAAAGTTGATATATTCTTGTTTGCACCAAAAAAATTTCCGATTTTTAGTTAATATTGACACGTGATTGACAACGTGAAGAAATCAATGAAAGTGGAGTCGACAATCTTGGAAGCAACCATCAAGATATTGGAGTCAAAGAAACCGTCAACATAGTGGAGTTTATGTAACCATGGAGAACCGTTCGCAATCTCTGTTAGTAATCTCCTTTTGTATTTTCTTGTAACCACTAGGAAGTTATTCTTTTCAGTCACCTCTGTCTGTAAACTCCTTTAGTAACTTATCTTTGTAACCTCTCTTTGTTACTTGTTTTAACCATTAGTAAGTAATTGTTTTGTAGTAATCGTTTGTAACTTCTATTATTAACCTTTATCGATAAACGCTGATTGTAGGCTTTAAATAGCCATACCGTATTCTTCAAAAACACCCAACAAATCAATTAAAATGTTATTTTTTAATTATCTTTACTTTACTGCATTGCACTTTATTAGTTTTCCGATTCGCACCGTCGATTAAATTCCAACATGTATCTTTATCTCGATACCTCTTTATCGATCAAATTCTTATGTGTATATCTATCTTGGGTGTTGCATCGTTGATTTAGTACAAGGGTTGCATCTTTGCACATTCTCAAGCTTTGTCATCAATTCAATTCCAGCATAGTTTGTGTACAAGTGTTGTTGTGGAAATGGTCGTACTTTCAAGATATTCCGTCGTTAATTAAATTTTGGCAAAACAGTTCCAATCTTGAAACCCAAAATCCGACCATACAAGGTCGGTTTCCTCTTTGTAGAACCAAGAAGTGGCCCACCTAGCCTTGGAAATGAACTAATCGGTCAGACTGATTCCAAGGTCAATCTGGAAATTGGCCCACCTGGCCTTGAACCAAACCAACTGGTCAGACCAATTCTAGGGTCAACCTGGGATCTAGCGGAATTTTCCTTTTTGTGTGTGTTTGTGCGTGCGTGTTTTTGGAAATTCCATGCAAGGAGTTGCACGGTTCTCATGCAACATAGCCCCTTGGAGTATTTTTGTCTCTATGCTTCATCATCTAAAGGGGAAAGACTCAACCTTTTGGGGTCCTACGTTAAAGGCTTGTGAAGAGCTAGTGCTGAACTTGGAGGGAGAGGCAATCTTAAAGCTCATGATATCTGTTCTTGTATGCGTGTAATCGCGGGAGAGAAGTAGGAGATGAACTTGGCTACACGGTCGGATGCGAAATTTAATACATCTTCTCCTCTATCCCAGCACGACTTGTGGGACGTTTCCACCTATTCTTGAGCAATTAAAAGGCATTTAAATCCACCTATTCGAGAAAAATAAATTTCCTAGTATTGAAGTAGAAATTCTATTCACATTTATTCCAGCTGGGATAATTTTATCTAATTTTATCAAGGTTGTATCTCTCTTTTATCCAACTTTATCCTATCTTGAATAGACATGAAACACAAAATAGGATAAATGTTATCCTATATTGACAAACACAACCTTAATGTTGGTAGGCACTATCATTATCTAATTGGTTTTCACATGGTAAACTTCATCCAATTTGAAATATTGTAGTCAAGCATTGTCATATCAATTTATATATATATAAAACTCAACAAAGATATGTCTATGTATATGTCTTTTTGTTAGACGGGATATGCACATGTATGTATAAAGCCGTTTTGACATTACTTCTAGTATATCAAGATTGAAACAAACCTCTAAACTTAGTGTATCCCCTTACTTGAGCTTTGAGATTTCATGTAACCCAAATGTATTGTTCCTATTTAATTTTCGGAAGCCAAAAAGAAAATTAACTAAAATCAACTCTCTAGACTTCACCATAAGAACAAGTCTCTAAATGTGTTATTTTCAATTTATGATATTTAACAATTTTGTTGCTGAAATCATGAATAACTCATGCCAAAGCTACTAAGTTACAAAGAAGTGCAAAAATCGCTCTAAAGCATTCAAAATTTTGCTGTTTAATAAAACAATCTCAAGCGCTTTTGTTATCAAGTCGAGCTTTAAAAATGCTCAAGAGTTCAAGGCGACTTCCTCCCGATTTTAGGCTTTCGACATTTTCAAGGTGCTAGATCGCTCGTCCGACATTTTCTTTTCTTCTAAGCTTGTCCTGGCTAGTACATTAACGTTCCTATTTCACCTGCTCGGACAAAGACAAAGCTACGAAGCTTTTGCGAAGGACGTCGAGGGAAGTCGGTTGTCGCCCGGCCTAGGTTCACGAGACACCGGCGAGGTCTCACCGAGGGTCGCCCCACGAGATGGTGGAGGAGGCGGCGGGGACGACGGAATTGCTTTTTGAGCGTATTTGACATTGATCACGAGAATAATATTTGCAGTTTAGTAAAAGCCCGTGGAGTCAAATTCCTTCGTCCCCCATGTAAAGTCAACCTCTCGAAGCTCTCTCTCTCAAGCACACAATAAATTCGTAATTTTGACTTTTCCCCTAAACTCAACCTCTTTTCTCAATCGCCGATTTTTTTTTATATTAAAAAGAAAAGATATAACAAAGGAAGGGTAGACTCGAAGAACTCAAAATTTCATTTTGGAGAGGATCCGAAGACCCGAGACGAAGGCCCGAGCGATTAAATAAACGAAATGAAAAATAAAAAGTTCCTCTGTCCATCGTCCTTTCCCTTTTCCCCCTCTCTCTCTAGACTGATTACGCCGCGATTGCGAGCGAGCTCCGCCCGTTCCGTCGCTTTCGCCGTCGCGCCGGCGGGATCCTGCCGCTCCGATCGCCGCCTCCTCCTCCTCCTGCTCTCGCCGCTCCAACGAATCAGGTCGGGCTCTTCTCCTCCTCCGTCCGCGCGGCGCGGCGTCGCGGGCGTCGTCGTCCGTCTGTAGTTGCATCTTCTTCCGCGTTTCTTTTGCCTCCTTTTGGATTCGGCCGCACCGGCGGAGCCCCAGCCGCCGCTTCTTAGGGTTGCCGCTGTTCTCGCTGCTGCGCGAGTCCTGTTTCGGTCGCGGCCGTGATCTGTTCGGCGATTGCCGCCGCTGCGTTTGGGAGTCGTTTGGTTGGTTTGGTGCGGTGGTGGCGGTGGGCCGGCGGGGGGAGGCTTCCCGCTTCGTGTCTCTTGTGCTGGCGCTGGGAAGGAAGCGCTTGGGGGGATGTGGTGGGACGAGGAGGCTTCTCCTTGGGGAGTGATGATGGTTTTGATTAGGGCTTGAACGCATGGGGTTTAATTTCGGGTGAAAAGAAAGGACGTAGTTGCGTTGCATCTTAGGGCTTGCGGTTATCATCGGTGCTCTACGAAATGGAAAAGTTTGTTACCTGCGTCTTACGTTGCCCACCTTTGCGGGTTTTAGTGTGTTTTTGGCGGGATTCTTAGCCTGTGGATTTGTTCTTCTTCCTGCAGAGGAATTGGAGAGTTGAGTTGTGGCGCTACAAAGGATGAACGACCGGAAGACCATCGACCTAGAGCGAGGATGGGATTTCATGCAGAAGGGCATCACGAAGCTGAAGAACCTCCTCGGGGGGCTCGAGCGAGACCCGATTCAGCCCGGAGGACTACATGATGCTCTACACGTATTTAGCCCCTCTCGTTTCCACCAGTAGAATATCAACAAAAAAGGAGGAGCAACAATTCTCAAGCGACTTGCCATATATTGGGACTGGGACGGACACTCCTTTCCACCAGCCAGAATATCAACCGCCACTTCCATCATGAAGAAGGGTGTTGAGTAAACATACAATCTCGTCAAAGAGCAAGCAGAAGTTGCATACTCCAGAAACAAAAAGGTTTTTCCACCAGAGGAATTTTTTGTGGGAAGTCTTCAATTTTTTACAGCATTTTGTACATGATTTATTTTGAGAAAGCAAAGTTCTCAGGAGCACAGGATGTACTTTACCAATTCCTATCTATGTTCTAACTTCTAACGAACTGGAGAAAAAAAAATTGGAATAAATATAAAGTAAATGGACTGCAAAAATGGCTGCATTTCCAAAGTACCTCCTAAACACCTCCGGACAAAGCCCGAACTCTTTCCACAGCCTGCGCCGGAGTCAACTGCTTCGTTGAGCCAGAACCAACCTGTTTTGCACCCAAGTAGAGTCAAACACCATGCAAATCCGAAATATCTACAATTCAGAGGGGAAAGAAAGAAAACAAAAGGGCATCTAGGTCGCGACCTACGGCGACCCAAGATGTGGCCCCGACCCAGATCTGGTTCATGGAGGTCGCCTGGGTCGCAGCGGGCGACCTCCTCCGCCTCATCGCGACCGCTTGGGTCACAATGGTCACAGAGGTCGCCTGGGTTGCGACGAGGTGGCGCGCGACCTCCAATGACCCACGATCTCGTCGCAGAGGTGGCTGGACCGCCTACTATTCGTTGGCGGCCGTTGCCTTTGCCGGTCAATTTTTTTTAGCTTTTTTTTTGATAAATTTTTTTATCGTAAAAATCTTAACATCATTTTGCTAAAAGTACTTTTGTCAAAAGGCCTTTCAAACGACTGAGTATTTGCATTTCCCTAAAACTTTGCCCCAGAGTGGTTCCAAACCTGTCTCTAAAGATTTCGCCGCGATTGCGAGCGAGCTCCGCCCGTTCCTTCGCTTTCGCCGTCGCGCCGGCCGCATCCTGCAGCTCCGATCCCCGCCTCCTCCTCCTCCTCTCGCCGCTCCAACGAATCAGGTCGGGCTCTTCTCCTCCTCCGTCTGCGCGCCGCGGCGTCGCCGTCCGTCTGGAGTTGTATCGTCTTCCGCGTTTCTTTTGCCTCCTTTTGGATTCGGCCGCACCGGCGGAGCCCCAGCCGCCGCTTCTTAGGGTTGCCGCCGTTCTCGCTGCTGCGCGAGTTCGGTTACGGTCGCGGCCGTGATCTGTTCGGCGATTGCCGCCGCTGCGTTTGGGAGTCGCTTGGTTGGTTGGGTGCGGTGGTGGCGGTGGCGGTGGGCCGGCGTGGGGAGGCTTCCCGCTTCGTGTCTCTTGTGCTGGCGTTAGGAAGGAAGCGCTTGGGGGGATGTGGTGGGACGAGGTGGCTTCTCCTTGGGGAGTGATGATGGTTTTGATTAGGGCTTGAACGCGTGGGGGTTAATTTCGGGTGAAAAGAAAGGACGTAATTGCGTCTTAGGGCTTGCGGTTATCATCGGTGCTCTACGAAATGGAGAGCTTGTTACCTGCGTCTTTACGTTGCCCGCCTTTGCGGATTTTAGTGTTTTTGGCGTTTGTGCATTGGCGGGATTCTTAGCCTGTGGATTTGTTCTTCTTCCTGCAGAGGAATTTGAGAGTTGAGTTGTGGCTCTACAAGGATGAACGACCGGAAGACCATCGACCTAGAGCAAGGATGGGATTTCATGCAGAAGGGCATCATGAAGCTGAAGAACCTCCTCGAGGGGCTTGAGGAGACCCAATTCAGCTCGGAGGATTACATGATGTTATACACGTATTTAGCCCCTCTTGTCTGCTCCTTTTCCACGCATGCCTGCTCGCCGAGCTGCATGATCGTATCTTTTGTCGACGGTTGTTGACTTTGTTGATGTTATCTGCAGAACGATTTACAATATGTGTACTCAAAAGCCTCCTCATGACTACTCCCAACAACTGTACGACAAATACAGAGAATCCTTTGAAGAGTACATCACTTCAATGGTGAGAGATTAGAAACTGTGTTGTTTGGGCACTTTTCATGTAGTTTCGTGTGGGTATATGAGAAATATGCAAGATATGGTGATAGTTTAAAACTGCTCTGGAAATTGAAGTTCCATCTGTTTATTGTCTAGCGTACGAGCACAAAGAGTTGCCGTTAATGTATGTTAAAAGATGTTCCAGGTGATGTTCCTCAAAATTAATGCTAGTTTGAGGTGCTAGTGGGCATTTGTTCCAATAATTGAGGTTCGGGGATTGTGAATGATCGATAAGAAGTTTTTGACCAGAAAAACTTTCATAGCAAAAAGGCATCAGATTCTTAGATATGATGGAAACTCCTTTTTCCAGTGAAAAACTGGATGTTTTTTTTGTAGTTGAAGTAGGAAAATTATGCCAAGATAAAATCATCGACTCGAAATGATCTGAGAAAAGTACGACACTAATGAGCAATAATTTTTGAGTTATATGGCAGAGTTATCAAGAAGCTATGTGCTATAAAATGAAGTGATCAAATTTGAATGCTGTCTCCCTGTGCAACATGAGAAAAAACTAAGAGTTGTTTGTAAATTCAATATCCACCAAGAAGTGTTTTCTATTACACCAATTAGTTCTTTGGTGTAAATCTGATATAATTAGTGTGACTGATTCATTGACTCTTCTGATGAAGATGAGAAATGAAATCGTTGTACTTGTGAAGTCCTTGTTGACCTCTTGAAATGCCATATGAAGCTTTCTCCCCCTTCCCTTAATCATTCCTTTTAGGGGTAGAAACTATTTCAATCGTACTTAATCACCCTGATGGTTGAAACAGAGATGGTAGTATTCATGACATGGACATGCTTCCCCAATAATATAAGGCTTAGAAATTTCATAATTAACCCTTTCCGGTTGGAATACATACTTTTAACTGTTTACAATATATGCTTTGGGTTCTTGATGATTTTATCTCCATTAATTTCGAGGTCTGTCTTTGATTTAGGTATTGCCTTCACTGAGGGAGAAGCATGATGAGTTTATGCTGAGAGAACTTGTTAAAAGGTGGGCAAACCATAAGGTGATGGTAAGGTGGTTATCTCGTTTCTTCTATTATCTGGATCGGTACTTCATTGCTCGAAGATCATTGCCGCCCCTTAATGAAGTTGGCCTGACTTGCTTTCGTGATCTGGTACGTCTTCAGTGACCTATCGTGTGTGATGTCATCTTTCTGCTGAGCATCCACAGAAAAGTTCATGGTTGAAATATGCCAGAATTACGCTGACTGCAGTTTCACTTTATTATTTTTCATATGTCATCAACCAGTTCATTTCATTGATGATGTTTTCAGGTATATAGGGAGTTATTTGCAAAAGTGAGGGATGCTGTTATCTCTCTGGTATGATCGTACCCCATCCCCTCTAATTCTTGACAGGTTTTCTAATTCTAGAAATCTCGTTAGTTCTTATACTGGCTTGAATTTTGATTAGATTGATCAAGAACGTGAGGGAGAACAAATTGACCGAGCTTTACTGAAGAATGTTTTGGATATATTTGTTGAAATTGGGATGGGACAAATGGATCGTTATGCAAGTGACTTTGAAGCATCACTGCTTGAAGATACTGCTGCCTATTATTCTAGGAAGGCTTCAAATTGGATACTAGAAGACTCTTGTCCAGATTACATGCTGAAGGCAATGCTTACACTTTATACCATTAGTCTGAAATGTTGCAGTGGATAGTTTCTATCGTTATTAATCCATGTTATTGGCAATCACAGGCTGAAGAGTGTTTAAAACGTGAGAGAGACAGGGTTTCTCATTACCTGCATTCAAGTAGTGAACCGAAGTTACTTGAGGTTGGTAATTGGTGGTACTTTTGGGATGAGAATTCTGGATGGAGTTACGGTTTATCATTTTTATTCAGTCTATCAAGTCTGATTTGCAAGTTTTACTTCCCGTTTTCTGCAGAAAGTTCAACATGAACTATTGTCTGTCTATGCAAACCAACTACTTGAAAAAGAGCACTCCGGATGTCATGCATTGCTTAGAGATGATAAGGTGGTTTCTTTGCTCTACTTGATATTTTCCCATTTGGAACTTATAGTTTGTGTAAAGGGAGATGCTTTATTGCTGACTTGAATGTTTGTTTTTCAGGTGGAGGACTTGTCTAGAATGTTCAGGCTGTTTTCTAAAATTCCTAGGGGCTTGGATCCTGTTGCAAATATATTTAAACAGGTAATTAACTGTGGACTTGTGCTTTCTCTCGGGAAGTAGATTTTTTTATGTTTTCTCAAACTTATTTTCGGTGTATTGCGCAGCATGTTACTGCTGAAGGTACGGCCTTGGTCAAACAAGCTGAAGATGCAGCAAGCAACAAGAAGGTATGCACATTTTTTTATGATTCTTGTACTTGTTTAGCTTTTCAAAATGCTAAAGTGCATGCTTTTATAAAGCTTCATAAGGTATAGAATCTTAGTAAGTGTTAGAAAATTGTCTGCTTTGAAGGAAATTTTATTTCACTTACCTATGAGGATTTTTACTAGTAGATTATGGATTTTAGTATCTGAGAAGGCACTTCATCTTTAGTAAAATCACAGAAAGAGTACAGGTCAACACAGTGAAGTGACAGGATTGTAAACATTTTGTGAAACACATATCACGAATGAATAGAGGCATTTATATGTGTGTTGATACACCCTCTGGTTTGGAAAAACAGAAGACACTTCATGATGAACCATTTTGGTCATTGTTTTTTAATTAGTCATGAGAAAGCAAGTTTAAGAGGTGATTAGAGGTCATCTGACGCATGCTCCTATTCGAACTTAAATTTGGCACCTCCTATAGGATTTTTTTTTTTTTTGGTAAGGGTAAGAATTGTATAGACTGTGCCAAAAGGATATACAAGAAAGGAGGCCCAACACCTACAACAGGCAGACACTCAAGAAGACAGTAGAGTCAAAAAGAGTGTAAGGGTGCCGTGGTTCCAAAAAGAGAAACAAAAGGCGAACCAAACAAAGGAAAGCCAAAACCAACAAACAGAATAGGGGCAACCCAACATCAATCAAAAATAGACGAATGGAGACCCCAGCTTCTTTGTAGTCTTCTATTCCTAGGAGTGTCTGGAACATGTTTGAAGGTCAAAGCCTTATCCTTGATAGCCTTGTGCAAGTGCATCTTCAAAGCCGGGAGGTAGAGGGTCTGATTACGGAAGATAATGTTGTTCCTCTCTTTCCAAATGATGTAGCATAAAGCTCCAAATGCAAAACAAGTCAAAGACTGGTGAAAGCTTCAATCAGTAATATAGTTGGTAGCCCAATCTAAATTTTCCAACCAAGATTTGTTTTGCCAAGCAAGATTACATTTTGCTGCCCAATACAAGGCAAGACTTCCAGTTATATGACAGCCAAAAAACAAGTGATCTACTGAGTCCGGACAGGACAAACAGAATGCACATACCACATAAGGGATTCTGCCATAAGAAAGTAAAGAAACCTGGGTTGGTGGTCGGTTGCGAGTGATCAGCCAAAGTAGAGTTTGATAGCAAGGAGGCAGCGAAGAACTCCATATAAAAGATGACCATGGCACCAACTGACCTCTTGGGCGAATTGAGTTCCAAGCTGATGTAGTAGTGAATTTACCCAAGGAATGACCAAGCCATTGGAGGCAATCATTCTCATGGTTAAGCACTGGGAGAGGTTCTCCCCAGTTCACAAGAGAGGTAGAAACAAGTGATAAGGGGTCCATGCAAGAGAGACCTTCAGCAACCGAAGCCAGCCGAGATATTCCTGAATGGTAAATTACCAAATTCGAGAAGGACCTGTAGAGCGGGCCCCTCGGGTGCCAAGGATCAAACCAAAAGGAAACCGATATGCCATTACCAATATGCCATTTAAAATGCTGCTGAAAATTCTCACAAAGGTCCAGCAACTTCTTCCATGCCCAAGAACACAAAGTAGGGCGCGCAGCAATCCAAAAGTTTTTGTGCTTTAAGAATGTAGAATGTATCCACTTGCAGCACAAAGACTCTTTATCAGTAAAGAGGAACCAAATATGTTTGAGCATGGCAACCTTATTACTTTCACAACTAGTACGAATACCCAGGCCACCCTCATTTTTGGGCAAGCAAACATCTTTCCAAGCAACTTTAGCTCCACCGGCACCTAATTCCGGGCCCTTCCACAGAAATTGTCGGAATATCTGTTCTATATGATTGAGGACCGAGCAAGGTAGGATAAATACACTAGCCCAGTAAACCTGAATAGAATGAAGTACTGACCTGATGAGCTGCAAACGCCCCGCAAAGGAGAGGAAACATTGAGTCCAGGATTGTACTCTAGTAGTGATAGCCACTGATATTTTCATATTTTTTATATTAGCAGGCATGTTTTGCATGCACCATCTGCTTTTATTTTTTATCACTTGGTGAAGTGAGTTTCGAGGGATTGAAGATAAAAGGGGCATGCATGCACATATTTGCTCAGTCTGAAACTCTGAAGTTGGAGTGAGAGACTTGAACTAAGGCCACTGAAACTAGCCATTAAAGCGTCCTGTTGCACCATTTCATATTAGTAGCTTGGAAACTCCATTTTCCTGAATTTCTCTCTCCGGCCTATAAAATTAGAATTGAGATTGTTGCTGCCAAGCATTGTTTTCACACTTTCACTGGTAACTGGATAGCTGGGAAACTGTTACATGTACACACTGCATAGTTGCATTGATCTGATGCAATCCACTTCAAGATCTCATTGAACAGTTGTTTTTTTTTTTTTTTTTTAAAGTGGTGATCTGATGACTGTTGGTTTATTTGCAGGCTGAGAAGAAGGATGTGGTTGGTCTGCAAGAACAAGTAATTTTATCTGGTTTTTTCATATCTTACTTTGGATAAAGGAGGCTGAATATTGACAGGAAGCTTATATAGGTGTACGTTTTGCAGGTTTTTGTGAGGAAAGTGATTGAATTACATGATAAGTACCTAGCATATGTCAACGATTGTTTCCAGAACCACAATCTTTTTCATAAGGTGTGCTGCTGCTGCTGATTCTGCCTCTGGGCATCCCGTGTTTATGCTTAATGTCGAGTTCTCTGCTCTTCTATAGGCTCTAAAGGAGGCTTTCGAGGTCTTCTGCAATAAGGGAGTCGGTGGAAGCTCAAGTGCAGAACTGCTGGCCACTTTCTGTGACAATATACTAAAGAAAGGTGGCAGTGAGAAGTTGAGTGATGAAGCGATTGAGGAAACACTTGAGAAGGTATTATTCTGCACTGTGACCCCCATTGAGCTAATCACATTACATTCTACTTCTCCTGAGTCCTTTATCTTTGATAATTGCACAGGTGGTGAAGCTGCTTGCCTATATCAGTGACAAAGATCTATTTGCTGAGTTCTATAGGTTACTTTTTAACCATCTCTCATTATTTCGTGCCTGCAATCAGAAGCTCTCTGTGGGCAAAACATATTGACAGAGTCAACTTTTGGTGAACTCTGGCAGGAAAAAGCTTGCGAGGCGGCTTCTTTTCGATAAGAGTGCTAATGATGATCATGAGAGAAGTATTTTGACCAAGCTAAAGCAACAATGTGGTGGTCAATTCACCTCAAAGATGGAGGGAATGGTTGGTTGCCCTAGTCATCCCTGCTGATTGACTGACTTCCACTATATTTGATGCTAGTTCCACAATTTGCTGAATCACTCTTCTTTCAGGTGACAGATTTGACATTGGCAAGGGAAAACCAAACCTGTTTTGAAGAGTATCAGAGCAACAATCCTAATGCAAATCCTGGGATTGACTTGACGGTTACTGTTCTGACAACTGGCTTCTGGCCAAGCTACAAATCTTTTGATTTGAACCTTCCAGCAGAGATGGTATGAATGTCAGCCTTTTTTATCTTTCTCTGTTTCTTCAGGAAATAATTCTGTATGGTGGGCGTACAGGTCTACTTTTGTGTAGCCCTGTACAAGTCTCTGTGTAGGCCCTCCCCCCTTTGTTGCCTCACAAGAAATTGCTTTTTGCAGGAGTTTCTCATATCATTTTTTTCATTTTTGTGTTGATGTAGGTAAGGTGCGTTGAAGTTTTCAAGGAATTCTATCAGACGAAAACGAAACACAGAAAACTAACGTGGATATACTCCTTGGGTACTTGTAACATCATTGGAAAATTTGAACCAAAAACCGTGGAGCTGATAGTCACAACTTATCAGGTTTCTTGAATGGAATTGTTCAACCTCTTTTCGGCCCTTCTCTTTTCCTTTTGTTGCCCCCTCCACAGTCACCAGGATAGATAGAAGGGGTTACATAGCACAAAGTGATGCGAATGGGTTTAATATTTTTGTTGTTTTCTATGGATAGGCATCTGCTTTGCTGCTTTTCAACACTTCAGAGAGATTGAGTTATTCAGAGATCATGACTCAGTTAAATCTGAGCGACGATGATGTCGTTAGACTTCTGCACTCTTTGTCATGTGCCAAGTACAAAATTCTTAATAAAGAGCCAAACACGAAGACGATATTATCGACCGATCACTTTGAATTTAATGCAAAATTCACGGACAAAATGAGGAGGATCAAGGTATCTATTGTTGCTCGACATTTTTCAATATTTTTTCCTTAGCTTTCACTTCCTATGCAGTGAAATGACTGCAATCTGCCAATCATCAGATTCCACTCCCACCTGTGGACGAGAAAAAGAAAGTAATTGAAGACGTGGATAAGGATCGACGCTATGCCATAGATGCATCAATTGTGCGCATCATGAAGAGTCGAAAAGTTCTAGGTCATCAGCAGCTGGTTATGGAGTGTGTCGAGCAGTTAGGACGCATGTTTAAAGTCTCTGATGATCTCTATCTTCTCCCTTAGTTATGTATTTTGGCCCATCTCCGTTGCAAATTTTGGCTTATCTTTATTAACTGTGAACTTGTCCATTGCAGCCTGATTTCAAGGCGATCAAAAAGCGAATAGAAGATTTGATCACTCGGGACTATTTGGAGAGGGACAAAGATAATCCTAATTTGTTCAGATATCTTGCATGAAAAAGTGCTAGTGGATTGTCGAGTTACAGAAGTTTCTGTAGACACGGGAGTGGCGGAGGGGTTTGATTATTTTCTTTCCAGAGGTTTGGGCTGTACCTCTTCCAGTTGATTAAATGAAACCCACCAGCTGGAAGTCCCTGTATATTTTGCCTTGGAACAACGAATGGTTAAAGAATATGCACCCGTCCTGGATGATATCATGTAGTGATTGATTTGGTCGGTTCCTTGGAGCAAGGCCGTCCATCATCTCCGGCTGGTTGCGAGCATCCAAATGACTATTGATGTTTTCAGGTTGATTTATCCTTGGTCCCAAAAATTTAAGAACGAGACTTTGTTTAACACAAGTTGTCATTTCCGATTTCTAACTTTCTTATCTTCCGAACTGGAGCTGCAACTAGGTGTTTAAAGCTTTGTTTCATACGGGTTTATCATGGGAGGGTAATTTTATGGTACTTCATCTTTGTATATGTGATGGTGACGTAACTTTAACAATTCGATCAAAATGTAAGGTTAGATATCGGTTTGAGTGCATCGCCTTACTTATGCGGATTCACTTATGCGAAGTTTCTGTAGACAAAAACACGGAAAATCCCGACAATTTGAGAGCAAGATCAGTGCCTTTAGCACTAAGGGTGAAGTTATGTCTCCCGATGTTGTGTGGAAAAGAGCTTTCAGAGAGGTCTGGTGTGTTTTTGAATGAGTCTTCAAGTAGTGTTTGGCAATGCACTTGCCCACACGGCACGGTCTCGCTGTCTTGGCTTCAAATTGTCGAAATGAAGATCGTGATTAGTCAAACGTGGCAAGAACCACGAGGTCAATACGCTGAATAGTTGCCAAAAAGGATTCGCAGAGAAATGATGGGAACTGAGGAAGGTGCCCCCTTAATCATTGGGATCACTTACAACATTCACGCCAACGCCACTAACGATTGTTGAGCAACGACTAGCAGCTTCTTGCTTTGTGGGAAGGGCAAATTGAAGAGCTCCATGAAGTTGCTTGTGAGATTTTCCACCGTTGCTTCTTGGAGAGGGAAAAGAAAAGCTGTCGTTTGTGGAACAGGCTTTCCTTTGTTCTTTTTTTCCAATTCCTCGTTTTTGGGTAAAACTAGGAAGAAGAAAAGAGAGGGAGAAGATGAGGAGTGAATGAATTGAGAGCCCTTTGCTTCATTAAGTATTTTAGTTGTTAAAGAAGCAAAATTTCCGATGAGAAATAGTCTTAATTGGTTCCACAACCACTTCAACCCAGTAAGATGGTGATTCTGTTTATTACATAATTGACGGGTTCAACCGTCCCCCAAACTTAACCTAGCCGATTCCTCATAATTTTTACACACATATCCTAAATGTTTCTTTTGAAAATTGGTTGATCCCTAACAATTACTATTTTTTTTTTTTTTTAGTCAGTTTTACTCTACTCTTACTCTAACTCTCACTCTCAGACTTTTGCCCTACCTCTTTGTAGGGTGTGAGAGTCGAAATCCATACTTGAAACTAAACCGTCCCTATCTAACCCCTCTGAAAAGGTGGGAATTCGAACCCCCTACAACATGGAAGGGTGGGCAAATCCCAGTAGTCACCCCCGACATTTTAAAATAAGAAGAGACATTTGAGGGTGCTGAAAGATTCAATATATATATGAAGGAAACCTTGAGTTGTACGGATAATGGCTATTGGGGGAATGGGGTTAACAAGGATTGTCATTGGCCTCTGTTATATAAATATTTCCAATGCCTCACTTGTCTAAAAATTGGGTTAATATAATAAAAAAAAAAAACCCAACTGATATATTTGTGATAAATTTACATAAAACTAATTTTTTTACTATTAAAACTTCAAATTAGTACATATGACAAATTTACCATCAATTAGTTTCTATTAAATTTTTCTATCAAATTGTTGAGTTATATGACAATGACAGGTTAACGGGTGTACTAGATTAGGATTTCGCCCTCTGTTTGCCATAAGTGGACTAGTTTGTGTTTTTTTTTTTTTTTTTTTTTGGCTATTAATATAATATAATATAAATTAACATAAGGTAAATTTATCACAAATGTATAAATTTGGAGTTTTTGGTAGTTGAAAAATTAATTTATGGTAAATTCGTCACAAATGTATTAATTTATGATTTTGTGTTATCAAAAAATTAGTTTTAGGTAAATTTATACATCTATATTAACCCTTAAAAATTATATTTATTCATTATGTCTATTTATTAAGCTCAAATCCATTGTAGCGGCCAACAATAAAATAATCTCTATCATAAAAACCACCTTGATATTAAAGATCGCCTTTGATTTTAACTAGCATCTTCTTATTGGTCCAATAGCTCTAGTCGGGACCTCATTAATCGTGAGATTGATGAAATAGAAAAATATACCTTTAATATAGATCAATCGATATGTTGGTTTTTATCAGCCTTTCCTAAACCATTGTTTCTTCTTCTTTTGTGGTTCAAATCGGAAGAGTTCACACATCCATCGCTTTTTTACCAGAATCATCTAAGATTTGAGTATTTCTATAAATTTAATGATGAAGAGTCTAATTTAAAAGAATACCATTAATAAAAGTCACTTTAAAGTCACATCCCTGAAAACTCCTCGTGACATAAAAATTCATCGGTTCAAGCTTTTTTAGGGAATTTCTTCGATTTTTTTTTTTTTTTGTCAATCCTACTCTATTCCTATTCTACACTCACTCTCAGGCTTTTGCCCTGTAGAGGCAGGGCGTGGGAGTCGAAACCCACTCTTTATGATTATGATTCAAGAGAAAATTATATATAATGGACTAAAGCATCAACGTTTTGATCAATACCGACAGTCTTGCAACAATTTGCGCGGCTTTTAATTTTTTAAGAAATAGCAACTTTCACTCTTTCCATTTTGTTATTGTGATTACTTAATCCTTTACGGTTATTATGGTCGTTAATTTAATAAATTTGGAAGTGCTTTTGTCATTTGATAAACAGCGGGAGCCATTCCTCATGTATTAACATGAAAGCTTCCCTCTTGCATTTTTCGTTGTCATGATCTCAAGCCATGATGTCGACAGCACTGGAGTTTGACATGAACGAAGAAATCAGGGTCCAAGCCTAACACGCCTCTCATCTAATCACTCAAAAAGGGAGAATCGAAAGGTTATGGTCAGCTATTTTGTCCTCACTGGATTGTAGCGTGGAGGAGATCTTGTGCTTGGAGAATTTGGGATCGCTTGCTACTGGAAGATTCAGTGAACACGCGTGAACAACATGCAAAACAAAAACAAAAAAGTGCCTTTTTAATGTTGTGTGCGCGAGTGCAGACGGTAGGGAATGAAGCAAAACAGACGGCCATCTTCACATGCTTTTCTGTGTGACAAGATTACTAGACACTCATTTTCAACTCACAAAGAAAAGGACCAGCCACAGCAATTCCTTGCTCTAAATCTCTTTTTGTCTCCTGCAACAGCAGGTACTACTTCCAGTATTCAAAGTTCTCTCCTCTCCAAACTGAACCAGAATTCTCAACAACACTCGACGATGGCGCACTGCTTTTCTTTTTCTTTTTTTTCGTATCATCAATTTTTTTTAGTGAAAATCGAAATGTTTCTTGTTAAGCATGCTTAGCACATGCACAGCAAGTGCTCTGAAGGGGATCGTAAACAAGACTAACATCTAAGTGCAAGGTTAGGCATTTGCAACTTGTGAAAAGTTCCATTTGCTGATCTCACCACCCAAAAACACAAAGGTAAAAACCGAAAAGTGAAGGGGAGAAATGGAGGGGGGGGATGAAGTTCCCAGATGCAGTGGCAAGATATTAACAAACGACACTTTGCTTTGAGCACTCTTGTTTAATGATAAAAAAATTATATTTTTAGTGCTTGTCATAGTCGCATCAACATGAGTCAAACCTTTCTTTGGCTTGGAAGATCTTCTATGCTCCTCATACATGGGGTTCCAGAGTTTCAACTCCCTTGTGGTCCCATCAAGATCAAACTGTGACATTTGAAGTTTTTAATTTAATATTCCCGATTGGGATTTTTGTTTTTATTACTTGCCCTTCCCGTTGAATTACAAGCTGCAAGTGGAAACCCTTCATATGGATTGAAATTGAGGAGATAGACTAGTACAGCTACTTTTAGTAGCAGTCTATAGGGTAGGCAGCGATGGTCAGTCATTCCTACCTTTTTACCAATTAAAAACACTTTTTATAGCTCGTTCATTCGTGTAACATTCTTAGGGATGCATTATCCTCGTTCTGCTCCATATTTCCGTTATGCTCAAATAGCACCATCTACATGCCATCAAGTAAAGCTGCATAATAGTGGCAGATTACTCCAAATATAAAGATCCATGGATTTGAACAAGGGAATTTTCGAATATTTCTTCCCCCTTGTACTTTAGATGATGAAAATGCATCTAGAGTTCACAGTGAATGTCTTAATAATTTAGAGAGAAAATGATGGGAGAAATTAGATTCTTGTTGCACACAGGCTCTGATGAAATAATGGGCAGTGAGGTAATCATTTGAAGCAATTTTGTTTTAGGTGAATAATACAATTTTTATATTCCTCCACTTTCTTCTTGTTTGCATTGCATCATCATCCCCTTTCTTCCTCAAGTGCATTTGATTTTTTCCATTCCTGCTCACTTTGCTGATTGCATCATCATTTCAATTGCTCGTTATGTGTCCTGAATTGATCTGTGTGTGCATATTTTAAATTACTTGGTGTGAGCTGAGCTCTGAGGTGGGACATTGCCACTGAGTATAGTAGCTTGTTTTGTTCGTAAGTTTCTTGTGAACTCCATGTCAGACAGTTCTCCGGTGTTTGTTTTTATGCTCAATTTGCTTCGACACTAGCATCATTTCAGCGAAGCCCACGTTCAAGTTGCTCGGTTAGTGCTTCCTTGGGCACCAATAATATGAACAACTAAAGATTCAACATATGATTGTGGGCTCTCCCTTTTCTTCATTCCACTGAGGAAAAGCTGTTCCTCCCGACTGGCTGAGCCATTTGGGTGGAAAAGAAAAAACAAATTGATGGAATGAATGAGCTCACTCAAAACTCATGGAGGTGATGATATAAGCAAACCGAGAAAAGACAAATAATGTGAGATACTGTGAGGAAGATACAATGGCACAGGCCAATCTCTATTCAATTTTGTTACAGTTCCTATATTATACCAGATCAGTAAGCTTAATTTTAGGAAGCCATTCAAAATCTGCTTGCAGTGTAGCAACGTTAAACACATCTTAAATGGTGTGTTGGATTCCTTTTGCTTCCCATAACTCCATAAATCTTTCTTCACATTGTTCCATTAAAGTTTCCATCTTTAATTAGTTGAATTCGATGAATTCTAAAATTAGTCAATGATTGTTTACAAAATGTTCTTACTTTATATTTTTATGCATCAAATCTTGTTATTTTGCCAATGGCCCTAGTATTTAAGTCTTGAATAACTACTGAGTATAAAAAGCCATTGCTGGCTTAATCATGTCAGGGTCAGTTACAATCAATTATTTCATCATCCCTGAACTTTTGATGGTGGAATCTTGCTGAACAGAGAGAAATTTCGACTCGAACTTCAACTACGCAAATTGGATGCTGACAAAAAGAGCATTGGAATTCGAGGGAAAAAGGAGCACTTCTGGGTTAATAATGTCAATCTTCTTAACCATAAAATCTGCATTAGCTCCGCACGATCATTCTTAATCATGAAGTGTATATCAGAATTCCCCCGTGACCTTCTCGAGGTCTATCATAACTTGAGCATAATCTAATGAAAGATCTCCATTATTAACTGTGTCGATTTGGTTCTGTTTCTGGTCAGCTTAACTCTTATGCTCAGATGGGTTCTCCTATTGCAGCCTCTGTACGATTTTTGCTGTAAACTAGATGAGTACTCATGCAGTTCAGTTTTACTTCAGAGGAGGGTGCTTAATGAATATACCATTGACAATATTCTTTTGTCTCGATGTCTGTGGTATTATCGTCATTTGATGCTTTTTTCAATATTGGCAATCTGGTAGGCCAAAAAGCAACAGTCGTGCTTTACATTGCGTTTCTTCCTTAATGCTGCAAGTGGATCAAACCTCATAGACTCATGTATATGGAGAATCTCAAAGGCAAAAGTTTTTTAACATAAGACTCCACTCAGTTTCAGCATTAATGATACTCGCTTTACGAATCGGCAATAACTCCCACTAACCATACTGTTCGCAAATGATTACATCTGTTTCTGCTACAAGACACCGTCCCACTTGAGCTGTTGCTATGTCATATACAGTGACTAACTGAAGCAATACAGACAGATGGTAATTTACAAGGTACTAGTCTACGCCTCCTCCAATTATAGGAAACCCTACGGTGGCGGACTAAGATGGGACTGCTTTCAACTTGAGTTCTCGATTTGAACCTTAGCGAACTCGAGGGTCTTTTTCCCTTGGAGCTTGTTGGTCACATAATGCTTGCTGTACTCCCCATGATTGTATCTCCTATACTTGCATGGGTTGCACTTGTCCACAAATCCTGGCATTGGACCGAGCTCTACGTCATAGCTGGGGGCATAGAACGTGACGATTGATAGACGGTCCTGTTCCTTATGAGTCACGACTCTATGTTCCACACTCTTGTACTTTCCGTTCGTGAGGACCTGCGTATAATCTTTGGGTCAGAAAGACTATTTTAATGACTAGATCAAGATTGACATGAAAATGAGGGCCGGGTTTCTTACTTCAATCGTGTCACCAATGTTGATCACAAAAGCATTCGGAATATGTTGAACTGGCACCCATTTATCGTCCTTGAGTATCTGTAGTCCTACCGAGCTACCTTTTCCTTGCTGCAGCACGGTTAGAGCACTTCCATCCGAATGAGGACTCAAACCGAGGACAAGATCAGGCCTCGCACAGGGAGGGTAGTAATTCATCCTGATGGCTTGCACAGCTACCCCGAACATCTCCTCGAACATGTTACCTCTCAACCCAAGGCCTGTGGCTATATATTTCAGCAGACTCTGGCACAGCTTCCTTACTTCCATTGAATAAGTCTCCACAAGTTCGCTGAAAAATAAGCTTTGACCATCAGGAAACTTGCAAGCGTGGAAGTAAGGACTGACTAACAAATTAGTACTGTCATCATTACCTAAATTCAGGTGGACTCTTAGGCCATAACTTTGGATCCCGAATGAACTTTGGTTCGATGCCAAGAGCAAACATATTGCACCAATCGAGCTTCTGGTCTTCGGAGAACACAAAGGCCTGACCATACCCCTGAACAGTTCCTGGAGCCATTGGGTATTTCTGCTTTTCCTCCAGAGGCAGCATGAAGAAATCCTTTGCCACCTCCTCTATTCTCTCGAGCAAACCCAAATCAATACAGTGATTCACCACCTAGCAGAGCAACAAAAATGTTGAGAATATGTATAAACATCTTGCAACTGCTAAAGAAGTGGAAAAAATTATTTCCATTTGTACCTGAAAAAATCCCCACTCCTGGCAGGCAGCTGCGAGTAGTGATATTTCAGCGTTGCTCACATCTTTTGTTCCACTCATAAGCTTAGACAAATCAACAACCGGAACTTCACAAGGTGGAGGCAGAGCGACAGTCTCTAGAGTCGGTCTCTCGTCTATATCCCGGACAAATCTCGTGGGGATTTTCATAGGCTTAGACCTTCTGAGTTCTTGAACATCATCTATGTGACCGACCTTGATCGGAGTAATAGGTACGGGAGACATTGAACGGTTACAGAGATGGCAATGAGTTTTGTTTCAACTTTTTTTAGAGCTCTGGGTATGAAGGTCTAAACCATGAAGGGTCTGAATTTATAGATGGAGGGAAATGAAACATGCCTGCCCTTTTATGGGCTTTGTTTATTCATGGTGTGCAGGACCAATTCGGTAGCACTTTAGCATAGTCTACTCACGTATGCTACATAGCTCTTGCTGTGATGATGTCAGTCATGATGCTTGGTTGTCCTTGAACCAAGGAACTATATAGCATAAGTCCATTAGGATTGCAGGATCAACCAAAAGATGTAGGCCAGATTCTCTTAACTATTATGAATAGTGACTGAGGCTCTTCCTAGTGGTACTGCTCTCACTCTGCCGACGGCACTGCCCCAACCATCAACCATACCACAAGACCGTGACTGCAGCCACCACAGCCCCGAGCATAATTAAAGAAACCTCATGTTTTACGTAGTAGGAGATTTAATCACCTTGTCTAACTTGCAATACCATGATAGACCTCCGCTTCAGTTACCTGCCATTTGGCACGAACATTTTGTTTCAAACTTTGATTAGGCCAAAGAGGTATACATGCCACAGAAGTAATCGGTCTCACTATAAGACAGGTTCTTCCCAACTCAGATGGGTATGATAACTGCTCGAGGGTTTGGAATTACGAAAAGATGAAGAATAGCTTTTGGCAAAAATGACTCATAATTGAAGTTTTGCAGTTTGCAACTGTCTCTCCCTTTCCCACATCATGATATTACTCTCCTTCTCCTTTGATCCTTTTCTATGACCAATCAATTGTTAGAGTGGAGAAAAAGCGACACCACTACATTGTTTTCGTTTTGGTTGATGGGGAAACATCGGCAAAAGAGACTGATTCAGTATGCTCAACCTCAATTCATGCAGTTGCTTGGATACTGCTGATCTCAGGCATTCCAGGATCAATCTTTTCTTCTCCTCATTTGTTGCTTTCCATGTGTAGATCCAGCGGACATTGGACCTTTGCTATCCTCAGACTAAGTAGAAATCTGCTCATCAATCAACAAGGAGCTGTTCTAATGCAGGTCTGGTTCATTAGGACAAGACTAACACCATGTGTGAGATACGTCACAGCATCATCAATCATTCTCGGTATCTCGTCATATGTACCAGCCTACAACATTCTTGATTCATTTCTCTCTCTCTCTCTCTCTCTCGTATTGTGATCTTTCCCCACGGGTGAAATGAACATGGTCAAGAATTGAGGAAGTCCACGCCCTCTTGAAAATGGAATCTTCCGGTACAAGTGAGTGAGTGGCTTTCACTTGTCTCTGGTGACAGACTCTTTATCTTTTCCTCTTATGAGTGGTGTGATAGAAGGCAGGGCCCTTCTTGAGTAATTAACAGGTATCCCCATCTCTGTAAGACCAAATCTAGTGTTACTGTCATCATGCCCTTCTCTTTTGCTCTATAACGTGTGTACCATTAGTACTACTAGTGCTACCTCCCCCAATTCAGGGTCCCTCCTTTTTTGTCCCTTTCTTCAGGAACTTCTCGTCGGGACTCCTAAGGCAATTATTGAGCTAACCAGATGTATACAACCAAAAGCTCTTTAAAACTGATACATAATTCTCATGGGGGCAAGCTGAGCAAATGGATACGCGGTGTGAATGCTTTCGCCTGGCAAAGTTTTGCACTGTTTTCATGTCACTATATGGGGTTTCCGATACCAATTGGCAACCAAATAGTCTCTCACTTGATGTGACCATCTCATCATCTGATACACATCAGACAATTTGCACCCAGAAACGTTCCCTAGAGGACTCATAAGTGCAGTGATTCAAACTCGGAACCTTGAGCAACGATGACGAGTACGCTTGCATTTAAATGTATAGAATAATGACAAGTTGAAAACACAATGATAATGGAATGCAAAAGTTTTCCTGTATGCATGATGGTCGTAGATTCCTCCTAATTTAAAATGCAGTGGGCGGGTGAATGTGGGGAAAAAGAGAGTGGCTGAAGAAATGTCTAGGGGCACGACCACAAGTGACGTTACTGAAAATCTTTGCATTCAAGAAAACCATGGGAGATGGTCCTGGCTCTTTTTTCAGATCAGTACAGAGGAACAAAAGAGGCTGTCTTGTAGTGAAGTCGCATATCATTGGACCCTGCACTAATGGGCCTCACTCTCTCTTTTCTTTCTTTCCCTTTCTCTCCCTCCCCCCTCTTCATTTTGTCTTCTTCTTCCTCTAGTTGAAGGGCGGTGTGGATAACTTGGCCGACTTGCATGATTGACAGAGAGTTGAATTACAAGTCCTAGTCCTAAGTTAAAGCAAGATCCATGTCTGCTCTGACCCAAATTAGGAGGCATAAGTGAAGTGAAAAAATCACAGCATCACAGCTAAAGGACTCTCTCTCTCTCTCTCTCTCAAACATACACCAATTATAGCTTATATGATCTCTGAACAGGGGTTTTTCTTTTCTTTTCTTTTCTTTTTGGGGGGTTTTGTGCATGTGAGTTTGAACTACAAAATTATTGCTATTGGCCTCTTTCAGATCCTGAGGGATGGACTGCCCTTTCTGACCCCTTTTTTGGTGGTGGTTGATGATGACTTCGTTGGAGGCTATTGGGGCTTGTACATGACTTAACCTGAGTTTAGGTCTCTAATTTTGACCTAACTTTGTGGTCCTCCATCTTTTGCCTCTTTTATATTTTTACTTTTTCCTTTTCATATTTTCCAATCCAGACCCATTCTCGTCGGAACAATCCAATGCGAGAGAATTCCACGCGGTTTTGCTACTTTAATGATTCGACCGACCGTATCATCCAAAAGCTCTTTCGGATTTTATTATTCGACCGACCAATCATAGTATTCAAAAGTTCTTTCGGATTGAATAAAAGATACAATCCGATTCGTTAAAAGAAAGTCAATGGTATTTTATGCTTCCTCCTACTTTAAAGTCTTGGTCTCGCAATTCGAGAAAAATCAGACAAAAGCATGATCGATAAAACGGGTAGAATTCTATGATGTTGTCCACTCGGCCCAAATCGCAAGTCAAGTTTCATCGATAGGTGGCAAGAAATTTTGTTATTAAGTTTATATTAGCACTTTTTATATCTATGTTCCTTTAAAAAGCGAGAGAAAATATGTGTAGCCGATACAAAAATAATTCAATTTTAATGACAACATACAACCAATGAGCATTCGCCCCAGTGGCCATCCTTCCATCTTGGAAGAGGCAGGTTAGGGATTCGAATCCTCACCTTCTCAGGGAGGATTGGGGTGGGGATTGGGATGGGGACAATTTCATTTCAGAAAATGGGTTTCGACTCTCACGCCCTACAAGGAGACAGACAAAAAGTCGAGAAATGAGTGTTAGAAATGGGAAGATGTGACTAACCAAAAATAAAATGACAATATACGTCTAAAAACGGCATCGTATCAGTCAACCTTTTGACATTATAAGAAAAGCATGCACAGCGGGTTGAACCTTCGGAGGCGTCTTTGCATATGAAGACGACGTCGTTCGCGGGGAATCTCCTCTCTCCCTGAAGAACTCTCGCCGTTGGCGCCAAATTCAACTGTCGAAGTTCCACGGCAGAGCACTCCACGCCCGGAATCTCCGGGAAAGCAACGATCTTTGCTCTGCATTCTCGACACACGCTCGCGCCCTCAAATCCGGCCTCCCCGGCGGCACCGCCGCCGCGAATCGGCTCATCAACCGCTATGTCGAACTGCGGGAAATCGAACACGCCCGCCGGGTGTTCGAAGAATTGCCCGAACCGAACGTGGTGTCGTGGACTTCGCTCATGGCCGGGTACATTGCCGCCGGCCGACCCGCGACGGCTCTTTGGTTATATGGGAGGATGAGGGGGAGTGAGGTGTTGCCTAATGAGTTCACTCTCACGACTGCGGCCAAGGCTTGCTCTGTTCTTGCCGACCTTAGGATGGGTAAAAGAATCCATGCCCACGTCGAGGCGTTTGGTCTGCGGGGTAATGTCGTGGTGTGCTCTTCGCTGGTGGACATGTATGGGAAGTGCAACGAAGTTGATGAGGCTAGGCGGGTTTTCGACTTGATGGTCGATAAGAATATCATCTCCTGGACATCGATGATCGCGGCGTATGCACAGAGCGGAAAAGGCAGAGAGGCGCTTCATCTATTTTGGGAGTTCAATCATTTGAGATTTGGTTCTCCGAATCATTTCATGCTGGCTAGTGTTGTGAATGCTTGTTCGAGCTCAGGCTCGCTTGTCTCGGGGAGGATCGCTCATGGAGCAGTGATTCGCTACGGTCACGAGGCTAATGATGTAGTTGCAAGTGCATTGGTGGACATGTATGCCAAGTGCGGGTATTTCAGTTACTGCGAGAAAGTTTTCAGGAGGATGGAGAATCCGTCTGTCGTTCCCTACACCTCCATGATCGTGGGTGCCGCGAAGTATGGACTCGGCATGTTGTCCTTAGGACTGTTGGAAGAGATGGTTGATAGAGGGGTAAAACCCAACGACGTCACCTTTCTCGGGATACTGCATGCGTGTAGCCACTCGGGGCTCGTTGATGATGGCATCGAGATCTTGGAGTCCATGCATAAAAAGCATGGAATAATCCCAGACGCGAGGCATTACACATGTGTAGTTGATATGCTTGGTCGAATAGGCCGACTTGACAAGGCTTATGAGTTGGCGAAATCTATCCAGGTGAGGCCTGAAGAGGGAGCCCTCTTGTGGGGAACTCTTCTATCGGCAAGTAGGCTCCACGGACGGGTCGAGGTTGCCACAGAAGCAAGTAACTGGTTAATAAAGTCGAATCAACAACTTTCTGGTGCATATGTTATGCTTTCTAATGCTCATGCGATGGTTGGCGATTGGAAGAATGCTCATGGTCTTAGATTTCGCATGAAGCATGCAGGAATTCATAAGGCACGCGGTTGCAGTTGGATCGAGATTAAGAATACGACATATGTATTCTCTGCTGGAGATCTACGGTGTCCAAGGCGCGACGAAGTGGTGAGTTTGCTGAAGGAATTGGAGGGAAAGATGAAGGTGAAGGGATACATGGGTGGGATTGAGGGATTAGTGTTTGTGGAAGTGGAAGAGGAGGGTCAAGAGGAAATAGTGAGCTTGCACAGTGAAAGACTGGCTTTGGCTTTTGGCCTGATAAGCACCCCAAAATGGGTTACCATAAGAATAATGAAGAACTTGAGAATGTGCGGGGCTTGTCATGAGGCCTTCAAGATTATTAGTGAGATTGAGGAAAGAGAATTTATTGTTAGGGATGTGAATAGATTTCATCATTTCAAAAATGGATCCTGTGCATGCAGGGATTTTTGGTGATGTCTGAAGTTTGATCTGTTGCTTAATTCATGGATTTCTGGAATTGCAAAATGACTGACCTTTACAGCTTCTTGATAGAAGGCTGCAATAGTGCATCCCCATCCCAAGAATGAATTTGGACTGAAAATTAATGCTCTCATACACAACTTATAAGTCAGATTCTCTATAATAGATTTAGGGAAGTGTTATGTCATCATGGATGAAGAAGCATATTATATCGAGAAAGATTTGTGCTTAAGGCATCGTAGTTAACCTTCAACTATGCCAAGACATCCTCGTGAGGCGTCTAACTCAATTTGTCCATCTTCTCTTTCTATATCAGTTTCCTTTTTCAATAAAGTATCAAGCCTGTTACTTCAATAGCCAAAGGAAGTCTTCCTATAGCATAGACCATGTCTCTTAAAAACTCTCCGTTTAATTATACAGAAGTGCAATTAGCCTTAAAATTAGCCACCATGTTTAAAGGATCTCATTATTCGAAACATTCGAACTCCTTGATATCAAGCCACCAAGCGGCCTACTTAGCTTCCTTTCTGAGTATGAACATATCTACGATCAAGTCCTTTTTCTTCCCTAGCATAATATAAGCTGTGTAGTTGTCTCGAGTTGCTGCCCTGTTCTGATGATCCGAGTGGCAATTGGTCTTAATATACTTTTAGTATATGTAGCAGCATTATTCTCAATCTCATATATGAAATGATCAACAGGAAATGTATTAGTTGCATAGGTACAAATATGCAAGACAACAGAGTCAGCTTTAATTTCTGCCATCACAGAAACAATCTCCTGCTGGTGACAAAAGCACCTGCGAATTTGTCCGAGCGACAATGCACATCGATCATTCAGTCACCAGTGACCAAGACAGCAAGTCCAATTAGCATATAATGAAAATGAAAGAAATGAAAGACCCTTGACGATTGAAAGGAGCAGTTCTTTTGCTAGACATCCTGGAAGCAAAAACTAGTTCAACACTACGACCGTGACATGTAATACAAGCTAGTACTTGTGCCTGTGTGCATGACTAGCAACAACACCAAAATGGCCATTTCAGATTGGTTCATCTGGTGAACCGCCCGGGGTAGAAATTTATTCCATGTGCAGTTACATGTAATTTGGGATGAATAATTTCAAGTAAAAAGTTCTCTTCGTCTTGAAGACACCACAAGAACAGCTAAATGTAATCATCTTGGGCAAACACATGCCTCCCAGCCCCACATGCAATCAAAAGGAAATGGCAAGACGCTGAACACAAGATATAGCCCAGATAACATCAGTCAAATGAATAAGTCACCAGGGGGAGAGAAAGCACATAATGAATTTCAATTGCTCTCTTGTTAAGCAAAATTTGCCATCTAAATACAGTCACGCTGAGAGAACATGAAGAGAACTCAATTAGACCAGAGGTATTTTCTGGCATAATAATCCAAAACCCAGAGAACAGCTGCTAACACCACAAACCTATAATCTACCTCATGATATCATGATTCCCACCATCTGGACTTTCTTGCTGTTCCATTTCAAGTAGGGAAACATGTAAATCAATGCCCACAGCACTTCTTTATCAGAAACGCAACAATGTACAGATAAATCAGCCGAGATTGCTAGTTAGTTTTGTCAGCTCAAAAAGTAACACCATTGAACAATTGCCTGGTAAACAATGTGTATAATGTACAGATAAATCAGCCGAGATTGCTAGTGAGTTTTGTCAGCTCAAAAAGTAACAGCATTGAACAATTGCCTGGTAAACAATGCATATAATGTACAGAAAAATCAGCCAAGATTGCTAGTGAGTTTTGTCAGCTCAAAAAGTAACACCATTGGACAATTGCCTGGTAATGCATATAACAGCTTTTGGAGGACCTGACATCACATTGCTATCAACCAAAGCCCTCACCAACGTCCGGCCCCATCTTCCAAACACAGGAGTCTCGTAAATTTCCATGTTTGTAGACATTGATTCACACGGCTCATGTTAACATCTCATAGTAGAATGCTTGCTTGCATTATAGTAAACTAACTCGGGACCGTGTAAACACTTTCTCAGATACAGTTGAACCTGCGTGCAACAAGACAAATAGTAGAAATTAAACAACAGATGTAGAATGTTCACAATGAAGGTTAAGGATTACATAAATAAAATTCATCACAAAGAAATTCCTCATCTGCAAGCATAATTGCTCACTCTGTTTCTTGAAACAATGGACTGGAGCCAGCATCCGTTCCAGAGAAACAAAGAGGTTCATTCGTGCCTCGTAGTTCTGTAATTAGTCGACTGAGACCAGCACCTTACAGGAAAACCTAAGAGACATCTCTACTCTGCAGAAGATAGCTGTTAGTTTACCTCTGCATAGATGCTGATGAAGTGGGAAACCATCAGCATACTTCATCCATGCAGGCACAGCAGATCTTTCTTTCCCTGAGTGCATTTAAAGGGAACCAATGGAGGTTAAAAAAAAAAGTAGCAGATCTTTCTTTCCCTGAGTGCATTTAAAGAGAACCAATGCAGGTTAAGAAAAAAAAAATACACATACAGAGAGACCATATAAACATGGAAAAACAAAAGAATATCAAGAGTCAAATGAATTATGCTTCACAGAACATCTCATGGAAGATGTAGTGTCATCTGGAGAAGATCTGCAGTACCTTCCCTTCAAATAAAAATTGAATTGCAAGAATAAAAGTGCAAAGCTCTATAACCAACCTACACAGAAGTAAAAGGTTCAAAACTTGTCTAGAAAAAGGGGAGAAGAAATAGATTAATGAGGTGCTGCCGTATTAAGGAAAACTACTTACCCACAGATAGAATGACTGGAGAGTCGACTAATTTAAGAGAAAAGCTGAAACAGCACCGACATACACAGTTCATCGTCTCCAAGAATTGTATTTTCTATTTCCATCAAACTGCTTTGTAAGTTGAAACCAAAAATAAAACAATAGAACAGCCACCAATTGTCAGAATCTAGTATAAATGGCCAATTTCACCGCGACAGTAGTGACCCTCCTTTAAAAAGTTGACTTGGTTTTGATCGCAACAATAATTCCCCTTTGCTCCCAGTCGGTGGAGCCAAAAAACAATAAAGATATTTTACATGATTCTGAATTGTACCGCCAGAAAAGCAAAAAACTCATTCCTCGTCTCCCAACCGCTGAAACTTAAGGTTGAGAACTGTGTGCCTTATCCACGTCTAGAATTATCTAAACACTAAAATTTCATTACAAAATTTCAGATCAATCTCACTTTGTACACATGTACAGAGAGGTAACTCTAGGAGACCTGCCTTGCTGCAGGTAGCCAGGTGCTCATGGCAGCATTTTACCCATCTCAATCCTTGCTCCGCAAGAGCAATAAACACATATGTACAGAGTCGACTTAATCCCTAGCACCATTGATACCTGACCGGCTTATGGCCTCCCTTGCGAGCTGAACCAGTCGCAATAGTTCATCTATATCTTGGAAGCTGAAGTCAATTACCCTTTTAATGCAAGTTATTTGCTCAACGTTTTGTGCCTCTTCCAGGTTGGCAGTAGCTGCTGCCAAAGCAACTTGTGATTTTCTTGAGGCTTCCATTGCACAATTAACATCAAATGTCTGCAAAAACACTAGCATGTCACCCATTTATTTCCAACAATGTACCTAGAATTTCATCCCCAAAGGGTGGGATATCTAAGTCATGTGATGAGAGAAATCAGGCTCCATCTGAAATAGACAAAATCATTTACAATCCTAACAATACTCATGGTGATTATAGATGGGTATACATGATCCAGCCAGAAAACTTTGTGAGAGCATCCAAAAAAGAAGAAACAAAGAGCATCACAATTCCTTGAATATCCCTGCAATACACGATTATCATGGAAAGCACATAGCAGTCTCTGAAAAGGTAGGCGGCCATAACATTTCTTCAGCAACAAAGCATGACTCTAGTATGGCAACCACTCATTCTATATACAGCTATGTGTATAAAACAGACTGACATCTTCAATACTAATAACGATGTTAGTTACTTTCTGCATCCAGTGTTAGAATTGGACAACAAATTAACTTCACAGCTTCTAGAGTCCTAAAATGCCACAAAAATTTCCAACCTAAATAGGGGCAGAAGAGAGTGGCTGTAAGTTAGAAAGTATGACCAAGGAAATGCAAGGACGTTTTAGTGAACTTACAAAATCAAGCAGCCGAGCCATAGTGAGACGGTTCCGAGCAGCAAGAATGTGATTTCCTGCGGCATGTGTTGCAGCACCCTTCAATAAGTTAGGCTTGTCCGGTGCTGCTTGATTGTTCAAGTTATCAACATCTGATGCCGAAGATGATGGTGATTCACCTAGAAATTAAAAAATAATGAGTATAGAGAGGATTATCACATTCCAGTTCCATCTCCTAAAATCGCACTAGCCTATGTTAGGTAAGATGGTGAAATGAGAGGCAAGAATCGAAAATAGGATTGAATTTGAAAATTTTGAGGGGGAGCACTTCAAGTTAAACCCACTACTATTCCCTCTCCCCCGCAAAAAAAAAAAAAGTGTTAACAAGCAAAGTGTAAGACGTAGGAAATGCGGGTGAGACTCTGAATCCCTTTGAGATAACATTACCACTTCCAATTATGAAGATATTTCTCATGGATACCCCACTCCACAGGGGGAAGAGCAGCAGTCAGAATTTCTAAATAACCTATCTTCCATGAATATATTATTAGCTTAAATGTTGACATCAAGAAATAACATAATAATATGCAACCAGATTTTACTCCCAAAAGAAGGAAATATAATCGCTCAAACTTGAACTTTTTTCCAAATTTAAAAAAATGAAATATCAATGCATCTTCAATTATTCCACACAGATAACTAAAGTATATCAAATACGCTATTTGAACTTTTTAGTTTTGAATATACTCTGTCCACTAAGCTAATTTCCTGATAAGACAAATAAGATAGCATCGAAAGATTTGACATTTCCACCTTCCCATCCACTTAAAGTTAGTAGAGACTAGAACCAAGACAGCAAGTCAAAAAGCTTAAAAGAACGCAAGGTAGAAGGTGGCTACAAAAAGAGACAGCAAACATGAGAATCCTCAGCTTGAATACCTTGAGGAACCATTTGCAGTGTGGCTTGCAACTCATGCCGATCTCGGCCTAAACTTGAATATTTACAATAGACAACCCTCATATGCGCCACCTCCATGCACTTGTAGGCCAATGCAGCAGCACCCATTTCTCGGCTTTTTTCAAATTCATGAGCACATGATCTGCAAACCAAAAGTTTCAGCAGAAGGCTGAAAAGCTCATGCACCATACATAAGAGGACCATCCCATTCTCAACCCTACAACCTGCCCTGATAATTTAGACTAGCGACGCATGGCTGCATATTCCAATCAACCCCAGATAAGACAAGAGGGCTTAATAACAGTTACATAGAAGCAATGAATGAAAAGGGCAAAGCTGCTCCATGCAAGCATTTTCTTGTGTACAAGCATAACATACAGCAGATTATTAGTAAATAGCATTTTCTTGGGGTATTAACCTAATATACAGCAGATTATGAGTAAAAACTTCCCATAAAGAATCTAAGCCCAATTTAAATAAGCAATGGAGATAAAAAAAATGAAATTATATTAGGTGTTATCTGTTCATACACAAATATCAGAAGTGAGGCAGGTCTCACACAATAACATGTCTCCTGAAGAAAAAGCACAATGAGATAAATCAAGACTTCTGCTATCCTCAAGAGCTCAAAATTCACCGCTTTTCATTTCCACTTACTCGCAAATTTTGGCAGTAGCATCGTACACTTGCAATGGAGTCATTTCACCATGTTTGCCGCCATCACCATTGCAAGTTTCTAGAAGTGAAGCTCCCTGAAGAAACTTCAGGGCAGCCTGGAAGAATGCCTCGTTACTTTCAAAGCCAAATCCAGAGCTCTACAGGAAATAGTAGAACATCCGTTAAAGAGTCTTCTGACAACAATTAACAGATAACATTATCTGTTTCTTGAAAACTAAAAACTAGACCAGTTATAAACACAACCTTAAGACGATCACCATAATTTCTAAGATCTTTTGCTTCTTTCAGAACATTAGCAGCAGTCGGAATGGAAAAATTTGCTCTTAATGTACTTGAAGCAACATCTTTGAGTTCATGCTGTTCAGGCATAGCACACCCAGAACTGTTGTAAGCTCCTTTCTTTTTACCAGCAATATCAAATTTGCTCAATGCCTTCAATGGACCACTACAGCCAGAAGCATCAGGCGGAGATTCAATGCATACACCTTGCTGCAGTCCCTCCGGTAAGGAATCATGAGTAGATATTTGTCGTTTGCCATAATCATTACGACATGAAAATGACATCGACTTCCCACTTCTCATCTCTAACCGCAAGGGATCAGCTTTATTTCCTATCATAGAATCCTGGACCAGCTTTGGAGGTGGAGAAGCCAATACGTTAGTCCCTATTTCAGCATTTAATCTCCCATCTGACAAGTCATGCTGGTTTTGTTTTTGAAGATCATCCCTTGTACTGCCATTTGATAGGTTTCCTAACGATCCCCTCCTGCTAATATGGTTCTTCTCATTCTTCTCAACAGAACTACATCTATCGACGTGCATTGCTTCATGGCTGACTGCAACATGGTCTGGAACGACCACCAAGTCATGCCTTTGGTCCTTAGTTTGATACACAGGCTCCTTCTTTGATGAGAAATCTACGGCCTTTACCTTGTCTCTGTCAAAGTCAGAAGCAGAATCCATGTCACTATCCTTAGTTCGCAAGATAGTAGTATTCCCTTGCTTCTGAGGAAACAAAGTGCTGCCAGCGTATTTTTTGTGCACCCTCTTCTCGTAAGAGCTAGGACTTGAACCATGCATTTCCATGTGAAACTCACCATGCTGTGAATAATCACCTCTTCTATCTAGATGACCATTTCCCAATCCAGATGTTGGCTTAGTATCATCAGTAAACTTGTAGTTAGCACCTCTGTCTCTGTAATCTGCTGTGTCAGACCTTAGAGACTCGGAATTAAAGCCCCCTGAAACTTTCTCTTGCTTTATCTTCACAGGAATTTTGTTACCGCCACTGGCTTTCTCCTCCCCGCTTTTTCTGGCAGCCTCCATCACTAGACCAGTTGCAGCATTACCTTTACTTCTAACATCACTTCCTACAGATCTAAACTTCACTGAGCTGGACAACCTCATAGGGGACGAGGAAACAGATTCTACAGGTGAACCTTTCACTTCTTCATTGTTTCCTTTCATCTTCTGAGAACCCGATACTTTTGAAGAGCTAGAAGCAGCAGCAAGTGGAACCTCTTCATGTCTTCCACTGCCTCTTGTCAAATCATGTTCAGATTGAAGCTTCTTTCTGGTTTTTCTCCGTTTCTGGTCCTTATCTACATTGATTTCCTCTGCACAATCAGCAAAATCGCTTCCAAACAAATCTTTCATGACCCTGATTTCTTTTTTGGACTTATTGTTACCACCGCTGCTACCGGACTCTTTTAGGGCAGTCTCTGATCTCCGCAGCTTCTTATCCTTTCTAAGCTTGTGATCACCGATCTCATCAGGTAAAACCTTCAAGTTCTGAACCGAGTGATGAAATGTCCCATCACGATTCTCATCATCCATGCTATCATTAAATTTCCGCTTCCTCTGGGAGTTGCTAACTTCACCCCTAGAATCTACCGATGCACTACCTGCAGAAACCTGAGGTTGATCTCCAAGAGTCTTTATGGAGACCAATATTCTTTTTCTTGAATCTTGCTTTGCCTCCTTTGGAGAAAAGGATCGAAGATGCTTATTCTTCATAATGTCTGTAGATGATCCCAGAGCCCTTGAGCTAAGATCCATTCTCCCAAGTTCAGCAGCCGAATTTTCTTGTTCAGCAGCATAAATGGATTTATCTGGCTTAATTCTTTTAGTGTCTCCAGAATCATATTGATCAGACATCCTCTTACCCTTCACCTTTATTCGCTTGGCTACACCTGCACATCATAAATTATACAAGGGAATGAGTAAATTGCATACTTCAACAGAAAAACCTGAGATCCATAAAAAACTGCCACTATTCACATCAATACCTTCATTTGCGCTATTTTTTTTCAATGTAGGTAACTGTTTCTCCACAACCACAATGCTTGACTTGCCTGACTGAGGCATATCACATCTCTTCAATGTTGAATCAGAAGGATGTCCACTCATGTCACTCAAGCTTCTGCTCCTGCCAGGCTCCAAGAATTGGTTCTTCTTGGGGTTGGGAAGCTGAACAGTCCTGCTGCCTGAATGCAGAGAATCCTTCAGACTATGTTTAGTCTTTCCAAGACCATCTGTGGCTTGACCACCGAGATTCTGGTTGCTCTTGCTAAGGGATTGATCATTCGTAGAAATGACTGCTGGTGCAGATACATTAAAATGACTTAGAATCTCGGGAACCAGAACATTAAGGGCCCTCGTGGTCTCATCCTCACTAATGTCACAGTGATTCATTCCAGGCCTGCAAGATGATAGAAGTTGAGCAAAGTACTGGGGTTTATGAATAAAAGAATTAATTATACCATCAGACATACTAATTTTTTCATGATTGTCGACAATCAAGAGCTGTATAGAGAACTTACAGCCAGTCAAGCATGCTACAGACCCACTTGTCAGGTAGGTCATCAGGTTTCCTACCAAAGGGTAGAAGACGCCATTTCTGACAAAGATCACAACAAACCCAATCTTCCATATATTGTTGAACCACAGCTGGCGCAGTCTCAGCATTGAGTCCACTTTCTGTACCGAAACGTGCAGGACCATCTTTTAGTGATACCCCAGATACAGATGCATTTCCACCACTAAATCTTTCCTTGGATTTATTCAAGAGAGTATCACGTGCCACAGGAAGAATGCTGGAGTTGGTTGCCTTCTGCCTTTCAGTGGAAGGCACAGCTAAAGATTCCATCTGTTTCTCTGCCTGTCCAATATCTATGCTCCCTAGTGGATCTTTTGGAGTACCGGAAGACTTAACAATATGCTTTTCTGGCCTTAACTTAACCTTTTTATTTTTAACAGGACGGCAAGCATTACTAGTTCCCTTTTTATCTTTTACTCCAGAACCAAGAGCAACCTTTGATTTTTGTATCGATGAAAGATCAGCTGCCCTGCCATTGCTCTCAAGAACCTTTGACTTTTTCTTCACTTCCATTACTGGCATTTCCTTATGATGAGAAACGTCAGTGTCAGTCTGCTTATCAAATGCAGCATCCTGCACAGCATCCCATCTTGCACGCTCCACAACCCCTGCCTCAAAAGCATCCCTATGTTCACTTAAATGAGGACGACCTTTTGAAAGAATAATTTTTTCACCTTTCCACTCACCATTGACCTTGGATTGACCCGAAACCTCACTTTGGGAGTTTACAGGCCCACATTCTAGCGACTTCTCAGTCATACTGTTCCTTCCATTCTGCATCTGTACATCAGCCCCCTGGCTAGTAATTGGCTTCAATGATAAATCCTTTGCCAAAACCGTTAGTGATCTGTCTTTCACCTTATCCTTTCTGTTCAATTGAAGATTTTCAGATGGCTTGGAAGCCGGCCTCTCAACATCACCAGCGTTGCTAGAATCAGCCAAAGGCATCTTTTTGACATTGCCAGTGAACGTCTTCTTGCCATCTTCCATCCCATTCTTCAGTTTTTTCGTCAACAATGATGTCTTATTGGCATCAGAATCGGTTCCCACTTCATAACTCTGGTGCATTGAACTTTCGTTCCTATTGTCTAATATTGTCTTAATCCCCTTAGGCAACTCTTTATCAGCCGGAAGAATGACTGAATGATCCTCTAATATAGCAACATCCTTTCTGCTGCCTGTAAGAGCTTGAACAGGTTTACCATCCTCAGAGAATTTTTCCTTTCTTGTCAAGGAAAGCAAATTCTCATGAAGAGGAGATATCAAGACAACATTAGCAACTGGAAAGGACGTCATGACCTGTCCCAGAAATAAGTGTAGGCAAAACAGACAATACATAAGTCCATAAAAATTAATCAACCATCAACCCACTTAGAAAGATTCAAAGAACACCAAAGCAAAAGGGACCTTCACCTGAAGAATGCTAGCAGAAGACACCTCACTAATCTCTCCAGATGATGCCGACAGGTCCTCACTTTCTCCAGAGCTGCTTTCCGATGATGTAGATGGAGAATCGTCAAGCCCAAGACCACTGTAAATTGCAGCATTTTTCTGGGCATTCCCATCACAACCCACTCTAATTCGAACCTTTAGAGTCCGTTGATCGGATTGATTGCCCAGCTTGTTTGAAATTTCTTCTTTCATTATACAGTTAGGAACCAACCCAGAGCAAATGGCCGAATCTTGCTTCAAAGGATCATTTGGCGGAACCTTTGAATTATGCAAAGTTGGTGCACCAGATGCAGTTCCAGGTTTCCCTAAAGGGGACACAGCCACATGAGCTTTAGAATGCACACCCTGCATGGCAACAGAATCCATAACACTAGTTAGCACACTATTTCCAAGGTGAGCACATATGTTCCATCTTCCAACTAAAGATGATGAATTAGGAGTTCTTTACCAAAAAAAAAATTAGGAGTTAAATGTCCGCAAACCTCTGTGGAAACATGATTTGGTGATTTAGTCGTGATCTTGTTTCTTGGTGGAGTCCTTGGATGAGACCGGATAGAATGTGAACGCTCATAGGCAGGCAGAAATGAGCCATACCCACCAAACTTTGCCCCTGTCAAATTAAATACATGTCACGCCATTACTTTCAGTCATTGACCACTTTTCTGCTTCTATTCCGTTATTATAACCATCAACATCACTTACCCAAATTCTCTGCAGTAACACCACCTTCAAAATCCTTCTGGAAATGACCCAGAACGTTTTGAATTTTCTCATCCTTTGGTGAAAAATAGCATTCTCATCAGTTTTGCCGCATATTAGGAGCAAAATGAAAAGCAAGAATCAAGATGAGAACTCCATAATTTTCTATAAGGACGAGAATCACTACAGGCATTACAAGACATATCCACTTCTTTACAAAAGCTTTCTTCTCAGAAAAATAAATTGGTTAACTAGTGCACAGTGAAATGAAGCTAGCACAACTTCGCAGTCAACCCAACAGAAGTTCAGTCAAGTTCTCACTTCTTGATTAAGATATAACTCTCCAGGGAGTCTACTGAGGCTTACAGAAGTGGATGTATTCATTCCTGTCCTCATTCGGGTGAACAAATAAATGGCATGACTGCCATCGTATGGCCACCAACCGCAAGGACTATCAAGCTCTCACAGACATGAACAGCCTAAGGAGCATGATTCCCATTATATAGCTACCAAACTGAAATGACTGTAGAGATATTTGAACCGTGCATTACAATCCCAGCACTCCAAAGTCTCCAGTTGTGGGTTTAAATTATGTTCAGGGCTCACTCAAATTTGCATTACAAACTTATGAGAAAAAAGAACATCAAAAAATTTGTAGTTACCAAGGCCTCATTAAAAAAGAATGTTTCACGGCAGCAACTGCCAAAACAGTATGTTTACAATAGTGATTTATGGAAAAAAAAATTAGCTTTATCTCGTGTTGAAAAGCCTATAATTCAAGACCAAACATGAAGCCCGCACAAGAGAATCCAGAGTTCTCACTATCTCATAGGCACTTTCTACAGGCAGACTTTTCCTGTCCCTCACTTTGCAAATGATTTTCACTTCCAACAAAACCAATTCAACTGTACTCTGCTTGGCCATCGAGTCTCCTTTCAAGTAAAAGTTCAGTTTGCCAGATTCCAATTAAATTAAAAGCCAAACAATCACACCTCCCTTGTTCCTTTAAGAAAATCAAAGAACTCCAACCAATTCCTGGTGACACTCGACTGATCAAGCACAAAACAACGCATAATCATCAAAGCCAACTTCCCCATAATCTCCTCTAACCGAAAGTTCTAGCATCAACCAGAAGCCCAATCAAGCCAAAATTCAAACTTTACTCGAGCAGGCACGTCAAAGGGCAAAGGGCTCTTACAATGTAAGAGAGGTCAGTATCGGGGTCAATGCTGCCGTCCTCACAGGCGCCCCCAGCGCCATAAGAGCAAGCTTCTCCTTCCTCAAGCTCGGTATTGCTCTCATCCATCTCGTGCCGCCGACTCCCCCCCAAAACCCCAACCGCCACACCTCTGCCCCCCGGCCCCTAAAAGCCACCTATCCCCAAAACCCTAACCCTAACCCCCCTCCCTGAAATCCAACATCACTCGCGCCCTCCCTCCTCCGAGGCACTGAAATTCGACCGCCCTCAGAGACGCCGCCGGGCCTCGCCGCCGGCGCCCTAACCCGATCGCACCCCACGCGAGACCCTCATGCGAACGCCCCCGCCAGTAACTGCCCCCGCAATAATCACCCGGCGCGGCCCCAAAAAAATTGGAAAAAAAAAACCACCACCACCAGAAGTGAAATTATCGGGCGGCGGCGGCGGCGGCGGGGTTTGGCCGGGGGAATCCGCGGCGGCCGCGCGGGCGATCGGAGGGCCGGGACCGCGGCGGCGATCGGCGGCGGACAGGGAATCTATGGGCGGGATGCGGCCGAGCTCGCCGATTGGGAGTTGCGAAATCTTGTTCGAATTTCTCTCTCGCTCTCTCCCTCTCTCTCTCTCTCTCTGGTTTTCGACGGAAACAAACAGCGGAGGAGGAGCTGTTCTGTGCCCCCACTCCCCTATTTTTTTCTTTTTCGGGCCGGAAATTATAATTAATTAATTACCTTCTTTTTTTCCCCCCACCCTAAATATTCTTGCGTTTTATTCCCTTTCGTTTTCCCTTTTTTCTTCTTTTTTTTCCGCATATCCTTTTCGGAGCAGCGGAAAAGGGGAGCTTCGGTAATTTTTTAAAATCCGGTTTTCCGGTTTTCCTGTTTTCCGGTTTTTTTTTTAAATATTTCTTTTCTCGATAAATATTTTCGCCCGCACGTGCGGCTCCTGCCCTTGCTTCTGGGACCGGGGCGGTGGTGGGACGTGGAGGATCGAAGACGGCGCGTGGGGAAGCGACGCGTGGTGTTCGCAGGAGGGAAGGCGGAAGTTGGTGGTTTTTGCTGCGGAACGGCGGCGTTTCGGCGGGATTCGGCCCGCCGGTTGCGGTTTGCTCGCTTCGGTCGTGAATGGAAGAAGAAACGGGAGATAACGATTTTTTATTTGCCGTCCGTATTGCCGTTTGAACGAGTTAAAAAGAGGTTTTTCTTTTTTCTTTTTTTTTTTCTTTTTTCATTTTTCGTTAAAGTTGATAAGAGGTTAACCACCAACTTATTATTTATCAAAAATAATGATGATCTTTTCTCGATGGAATGATTGAGCCGTTAAATACCCTAAAGTATTAAATGATACGAATTCGCCGTTAGAACTCATAAATCTTGTTGCCTTTTCAAAATAAATGAGATCCGATCTGCTCGGACATAAATGAATCAATGGGGATTTTTTCCCTAATGCGGTAGGATATTATCGGTCACTGAATTTATGCCATTTGTCACTGGTTTTATTTAACTACGGCACCAAATAAATTTTTTTTTTTTTAGTTGGACTCTAAATAACGGTTAGTAAGCCGAAACTATGGAGATAATTACCAAAAAGTTCTAAACCTACTATATGGATACCAATTTGATGCTAAACATTTTTTATTTGATTGATTTAGTCCTAAACATTTTTTTGTAATTTTTTACTTTTTCTTTTCTTTCTTTTTTTTCCTATTATGTGGTGATTTAAAAAATGCAAGAGTTATCCATGTCAATATCAATCAATTGCCTGCATGTCATTAGCGATTACTTGCTAAAATTAGCCGAAATGACTTCATTGATAAATTGTCAAAAAATTTAGCACTAGATTGGTCAAATTGGAATCCTTACAAAAGGTTTAGGACTTTTTTAGATTTTCTTGGAAATCATAAAAAAAAAAAACATAAATATATTATTTTCCTAGATATGATATTGTATCGAGGTTTGCTATTTATTGAGGAGGAGGATTCTCTTCTTTAAAGGCATAAGAGAGATTGTTTTATTGAGAATATCTACTGAATTTATTTATTTTTTAACTATTAGACGACACCTGAAAAATGCTGAAATAAATTCAGTGTGCTGGTAAACTGGTAACCTATGTGCAAGAAGCACAACGCAAATATGCAGTTTTGAAGTCGGGATAGATGGGGGAAGATTTTGTCAGTGATTCATCATTATAATTTAACACGACCCATGTATTAATATTAATATAAAGAAAAAAGGTAAAACATGAATAAAAGTTTTCGTTTGTAGATTTGATAGAAGCCGATCTGATGACATTGTTCAAAAAGCGGTTTCACATACTTAGATATAAGGATAAGGGAAGATGTATTTATAGGCATTATAAGATGATTATCTGAGGAAAAAAGATGTTACCGTATCATTTATAATCAATTATGATCAATTAAAGAATATACACAATTAAGAGATATGCATGTATAGATATGGAAAATCATAGAAGATATGGAGAATCTCCAAAATAAATATCTCTAACATCTCTCTTCAAATGTAAGGTGAGATGGAAGAAGTTTGGAAAAAAAAAAAAAACGCCCAAGTGAATGTTTTTTAGTAAAGATATCAGTAGTTTAATTAATGGGTTAATACCTTAAAAAACCCCAAACCGGTACACTTATGACAAATTTACCCTAAACTATTTTTTTTACCACAAAAATACCTTTGACAAATTTACCCAAAATTGGTATACTTGTGACAAATTTACCTTACGTTAGTTTTCCTTAAATTTTACTGTCAAATTATTAAGTTAAATAACACATAACAGTTGACTGGTATACCAATTTAGGATCTTACACTCTGTTTGTCACAGTTTACAATTTTTGTGATTTTTTTGTAGTATTAATCCAATTTAGTGGAGGGTATATTTGTCAAAAAATTTATTAGTTTGGAATATTTTGCGATCGAATAAATTAGTTTTGGGTAAATTTTTCATAAATGTACTAGTTTAGGGTTTTTTTTTTTTTTTTTTTTGGTAAAGAAATTTAGGGTTTTTTTATAGTGAGTTGAGGTAAATTTGTCACAAGTGTACCGGTTTGGATTTTTTCAGGTATCAACCCTTAATCAATTGATGATAGAGAAAATGATCGGCAAACTATGCAACGACAAACTGGCGTGATTGCTGACACGGCGAATATGCATTTAACAACAGGCTAATGAGGCTTGCCGATGTGGCGGATACTCTTTTTAAGTCCTGCATGTGCAGGCTTGTGCATACATATCCGACATTTGGAAAGTGTTTCCATCATGGTTTCATTTTCTATTTGGACAAATACGTATTTCTCGATCTAGGCAATTAAGGATTTGTCTAGATTAGCCTTTTAATTTTGCTTTTGACTTTGTCTAAATTCAACAAAACCCCTACTTTGACACATAAATTTACAAATATCTTTTTCGTGTTTTTTCGATATTTGAGTAATATTTTAAATTTTGAGGAAAGTTACTTTCATTTAAGTAATGTTTTCTCTAAACTAACTTCTGAGAAATAATTCCATTGACTCCCTTACTATATAAGAACTAAGCTGGCTCTCAAATATCTTAAGCTCTCCATGGGAAACACGGTCGTCGACCTTAAAGATCTAAGTGTGCCAAAATTAAAAACAAAATGCCACACGAAACATTTAGAGCGAGCAATGTTTTTAAATGACCTTATATCTGCATTTCTCACGTCTATTCAATGTCATGAATTAATAAACTTGAAATCAAATTATAATCTTCGAGGAGACCCGGTTTAAATGAACCGGGCTTGCAAGCCTACCCAAATCCACTAAGAAAAATAGAGTATGAGTCGACCTTTCCCGACTCGAACAAGGATTTTGTTCAATCCGAACACAAAAATTTTGGGTTCTAGTTGACATATTTTTGACCCAACTTAACCCGCAGTAAGAAAGAAATGCTTTCTATATGTATCATAGTTGAAATAATGGAAGATCCAAATTTTCAGGGTTGTTAGTCAGTATATGAGAAATATCCTAAAATGAACTACACAATGATTTCGATGCCCTCTCTTTATTCTGGAGAATCAATGTGAATTATGCAATCACCAAAAGATTTATTTAGAACTTTTAGATTTCAAAGAAAGAGAGGATCACATTAATGATCATTCTTTTAAAATATCATAGGACCGCTAACCTAGCATGTGTTTTCGAGAAGGTAATACATGCGCCATTGGTCAGCAAATTTTGCTTTTAGTATGCGTTCATTTTGAGGAAAATGAGTGATTTGAAAAATATTTTTCTGAAAATAATCGTTTATATCATTTAGAAAAATAAATGCATGGAAAATTTTCCGTCTCCCACAAAGATAGTTAGGCATAGATTGTTATTAATGATAAAAATATTTTCCGTTGACTAATTTTTATAAATAACATAAGTAGTCATTTTTCATAAAATACTTTCGAAAAAATTCATTTTCCTTGAGACAAACGACCCTATTCTTCTTAGGACTTCTGAAGCATGTAGTTACCTTTGACTTTGATGTCTTTATTATCTAGAGACCAAGTGGGCACATAGGGACAAGGATTCGGTCAAATTCATTTGGGATTTCGCCCACACACATAAACATAAGGATCATTGTTAAGTTCACTGCCAATGTAAAATATGCTTCCATATTCAATATTGGATAGGTGGTGTGTGTAATTAGAGTTGGTTTTGTAACTGAATTCTTACACATGTTAATCAAGATGAAATTGTCTAATCAATGCTAAATGTATAGTACATATATCAATTCAATTCTAATTTTTTCAATTTTGTCAATTGCCCTAAGATTGATGGTTTGACCTCGAAGAAAGGACAAAAAAGACTAAGCATACTGACGAATAAGCAGATAAGAGCAGGCACAAGAGGCCATCAGCCAGGAAGCCAGTTTACTCGAAGGCTTGAGGAGCAGACCCGGAGGTCAATTTAGTTCTAAATTTTTGCTTGGTTATAATATAGCTCTTCCAACCAATTTTTACTGGAAATCACTACGTGCCAGTCCAACACCACTACATAACGCTTTCTTGTAGAAACTTATCAAAAGGATTATATTGAAATTTTGCACAAAAATTTATGACTAAATTGGCAAATTTGAAGGATAATAACTCCACAAAATACTTGAACTTTTGTCCATTTTACAATCAAGTACCTAAACCTTTTCTTTTGTATTTAATCAAGTATCCATACTTTATATTCTAGTTCAGTGCAAGTCCTCCGTTGAGTAAATTATCAAATGTGACTTGCTTACTTAGCAAAACTTAAGCCCAATTAATAATAATGACTCACTTCCAAAGCAAAAAAATCATGCCCTCCCCATTTAGCTATTGTGTGATGAGGATAGGGAGGATGCAGACCAAACGATCTTGGTCATTCAATATGTCTATGTTGAAGTGGCATAATTTTTCTTTTCTTTTCTTTTCTTTTCTTTTCTTTTATCATAAAGTGGCATCAATTCAAAAGGTCACATCGGATGCCAATGTAAATAGTTTACGAGTATTTATCGATGTTAATAAACTATCCGGGGCTTTCCTTTGCAATTTTAAATGAGGTCTCACATTGACCCAAATTTGAAAAGTTTAGGTTCTCGATCGGACAAAAGAAAATGTATAGATACTCAATTGTAAAAAGTGGGATAAAGGATAAAATTATACCATACTTTGCTTGGAGAGATACCTTCAAATTGGGATAAGCTTGTATAAGCTATACTAGCCACCACTGGGTAGCACTCACTTGACTTATTATGCCTTTCAACCCCCACCCCAATTCTCTGTATATTTGATTCTACATCCGGGCTGGCCGACCACTACATAGTTATTGTCGCGTACCCAAGCGACCGGTACCATCTCACCCCTGTAGTTGAGATGCAAAATCTGGATTCGAGCTCATGTCACGGTGGTCGCCGACGACCATCTCGACTGAGGCAACAGTCATGGTGATATTTACTAGGCTGATCACAGTGATTACGGGGGCTCGTGATAGTCTGCCACCTTTAACGTTGAGACTCCAATTGCTACACCTTTTTTATTTATTTTTGTTTTCTTCAATTCTTTTCACCTAAAGTAATATTTCAATTCTTTTACTTTTGTTTATTTTATTATGTTCGTCATGATATCCAATGTTTTACCAGACGAAATATGGGATATAACCGGTCCCTACATTTCTCATTATATACATAAAATTTTTCTAATCCATGTCTTGGAGACCAAACATGGTCATAGAGGAGAAAAGAGAGATACTACAAGGGCGGGCTGTTTTTACCCCTTTTGGTTGAGACGCTTCTTTTTTAAAATTAATTGATCGAAAATACCATTCTATCTCTTCAACTTATTGTTTCTTTTGTTTTTATCAACCCAACCAACAAAACTACCTTTATTTCTAATATCTCTCTTATCTTATTAGTTTCATGATATAAATGCCAAATCATACTCAAAAATATATTATCTTATCATGCATCTTGTTATCACTTTGCCCAGAGAATGTCGTTAATTTTAATTTATAGTCTCATATTCTAAATCACAAAAGTTACGTGGAAGATTAGAAATTTCTAATTATGACGACTTATGGACACAAAACTATTTGCATATTTTCAATCAAATAGTGTGAGGCAAACTTTATTCAAAGTTGGAATTAAAATCCAATCTAATTATCTAACCAATTTTGACCTTGTGGGTATTTTTTCGAAATAAGGTTGCAGGTTTCCAAAGTTAAAGATTGTTGATTTGTGCTTTTTTTTTAGTTCATATTTTCATACGAATACAAGATGGGGTTGAAAATTTATTTACACCTTTACTTTCAAACTTACATTGCGTTTTTTCAAAGGGAAGTTTTAAGCATATTCTATGAGATTGAATCTACAATTGATATTAATTACACTTTTCACAGTAGGAGTGGAACAGCAAGAGGTTCCCTTTTCTTTTCCCTTCACATGCTTAACTTTTGTTGATATTTGGATATGATTTAAATATAAATATGTTTGACATTTGATCATGCTTGTAACAAACAAATTGACCTTTCCCATATTTTTATCACTTTTTCTTTTCCATTTTTAATCAAGATCAGCTAGATAAATTTTAATCTTTAACTCTGAAATATAGTTTTGCTTACACTATTTGATAAAAAAAATAAGTAATTAATTCTATGTTCATAAGTTGTCATAAAAATAATTTTTTTTGCAACTGAAATATGATACCATAAATTAAAATTGACAACATTTGCTTGGCAAAATGATAACAAGATTTATAGTAAAAAGATATTTTGTTGGGTGTAATAAAGCATTCGTACTATGAAACTAATGAGAGAAATGATAGAAATAAAGACACTTTTGTGGGTTAGCTTGATAATAAAAGAAATAATAAATTGGAGAGAGATATGACAATATTTCAGTACGTTAATTCAGAATAGGGAATATCTTAACTAAAATTGGGGTGGAAATAGTATCAATATAATATAATGCAATTCAACTTGAGATTGATGATTAATCCCTAGATATTACAAACCTCTCATCAATTTTTTGCAGTACCATTTTCACTATTCCCTGTGTCTTTGTTTTTATTGCATTCGATCTCATCGTATCACATTCTATCTAATCAAAAAGTTCGCTCTTGGCAAGATGATATGATTTGCTACATGGTTGGCTATATCTGTACTAGATGAAGCCAACTTTCAAATTCGGAGTCCTCCCTTTAAAAAGACTACAATACCCTATATTCAATTTTTACATGACAAAGGGTAAAGAGTAAATTCAATATCATTAAGGAAAACTAGGCATCTTGGGACTTTTGTCTCAAAAATCATTGAAATTAATATCCTAATTTTTTATTAGATTCCATCAAAATCGAAATCGAAAATAGTCCAACCTAAATATACCCATTTAACATGTTTTAACCTATTTTGTTTACAATGAAAATTTAGTTACATATAGCCAACCCATACGCCACTTATACATGACTCACATTACTAAAATACTTAATTTAACCAATAAGAAAACGCATATCCAAACTGTTGCGAGAATGCGGAGTGAGCAAGTGTGTGATCAAGTGAGGTGAGAGAGAATGAAGAGCGAGTTATAAAAGTAGGCTGGATTTAAGTAAGTTGGAAACCCATTTAACACCCATATTATATTAGGCTCTATCATTATGAACTCTAACTCATATAATACCTAAGCCTATCACATATGAGTCTATGACCCATTTTGATATATCTGCTCAACATCCATCTTCAACTTGGGGTGCATATAGCGCATGAGAATGATCTAATGTGCTCAAAGGGACATCAAAATGTTAACTATTAAAAAAGAACATATACCTAGTAAAGCATTCATGTCTAGTTTGTACTTTACTTAAGATATGCATGACAATATTTCTGCTCCAGAAATCAATTTTTGGCCAGAAATTTCTTAATTTTTGTTCCCTAAACGAGTTTCTGAGTAAAAAAATATGTTTGATAACGACTCAAAATTTCTATTTTTGAAATAGAAATTCGTTTAATAACAAAATAAAATTTATATTTCTAGGAGGGCGGTGGTTGATGTCTGACAACCAACGTCCAACAGCCGACATCTAGCAGTGTCCCATGGGCAATGGGTGAGCAGTGGTTAGTGACAAGAATGAACGATGAGAATAGTTTTCATTTCTTTCAAAAAATAGAAAAGCTAAAAAATTTAGTTTATTATTTCTCCTATAAATCTATTTATAGAATAGAATCTGTTTCAAAAATAGAAAAAAGAGATTGTGTTACCAAACATATTTCTATTTCAATCCCGTTCTAAGGAACTGAAAAATAAAGAAATAGTGAAATAAAGAAATGAAAATTTTGTCATGCGCGCCCTTAGTATTGAGACTTGCTTCAATTTGCACAAACTTGTCAAATCCAAGGTCAATTTTACCTAGATAAGAGAAAATTCAAAGGAAAACTAAAAAAATTTTAAAAAATGTATTTAAAGTGGTTATTTTCTCATATAAAATGTCCAAATCCAAAGAATAATAGACTTGGGGAAGTGAATGTTCTTTTATGACAATGAAATGGACAAATTTATTAAAGGCAGTAAAATTGGTCTTGTGCACATATTTTAATTTACACTTGTTAAGTTGGGTAAAATATGGGTTCCTTCAAATTTAAAATATCAATCCCATAAAAAGCAAGACCCAATTAATAAAAGGTTCTAATGGGTTTGAAACGAACCCAACTTCAACCCATTTAATCAAAGAGTAAAATTCTTTTGCACTCATCCTTAGGTCCCCGACATCCATACATGGGTATTCAACTCCCATGCCAAGTCATTGGAATCAGGTCTTATTCCTTGGTTGTTGGGTTTAGGTCGACGGAGGTCGGGCCCAATTCTCTTGAGATTGGGCCGAGATCCCATGCACAGCTCCATGAAGGTTTGGCTTAAGATCTCAATGCCTATGCCTAGGTCCTTGGGGACTGTACCTAGGTACCTAACTCTCGCACTCAAGTCATTAGCACCTAGTTGGGGCCATCAATCACTTGCTTGGGTACATTGAGGCCGGACTTGGGTCCATAAGGATGAGGCATAGGTCCCTCAACTTAGGGTTGAGACTTCAATGCTTGTGCCAACTCTACAAAAGTTGAGCCTTAGACCTTGGTGCATGTGCTTGGGCCTCCAACAGCTATGCTCGAGTATCTAGCTCCCTCGTTCAAGCGCTAATGCCCCACCTGGCCTAATCCTAATTCCTCATTGACTCTCATTCGTAAAGGCTAGGTACTAGTCTCTTAAGGCCAAGCCCACAACCCTATGCTTATGCCCATGGTTGGGCTCTCCATGCCTAGGTCCTAGTGGCCTTGCCTTAGCATTTGACTCTCATGCCTAAGTCACTAGCTCTTGACTTGGTTCCAAGAGCTAGGCCTAAGTCCCTTAAGGCTGGGTCAAGGTCTTCAATGCCTTTGCTTGGTCCCTAGTGCTCATGCCTGGAACCAACTTTGTGCTAAAGTCATTGGCAATTAACCAAGTGAATCATGCATGGCTTTAGATCCACATATGCAAGGCCTAGATCCCTTAAGGTTGGGCCCAAGACCATCATATCCATGCTCAAGTCCACGGAGATTGAGCTCAGGATCTCAGAGGTGGGGCTTGAGTCCCTCAAGGCCTATTCTAAAGTCTTTTTTCATCTAATATTTTTGCAAGCATTAATAATTAAACCATGGTCTTCAACAAGAACAAATACAAATATGGTTACTTAACCAATGTATGTTTTTGTAGTGAAATGATGTAAATTATCTTTGTTATTATAAGAATTCGATTTTTCATCCAAAAACATAAAATGGGTTGGCTCCTCGACTCTCATGCCAAATAATTGGGATTAGGTCCCATTCCTTGGTGGCTGGGTTTAGGTCCACAGAGATTGGGCCCAATTCTCTTGAGATTGGGCCTAAGACCCCATGCTTATGCGCAACTCCATGAAGATCCAACCCAAGATTTCAATGCCCGTGCCTAGGTTCTTGGGGACTATATCTATGTACCTAACTCTTGCACCCCAGTCACTAGCAACTACTTGGGCCCATGAATCCCTAGCTTGGGTACAACGAGGTCGGACTAGGTCCACAAGGAGGAGGCGTAGGTCCCTCAAGTTAGGGCTGAGACTTCAATGCATGTGTCAACTCTACGGAGGCCAAGCCTTAGACCTTGGTGCATGTGCTTGGGCCTCTACAGCTATGCTCAACTGGCTCCCTTGTTCAAGCACTAATGCTCAACCTAGCCTAATTTGAATTCCTCATCGACTCCCATCCATAGAGGTTAGGCACTAATCCCTTAAGGTCAAGCCCACGACCCTATGCTTATGCCTATGGTTGGGCTATCCATGCCTAGGTCCTGGCGGCCTTGCCTGAGTATTTGACTCTCATGCCTAAGTCTCTCGAGGTTGGGTCAAGGACTTCAATGCCTTTGCTTCGGTCCCCAACGATCATGCCTAGGAACCCGACTTTGTGCTAAAGTCATTGGCACCTAGCCGAGGGAATCATGCTTGGTCTTAGGTCCACAGATGTACGGGCCTAGATCCCTTAGGGTTGGGCCCAAGACCATGGTATTCATGCTCAAGTCCAAGGAGACAAGGCCTAGGATCTCATAGGTGGGGCCCGAGTCCTTCAAGGCCGATTCTAAAGTCTTCTTTATATAATACTTTTGCCTACATTAATAATTAAACCATGGTCTTTAACAATAACAATGTGGCTACTTAACTAATATATGTTTTTTTAGTGAAATGATGTAAATTATCTTGGTTATTATAAGAATTCAATTTTCATCCAAAAACATAACATGTGTTGGCTCCCAAAGAATCAAGAGTCGAGAATCAAATAAAAACCTATTGGTTTTGAGTTCCAAAGCCTCTTTGTTTTTGTCCATCAGTACAATGCTTACCCACATATCCACATTGCTCACGTGCCATGTAAAGTCTCAACTCACAACTCAATTTACGCATCCGAGCTCTTTCACCAACTCAACCAATTCAAACTTAAGGAGAAAAATGGGTAAGAATTAGACTTAAGGCTAGCATCATATCGCATAAAATCAGGCCAAATACCTCTCAGACCGATCGATTCAAGTGGGGCCATTTTCGACTGGAATCTAACTCCAATTCTAATAAGAAGACCTCACCCGTCTGACGGGCCTGATATTCATAACGAAAGAAAATCGAGACCGAAATCCCCAATCGAGTCCAGCCTCGTGGCGCAACATAATTCGAGTCTGAGAACCAAAAACTTCAATGGCCATCAATTCGACGCGAACCGGACACGCGGGTGAAACAATAGAACTAAGATGGAAAGAAAAAAAACTCCACACACGGAAACTCCACGAAACTCGTGACCTTTCACACCCCTCACTATTTGCCCCGCACGCAAGTCTCGTCTTCCCCGTCCGTCCTCCTCCATTGTCTCCGAAAAGCACATCCGCACGTGCGGCGGGCGGAGAGGGGAAGGGGGCCCACCCCCCTTCGCAACAGAACAAAACACAATCATCTTTTCCCCACTCCGTCCCTCTCCCCCGTCTCCTTTTCTTTTCTTTTTTTTGTCGAAATCTTTTTCTCTCTCCTTTTTTTTTTCACCGCTTCGCCAATCGGAGCACGCACTCGCACGCACGCAAGCGCACACGATCCCCCCCCTTAATTTTCGCATTTAATTATTTATCTCTCCCCTTCCCTCTTTTTATTTTATTTTATTTTACCATTCCCCTTTTTCTTAAAGGGAAAAAATTTGCGGAAAAACAAGGGAAAAAGCTAGGGTTAAATTACTCTCTCTCTCTCTCTCTCTCTCTAAGCTGACGACCCAACAACAACAACAACGATTATTCAATCATCATCCTCCGAAGAGGAGGGGAAGAGGGTAAAAAAATAACAAAAGGAGGAGAAAGGGAAGGGGAAAAAAAAAAAAAATTAGTCCCCTTTTTTTTTCCCATCATTTTAGGGCTCGAAAAATTCAGATTCGATCGTATCGCAGCAGCTGGGTTCTCTCTCTCCTCTCTTCTCTCTCTCTCTCTCTCTCTCTCTCTCGATCTTCACGTCTTCGGTCTCATACTTCCTTCCCCCTCTCTCTTTCTCTCTCGCTCGCTCCTTCCCTCGCTCGCGCGTCCAAATCCCTTGAGAAGTTTCCATTAATTCCCGAGCCCCGATTCTCCGTCTCGCATTCTCGCGCCCGGATTCGATTCGTCTCCTCCTCCTCCTCCTCCTCCTCCGCCGGCGGACGATGACGTGATTCTGCCGCGGGTGAGCGTTCCTCTTATTTCATCTTCTTCTTTTTTTTTTTTTTTTTTTTTTTGGGTGCGCTAATTCCCGTCTTACGAGCTCGTGCATGCGCGCTGCGGGCCGCGATTGACCGGGCGGGAATGGCTCTGCCCCCCGTCCTCCTCCTTAAAGATGGGTTTTTTCCTTCTGGGTCTGGGGAAAAGAATGCTGGGTAGGCCTCGGTTCCGGGGTTGAATTCGGAGCTGGGGCGGTTCGGGGGCGTCGCGGAATTCGGGTCCCGGATTCTCTGCGGGCGTTGAGCTGTTTCGTTTCCCATGTCTTGCAGTTTGGCGAGGGTGATATGAGGCGCGGGCTCCGGCTGCGTTGTGGAGCGTGCTGAAATCTCGGGGACATCTGTCTGTGCGCGCGCGCGCGCGCGATTGGGAGGTCGGTCGATTCGGGTCCCAGAGCATGGCCGCCACGGGGGAAGCCGGCGGAATCGCGGGGGTGGTCGTGATTCCGATGAGGTTCGTGTGGCCGTTTGGGGGAACGAACGTGTTCCTGTGCGGTTCCTTTAACAGGCAAGGCTCGAAATCTTTGATTTTTGAATCTGAAGGAGAGGGATTTTCCCTTTGGGTGGGCTCGATGCCGTCGTAATTTCTCTGCTGCTGAATTTGATGAATGTCTGTTGCTTTTTCTCCTTGTTGATCATGTGAAGATGGTCCCACTTGGTGCCAATGAGTCCAGTTGAGGGTTGTCCCACGGTGTTTCAGGCTCTTTGCAGCATACCTCCCGGATACCACCAGGTCAGATTGCCGAACTATGCTTGCTTCTCCTTGTTGTTATTTGGAATGCGTGTTCAGAGGAAAATATGCATTTTTTCACATGTCTGTGGACGCACGCATATATGCTCTGAATTTTCTGCACCGTATGTTCGAAGTTTAGTGTAGAGCTAAAGTATTGTAGTGAAGTTCGATAGTGGACACATTGTTAGGCTCTCAACATGCGACTTTGATCTGTTGTCGTGTAATGACCATTATTGGAGGTTTTATGCCTATAGGAAGTGTTGGATACAGGAGATTTAGATCTGCTGGAGGAAGACACCTGAAAGACCCATGAATGCTTCCTCTTGCACATCTCCTTTGAGCTCGCAAATCTTTTGTTTGCAGCAGATTTAGATATTCTGAAGGGAGGTGCAGAGGTGTAAAATGTGAGGGGAATAAGGTTGATTTGGGAACTTTTCTCCACTAGCACTCGCAACAAGTTTGCGGTGTTTGATAGGTGGATTTCATTTTTTCGCTCATTATTGGAAGCATTTTCAATTATGCTAGTGTCATGTGACTGACGATAAGATAATTATGTATGGGATGCCTATGGATTTGTTCATTTGAATTTAACATGTGGTGCATGCGGGACTTCTTGCATTAGCATAGTTCGTTTCTCTATGTTTCAAAGATGCAGTTCAGCAGAGTAAACATCTCGCACATCTTTGGTGCAGTATAAATTTTATGTTGATGGAGAATGGAGACATGATGAACACCAACCTTTTGCAACTGGTGAATACGGGGTAGTGAACACTATCTTTTTGACTGCGGAGGCTAATTATATTCCAGGGACTCCCAGCCCAACTACCCCCCCGGGGACAAACATGGATGTTGATGACCAAGCACGGCGTATGGTGAGAGCTTGCGAACAACAGCAGTTTTTATTCCTCCTGGCTTCTGTTTTATGTGATTTGATTGAAGTTAAACTGGCTTTTGGGGCACATCTTGTTTCTGGGGGAAAGTCTCTATGGAGATCTTTCCATAGAGCTAGGTGCTATCTAATGATTAAATTGAGTGTGTGCATTGCACTTCGTGTTTATTTATTTTTCAGTTGATATGTGCATTATGTCTTTCAGATGTCCCTTAAGAATTTCGTAAGTATTTGCCACTACCAGTTCTCTCTCTGTGATATTGAATCTCTTAGTTCATGGCCGAAAGGCTACTTCAATTTTCCTTTTTGCTTGTTTTTACATCTGCCTACAGGTTTTTTCTAATATAGCTGGTCTGCAAGTAGACTAATTAGCTTTTGATTAAAGAGAACTCAGGTCCACGTAACGGATGACGCATTTATTGAGGCTGCACCGAGGATCTCAGACGCTGACTTAGTCGTTTCTCGTCACCGCATTTCTGCATTCTTGACTAAACACACTGCATATGAGTTACTTCCGGAGTCAGGCAAGGTTTGGACGCTTGATCTCTAGCTATATGCAACTTCAATTGCCATTTGAGCTTTCTTAGTCAGACTTTCTCCAAATGTATACATGCATGACAGGTAGTTGCTTTGGACATTGATTTACCCGTGAAGCAAGCATTTCATATTTTATATGAGCAGGTATCCTTTTCCACATTTTTTTTTCCTTCCTTTATTTTTTTGCGTGTTTTCTAGTTAGACTTTACGTATCTTGATCTAGTTGACTAAGGGTATGTAAATGTTGTCTGTGAGGATCCCATGAGGATTGTCCTCACCTGAGTTGGTAGAGTTTGGATAGGAACAAAGCATCCTCTACAGACAATTGAGCATTTTAATAACGACTGTTGCTCTCACCATGTTCTTAAAGTGCTCTTTTTGGGTGATATCTTGAGGGATCAAAGAGCCATTGTATTTGTGCTTTCCAGACAACTTCTGTTCAGATTTTATATGATGACGTCCATAGCTTAGACTTCTTATGATCATTTGTCGATCCAATCCTGTAAATCATGTTTATCTTTCTGTTGAAGATGAAGAATCTGGAATTACTTTGTTTTCACTTAACATCTGCAGGGGATCCCTACAGCTCCTCTCTGGGACTTCCGCCAGGGACGATTTGTTGGAGTTTTAAGTGCGATGGATTTTATTTTGATTTTAAGAGAGGCAAGTACCATATTGAATTGAACTTGATGTTTGCTCAACTTGCATATTTTTCTCTAAGCATATTCTTTTTTCTTTTTTTCTTTTTTGCATTCTTGTTCCTCTTCCAAATGTTCCAATCAACCATTAGGCAGATTTATATGTCCTGAGAGCTGGCTTAAGATTTTTCTTGTATCATCTGAACAAGCCATGTCACATAATTTATGTTTTGATAATTAAGAGGATTCTATGAATCTTTTCTCCACCATCGACTTTTTAGGACATTGACGAGTTTCAAATATTAGATGGGCATTGAAAGTTGGTATCCCCAGTTGAATGTTAGTCTAACTTTCTTCCTTTTGATTAAGTTTTGCCTCAATTGTTATAGTTTCCATAAGATTGTCCTGCTTTTTCAGCTTGGAAATCATGGATCAAATCTGACAGAGGAGGAGCTTGAAACACACACGATAGCCGCATGGAAAGAGGGGAAAGCATATCTAAACAGACAGATTGATGGGCATGGAAAAGCAATTTCAAGGCCTCTTGTCCACGTGAGTCTTTCAACATCTTGGATCATCAGTCTTGGTCTGGACAATTGTTCTTTGCAATTTGATTATGTTCTTCTTAGATGCATGTCTTTTAAATCAAGTTGGTTGGCGATAAATTGCTTTTACATAATACCATGTTTCACGGAGCCTTTCCAAAGCCGCCCTTGGAGAAGGGACCTGTCTTATATGGGGAAGGTAGATGAAATAATATATATAATATCAAGCTCCATGGGAAACCTACTAGTGGGCCATCTTGAAAGTTAGCCCGAACACTTAAAAAAATAGTGGCTGGAGTATTGCCTCCTACCACAATAAGGTTGATGTGAACTTCATGTGATACTTACCAGAGTTTGAAATTGTGGCCGGTGTATGATATCCTTATCTTGTCAGTTTTTCTTTTGCAACATGTTTGGCACACAAAGATGGTACTGTCTGATGGCTGGCGGACGATTGTATTTTTGGTTGAACATGATTTCAATGAACTACCTCGTCTCTTGTTTATGAGTTCATGTGTCATTGACCTTTTCATTTGGCTTGTAGAGTGAGTTTGACTGGCACTCACATGGATTCAAACCTTGGGTCTTATACATCTTTGCCGACATTTTTGTTGTGTTTTCTTGTTTGATAAGATTATTCTTTTTTATTTGGTTTATTGTGTAGGCTGGGCCACTCGATAACTTGAAAGATGTCACATTAAAAATATTGCAACATGACGTGGCCTCAGTTCCAGTTATTCATTCTTCTTCAGAAGATGGTTCATTTCCGCAGCTACTGCATATGGCTTCTCTTTCTGGGATACTAAAATGTAAGCCACATCTATTAGTGAGTGTGGTGGTAATAATTCCATCTTTTTGCTGATGGAAATGTTAGTTTCTTTGAACAGGTCTTTGCCGTTATTTCAGACACTGTTCCACTTCATTGCCTGTGCTTCAGTTGCCAATATATGCAATTCGAATCGGCACTTGGATTCCAGAAATTGGCGAATCTAACCGACGGCCTTTAGCTATGTTGAAACCTAGCGATACACTTAGTTCGGCCCTCAATTTGTTAATTCAAGGTATTACCTTATTTTTTAATAGGTTGAACTGCCCTGGATGATGATTGTTTCAGTTTGGAAAGTATGTGCTTTCTACTGCCAGTTAAGTATGGATGCATACTTTTCTGCATTCTCATGATAAAAAAGTTCTCTCCATACTTTTATTCTACTTAATTGTTCAAAGCTGTTGCTAAGAGGTAGACTTTCTCCCTTCACCTGTGGAAAGGTACTTGGAGGAGGAAAAGCCAGCCTACGGTAAAATGCAAAAAGATTCGAAGTACTTTAAGTCATGCTTGTCGTATTTTGTTTGTTATCAACTTTTTAAAAGCAGAAACTATTGTATGATCCTTGGAAAAGTGTTTTGCATCTGTAATTTCTTGTTTTGGTTGCTGATGTAATGTGGATGTTCTAGAGGCAAAATATTAATCAGGTGCTTTTACATTTGGTTTGGTTCTTATGCTATGTAACTGTTTGCTTTGACAGCACAAGTTAGTTCAATTCCCATAGTGGATGACAATGACTCTTTGTTGGACATTTACTCCCGGAGGTATGTCATTTCTTTCCACCAGGAGTACATGAATTCCCTCTATACAGAGAAATGACATTAGCATTTCCTGGAATCAATTTCCTCTTTTGCTTTTATGTTAAAACATTTTGCTTTGACTTTGGCAGTGAAATTACGGCTTTGGCAAAGGACAAAGCTTATACTCACATTAATCTCAATGAAATGACCATACATCAGGTATTTCTTTTGTTTGTCTTCTATTTAGCCCTCATAAGTACCTAACCTGTCAATTTTTTAGCAAAGAATAAATCGATCCTGTGTATGCTTGGAGTTGGTATATTTTCGATGATATTAACTGAAAGAAACTTGTTCTAATTGAATGGTGATCATTTTCTGTCCAGAAGGACAGTGTGAATTATCATTGAAGTTTTCTTTTCCCTATGTGAGCCTTGGCTTTGTGTAGTTTGATCGTCTTCTAAGGTTATTTTTCTTGTGTGAGCTGTGGGCTTTGGATAGTTAGATCATCTTCTAAGGTATTTTTTAAATGTTACGCATTGCTTAAGGTGGCAATGCCAGTTGGAGTACTACTCGCTGCTTGATTTGTGCCTCTTTGGGCGCGTTTGGTAACGTTTTCGTTCTGGGGAACAATTTTTGAATAGAAATAGTTTTTTTTTTTTTTTCTATTCCCGGAAACAATTTCTGAGTATAAGAACATGTTTGGTAACTGCACAAAATTTATACTCCCGGAAAAGAAATGCATTTGATAAAATTGTATAATTTTGTTGTTTCTTTTAGTTTTTTTAATATTTATATATATTTTATTTTTTATTTTTCTCTCCTTCTTCCTCTTTGTGGCCGGCCGCCGACAACCGGCTAGGAGAGGTCCGGCAAGCTTGCTGGACCCTCGCCAGGCCAGGGCGAGGGCTGGCCGGTGAGGCTCGGCCTTGCCTAGATTTGGCGAGGCCGAGCCTCCCGGTGGCTTGGCGAGCACCGCGAAGCTCAAGCCGACGAGCCTCGCCGTGGCGTGGCATCTCCGGGGGCCGATGACCCTCCGGCAAGGTCGCGAGCCCTCGTCTAGCCGGTCGTTGGCGCCGGTGACCGGCCAAAAGAAAAAAGAAAAAGAAGAAAAGAAAGAGAAGAAGAAAAGAGAAGAAAATAGGAGAGAGAAATGGTTTCTCAGAATTGTTACCGGGAGCAAGAAGCAATTTTTTTCTACTTCTTGTTTCTATTCCAAATCTGTTCCCGGGAACAAAAGTTTTACCAAACACGTTTCTGTTCTTTTTTTGTTCCCCGGAACAAAAGAATAAAAAAATTTGTTCCGAGGAACAGAAACATTTTTTACCAAACAGGGCCTTCCTGTTGGGCAGAGAATCACTTCATTCAGTTCTTCTCGTCTGGTTTTTTATTGAAAAAACCAAAATAGTTTTCCTCCAAAGGAAAGCATATCTGATGAAGGATTTTATTTTGTATAGGAAGTGTTGAATATGGATACAAGTGATGGTTATATCCCCATTTCAATGATGACTTCTGTTCTCTGTTCCGTTTTTTGATCATGCTTGAAGAGTTTGTACTGGGGACAAAGTGAGCCATGTTAAACCCCCACATCTCTCTTCATTCATAAATCAAACTCCTTATAGCTCTGGGGCTAGCGTTTTGATGGAATGTTTAGGAACTAGGTTGTTGCAGCTGATTTCCTTGAGCTGAACAGATTCAGTAGATATCTATAGGTGGGATTCAGTATGACAGTTACCATTGAATTGTGAAGTGCCATAGGATGTGCAACTACATGAACCTATTTCCAGTTTGCAGCACAGCTTGAGTGCTCTGTTTGCCATGTTGAGCGGGGTACATGTAAAAGTTCTGTTGTTGGATTGTGTTCTCTAATCAATGCATTTAGGAAGTTCTCTTTTCAATCTGTCGAAACTTGAAAACTTTGTTTGAAAATATTCAGCTGCAGTGACTTGCTTCTTTTTTATTGTTAGGCACTGCAGTTGGGGCAAGATTCCTTCCAAAAATGTCAAATGTGTCTGCCGTCCGATTCACTGCACCAAGTGATGGAGCGATTGGCCAATCCAGGTATGTGTGTTTTATCAGTCATATCATGTATTGTCCTTGCTCTCCCTTTTGGACACATGGTTGAGGAGTGAGTTTGGGTCCATCGAGTTATTTGTTGCTTTACTAAACATGCATCAATTTGTCAACACATGTTAGTGCACAAACACATTTGACAAGTGTAGAGCGGCCTCATGTCTTGCTCGAGTCTTCCTAATATAAGAAGACTAATCTTATTTTGTGCTTGCGACATGATTGGACGTGCTTTTTTGGCTGAATTTTTCGAAGAAGGAAATATATGTTGCATCTTTTGGAAAATTCATCTTGAGTGTTCATTGCTTGGTCTACTTGGGTTCGTCATTGAGTTGGAATGTGCCCATGGTTACCATGTTGTGGTTGTTCTTGGTTGGCATAGCCGGATAAGCTGTTCTTGTTTTCTCATGCCTGTGTTATAGACAAAGGGAAAATTTGGCTTCCAAATTGATCAGCGTGTTTGCCAGATCAGTTATAGGTTGTGCCCTGGAGATGTAGTTTTCTACTGTCTTTTCTCCTCCACTATAATTTTTGTACTAAGAAAATTTCGGGCTGCTTCTTGGACAATGACATATTTACTTGAAAAGATGTAGAATGACATGGAAGCATGTAATTGTCATGGACATTACAGCGAGATCTAATTAAGAATCCTGCGTTGTGCTAAAAGGGAGATGGCTGTTACTTCAGGTATCAGACGACTTGTCATCGTTGAGGCTGGCAGCAAGTGCGTGAAAGGTATTGTTACACTTGGTGACGTTTTCAACTTTTTACTTGGTTATAATTGAAAGGCAACAAGTGGAATTATCCGGAAAGGGATTTGTTCCAACCATTCAGAGTTCACGATGTACTCCAACGGCTGGCCATTCTTCACGAGAAACTTACCACGGCTGACTCGATCAAACTGCTCTCCTTCAATCCTTAAAATTGGATCAGCCTCTTGCTAGCTGGCATTTTCAAAATTATTTCAGGCTTAAGATGAAGGCCTTCAGAAAATTTGGAGAATTCATCTCTTTCTCTCTGTCTCTCTCTGTCTCTGTCTCTCTCTCGTGCTTTCTCAAGATTTGTGATAATTCCACCCTCCCATGGTGTTTTCTGTCTCCAATGTGCTGATTATTTATGTGGTTGTATATGTTTTGGGAGCATTGGTGCATGTAATAGTCGGGAAAGAGAAGGAAAAAAAATGCAAATCATATGGAGAGGGACATTGAATTATTAGTCATTGTGTATTTGTTCATACTTTTGATGTCTGTGGGTTACAGGTTTGTGAATATTCTTGTCGCGGTTGAATATGCCAAGGAAACTATTCAACAAATGAACTGAAGATGCATATGCATGTTTGAGTCGGTATCTGCCTGCATTTCGCATTGCGGAACATCCTTAAATCTGTGATGTGACGTACATTTGTCATACGATCCCATTTAACGTTAATTTAAGTAGTTTTAGTCTCGGAAAAGCTGGATGTGGCAAGATCGGGGCAGTCCAAGATGACCTGGAGCAACCTGATTTGCTGACGGCACTGAAGATGATGATGCCTCGCTATCTAAAATGATGGCTAATGGACAACAACAGTAGGTGATTTTTTTCCTGCTTTGCTAGAACTGGCAAATGAGAGTTTCATCGGCCAAAAGTTGCAATCGACAAAACCAAAGAAATTTCCATTGAGATTGACCAATCGCCTGATTGAAAGTGGGGATGACAGTTCTCCGCATATGTCGCGAGCATGTACCATGGTACACCCAAGCTAAAAGGCACAACATCGACGCCTGCACTATAGTCCGCCCAATTTAAAGGGCACAACAGCGACGTCAATCGGAAACTTATGTTCTCATGGTTCGACGTCAATCGGAAACTTAAGTTGGATCTGATTAAGCCAGTTCCGACTTCATGCGATGTGGCTGCAAGGCGACCATCTGATTCTAATCCAAGCTCGACAAGAAAGGCGACCCTAAAGTTTCTTCTTAAGTGGCCCTCGTTTGGTTTGTGCGAAGCAAACCATAGGTGGTTGCATTGCACGAGCCTCAACTCACGTGTTATGAACAACTTGGTGTCTTGCGATGACTCCGGTATGCCTGGGAATGGGATCTTCTGCATTATGCACCGCCGCAAATGGCACGTTAAGAACTATGAAGAACACTCAGATTCTCGGACTACGACGTGTGGTAAAGCGTTGCGCTATTTTCCCTCCACGCCAAGCGATACTTTACGTCAAATCTACATTCTTGATGCTGCTTCTGCATTTAGCATTATTATGCCTAGCCCCTGCGAGCATTTTGAAGCGAGGAACTTTCCAAATTTTTCATTATTATGCCTAGACCGAAAACCGACCCTATTGAGCCTGAGACTGAGGATTGGATTGACCGTGGGCCTAGTCCAATTCTAGGGTCAACCTAGGACCAATTGCTTTGTTTTTTTTTTTTTTCCTAAATGTACAAACGTATTCTTTCAAATTCATATCCATCGATAATACGATATAAAGCAATCAAATTATAAATACCAGTATATATCAAACATAAATCTAAGATAAGGTAACAATAGAAATCACCACTTGCTAAAAATAACAAATCATAGAAGACAAAACATATGAAATAAAAAAAGACAATACAAGTTGAAATACGTAACATAAATCATAACATATACAACTTCATATCTTGCTCATCATGAAAAGATCGCTTCAACTTTTGAACACCTAAAAACAAAACAAACAACACGTAAATTAATACTTAATAATAGTTTTAAATTGAAATTACTATTAACGCAATTGATAAAACATTTCACCACTTATATTCATTCAACGTGCAAACTCTATTTATCCATGGTAATATCCTCAGTAAGACAAAGGCAAGAAAACAAAGGCAAGCGAGGCGAGTCAACAAAGCCAGCTACAGACAAGTGACGACAAAGAGGGTTTCTATTTCTTTTGGTCAAACGAGAGTTTCTAATTTACATAGCAAAAGAAAGACAACAAAGTCACCTAGGGCTTGGTTTGAACTAGGGTTGGTCCAATCCCAACCCTAAAATCTCAAGACTGATGATCAATTAGGACAATGCAAGGTTCAAGGGTCCTAGAATTAGGGACCGACCTTGTCTCTTTGGGAACCGGACCAAGACCAGCCGAGTTGGGCTGGTCCAAGGTTGATCTTGGACCACTGCTCACCCCTGTGATCACAAGATTCGTCTCTACAACAAGACATCCCTTGGATATGGACGTTCCAATTGCTACAATAGGGGACAAGTCGGGTCAGAACCCTTCCACTTTAAAGACGGTAGGAGATCACGTCTTTGGTTGCAACCTAGACAACTACAACAAGTGTCGTGATAAAAATAATTACATAGCCAGGATATTTAGCTTGGGCTTTAGGCAGGAAGAAATCTATATGTAATATGTCAATGAATTGTAAAGGCGGACTCCTCTATTCAAGTGATTTACAAAAGAGCATTTTCCATCATACTCTTTTCCTGACATGCACACTCTTTATCCTTCGCATTCCTGAGAAAACAAGAAGTGGACCTGCCCGCCTCCGAATCTAATTTTTGTTCATCATCTTATAACGAAGACAGCGAGCAGGAAAGCTTTCACCAGTTGGCAATTTCGCATAATGCCCATTTCCTACTTTAGCTTTATATAGAGCTCTATCCCACAAAATATATTCTGCAAAACAGCAATTATCTTGAACCATTTGCTTTCTTGGGTAGTATAGTCCGTCCATATGATGTGAGTGCAGTAAGGAGAAATATTAAGAAAATGAAACTTTGATAAGATTGTTCCATGAAGAGCAGAGAGCGGAGAGCGATGAGGCCGCTCTCCGGGCTCTCATCAATGTACCTGAAAAGCAGTGATGACTTTGGCCAGATCATGGTAGGAAAAGCCGAGAGAACACATAATTGAATTTGGGCAAAAGGTTCCCTCCCAGGATTGGCCAAAATCACCTGAGGAAGTGTCCCTAATGATCTGTGAGATCTGGTATCGATAGAAGGCCATTGTTCATGAAGAAGTGAATGACCAAGTCCAGTCTTGCGGTCTTGAAGTTGGCACAGCTGCACACAAACACCACAGATTCAGCAGACAACCCACACAAACTCAAGAAATAAGAGACCATGAAAGGGGTTGATTCGAGGTGGTGGCACTGGAGATTAATCTTAGCGCGAGAAGTGAAAATGGTGGGCAGTGAAGCAGGTTTTGCCACAGCAAACTTCCAACCTATCTTTGCTGCACAACCATTATGCAGAACATCAAGGCACATTCAAGTCAAATTTTAACCTGTCACTCTGAAGATTGCTGTGTATCAGAAGATTGAGACTTCCAAGCATTCATAGCGATGGTTTCCTCGTTTCTTTTGGCACTTTCCCAAAGCTTCTCAATTTGGAAAAATTCTGAGCAGATAAAGAATTAACCAGCATACATGAGCAACTTAACTTTCTTATCTTAGCCTACATTCAGGGATCATCTAGGCCATGCTTTCATATGAACATTTAACCTCAAGGCAAGGTATACAGAAAGCCTAAGAATAAAGAACCAACTTAAAGGGAGAACGCGAAACAATGGACATTTTCCATGATTTCAAAAGATATGGCAGGCGTTCTCCATCGATACACTATACAGTTCAAAAGAATCAGCAGCCAAAAGTTGAGACGCAAAATAAACAGAATGACAACCTTAAATGAAAGAGGGACAAACGAATTATGTGGTACCATGTGCCATTTCATGGAACCAGTGTCCCCATTGCCATATGCTTCTTCTCCTGATATATATCCAGCAATTCTGGAGCTTCCCCTATATGAGGGGTCACGAACTTCACCAGGAAATCTTTATCAGAAATCGTCAACAGGGTAGTCAAGCCAAACTTGGTCTTCATCAAACCATGCGACGACAAATGTTTAAAAACCAAACATCGAGGACGAATCCGTTTTTCTAAGCTCAGCGACATCAAGGTAGGATGTCGCAGAAGAAATGAAGATTCAAGCCCCATTTCCTTGACAAAGAATCCCATCACTGCTGTTAGTTTTTCCTCAGACAATGTCATGCACCAAGGACTCTTCACAAAAGCACTCATGGCATCATCTTTAGACCAACCCCACCTGCTATAAGCATCCAATTTCCTCTCCCACATCGATTTGCTCATCCCCAAGACTGCTAACATAGCCACAGCGAACTTTGCCGCAGAAGGATCATCAAAGCCCATCCCCTTAGTTTTCTCCACAATTTTCTCGAGTTGATCGTACCAATTCATCAACGTCCTAAAATGACACTTAACTAACCACATAATGCTTGATTCACGCACTCCATTATCTCTCAAAATCTTGACAACACGATCAACTGTAGCCTCGAAACCTTGTAACAATATTCTTGGACTGCGTCTAATAGCTGTAACTGCGCTCTTATCGCACCCAAGAAAGTCCCGCAGCCTACCGAAAGTGGGGATGAGGTGCTTCTCTAAGCTCCTAGTCAATAAGTAGGGAGCAGCAGTGGTCATTTGCGCCAGGTCAGAGCTGGAAAAGCCGACAGAGCGCAGATACTTCAATTTGGGCAAGAGGGTCCTCTCAGGACTCGCCAAAATCAGCGGAGGGCACTTCCTAATGATACCCGCGATCTGGTATTGAGAGAAACCATGGCTCTTGAAGACGTTAACGACCGCGTCGGGTCTCGCCGAGGTTTCGAAGGTGACGCGGTCGGAAACGAACAGCGCCGATTCCGGGGACAACCCGCATGAATTCACAAGATAAGAGAACGCGAAGGAGGGTCGATTCGAGGCGGAGGTGGCAGTGGAGATTAATCTGAGGGTGGTGGGCAAGAACAGCGGGCGGCGAAGAAGGGTTTTAGAGAGCGAACTGAACATGGGACTTGGGCTGAGACACCGGCGAGTACAATCACAACCAAGATAGCATTCGATTCGACTTACCTCTCTTCCTCTTCCTTCTCTCCCTCGCGGGCAGAACTTCCAGTCACCAACGATCAAATGACTCCAGAGCTTCCTGAAAACAGAGTGAGAAAGAACCAGGAGTAGCAAAACTACAGCATACGGAAATTTCCACCTGTGCAGAGGAAATTTACCATCCTTACAAGTATAATTCATAACAAATAAGAAAATTTTAGGTTTAATGCCACGAAAAATCCAAACTGATACAGGACAAATTTATCACAAGCTAATTTTTGACCACTAAAATCCACAATCCTCAAACTAATAGACCTCTGACAAATTTACCCTAAATTGATATATTTGTGATGATTACCTCTATTAATTTCCGTTAAATTTTATTGTCATTAACAAGACAGTTGATTAGTATACCGATTTGTGATTTAATCTCTATTTGTCACATTTGTACCGGTTTTGTGGTTTTTAATCCAATTTAATAGATTGTATATTTATCATAGATATACTAGTTTGAGATTTTTTGGATTAAAAAATTAGTTTGGAATAAATTTATTACAAATACACTAGTTTAGCATTTTTTTATGATCATTCGAAATAAATTTGTGACAAATGTACCTATTTGAGATTTTCCGTGATATTAGCCCAATTTTAAGAGAATTTTTGGATTTATAAAAAGTTACAAGCTGAAATATGACGTACACAAATGAAAAGAAGATAGTTTGCAAATCCACAGGCTAGATTCATGAATTTGGTTTATCATTTATAGTACGGTATGGATATTAGGAGTCGCAAACCAAACAAGAAGAGATTTCAAAGTTGATATGTAATAATTGCAGATCACTAAATTAATATGAGGATTTTACTGGCGAGTAGATTTAGAGAGATAAAGAAAGTTCGTTGTTTGCACCATCTCTCTCGTGAGTATGATTACCGTCTATTCTAAAAACGCTTGCTGACAAAGTTGTGATAAGTGTTTTTAATTAAAGTCCACAATCATAACATCTCAATAGCACATTATAATTGTGATAAAAAAAAAATTCAAGATTAGTTTAACTCTGAAAAAGCAAACTCATGTTAAATTTGGATCGGCAATGAATTTTCTCTACTTCTAAAGTGCATTGACTAGAGGGTAATTCAATGTATCTGCCACATATGTGCATGAGCTGTTGCATTTATTGTTTTCTCAATCTAGTTTATTAGGGACAAGAAAGGATTAGCTACATTGGGGGATTCTTGTATGATCCATTCCAAAGCGCATATCTAATCTCTAGTGGCTTTTCTCACTTGATTTCTCATTACCGCCAAGCCTTATGAAGCCTATGGACTATGGTTCCGGTATCAAACTCATCCCCACAGATAAATTTGATATCAATCTCTTTCTTAAGAATCTCACTCCAGAAGAAATATATCAAAGAATCTTCGGTATTTTCCTATCGAGTTTGTGTCCACCAACTTGAATCCATGATTTCCTTGGAGTTCAATGAATGGGAAGGAGTCCATAGGACGCAACCCTAATGGTCTACGACCTCTGATTAGTAAGTGTAATCTCGACTCTTCTTTAACCACAATGGCACATAATTTGTTGATGGATGTAGGTATTGCCGATACATCGTAGTAATGTTAAAGATGCACCCGTTGCTTCTTTATAAAGCATGATAGCTTTAGCATAAAGCCAATGAAAATTATACAAGTCCTTCCCTTGTGGTATTCTCTTTTTTTTTTTACTGAAGAAGCAAAGGTGAGCATGGTTCGAATTGGGTTGGTCCAACACCTAGCCCCAGATCAATTTGCCCAATATTGGTTCCCAATTTTTTAGACCGGTTACCGACTGTGACATCCCGAATTTTCAATTATGTTTTCCATTGAATAAATCGGGTCTTTCATCGACACGCCCGTAGTGCTATTCTCAAAGCTGATCACTCATGAGATAACTAGACTATCTGGGAAAGTCATTAAGGAATTTTAACGCAATAGACTAAAGAATTCGACTAGGAATCAACTACTCGACTATGCTCATCTGAAGAGATCATTACAGCACAGTAAATATCGATTAAAAATCAGAGATAGGTCGATTCGACTAAGATATGTGATTAAACATGAGCGATTCCACCAAATTGAAAAATTCTCGTCGATTGGCACTAGATTGCTTTTTCTGTCGTTTTGGTACCCTGTGTCCATATTTGAAACCTCGATATTTTCATGACAACTAAGAGTCGCCAATGTGTCGAAGAGGTTCATTGTAGCTTGAAGAAAATCGACCACGGGTCAATTTCACTAAAAATTTCTGAAAAAGCTATCCGGTAGCCTAGGTCACGTTAAAATCGCGTCAGATTAAAATTAACCGCGAATTTGAATCCAATTTTAGAAATTGAAAGTTTTGTCATGTCACAAGTCATTTTAGGAATATTGACTCATCCTCCGAAGATTTTTCTGCAAACTAAGATTTTTAGCGAAAAGTCGAGATAGGGCTGTTTTTTACCAGAAAATTTTGAGGATCGTTTTTTATCACGAAATTGGGATGCAAGTAGGTTCTATTGGTAAGGAAAAATACCAATTTGATCGAAGGAGTCAACGGTTGAAATTTTAGAGACCGAATTGATTTAATTCAAGTAGAATTTTGGTTCAATTTGGGGAAAATCAAACCAAAATTCGTAGCCCCATGCCCCCCAACCTTTTGGACCTCTTAGAACTTGTTTTAGGGGGAATTTGATGTACAAAATTGGCTGAGGAGGTCTGCCTTTGGAGGTGGGACCACGGCAAAGGGGACAAGTAGATAGGAAGAGCCAAGAGGGACCCTCCAAGCCTTTTGGTCCCCTTATCCTCTTCCCCACCGGCCACTCCCCCATCTTCGACCACCTTGGAGCTGAAGAAGTGCAGAGAAGGAAGTCAACCAGCCGTCGACGCCTCCTGCCTCCTGTCCGACCGCCGTTCGCTCGCCGAAGCCCTCCATGAGCCGCTGGTCGCCCGCTCGCCTAGCTTGTTCACGCACCCAAGCCCGTGAGTCCTCGGGCCGTCTCGAGCCCTATCCATCTCTGTCCAACATCGTCGAGGTCAGTCGGAGCCTCCATTGCCACCGCATGTCGCTGCCCAACTCCGCCTAGGCCGTAGCAGCCCCACCTAGGCTACAACAGCCCCACCAGTCCCTTCCCCACCGTCTTAGCCAACTCGCAGGCACCGGTTCCACCTCTCTCGGCCAAGAGTAGAATTGAATAGCAGTGGGTCTCACTAGCATTGTTTGGCCCGTTTTGGTACCCTTCCGGACCTCGTAGAGTGCACCCACTTTGGAGTTTGTGAACCGCCTCTGCGTCCCCGTTGAAGTGAGCCCATTGGATTGCTAATCAAGTGAGTTTACTCACTAATTCCTGCTTAGAAAAGTTAATTATGCTTAAGAGTTGATTAGTTTAAATTAAGTATGTATTAAGTGGATAGTTAGAATATATTAGTGAATTAATTGATTGTTGTTGCATGTTAGGTGGTTAGAGTAGTGTAATTAGAGCCTAGACAAGCTATAGTATTTATTTAAAGTGGTTCGGAAATTTTCCGGACTCGTCTCGATTTTTAATTAGGCTTTTCCGGCCTAAGTTGCATTTTTTGGCATTTATTAATTATTTTCCGTAATTATTTAATTAATTATTATTTTCCGAAAATTAGATTGGGATAGTTGGTGACCGGAATTTCGTGTTGATTGCAATGATGTGGTTGGATTATTTAATTGAATGTTATTTTGTGCAAATTAAGTGTGATTTGTAATTTTGGGAATTTATCCCAAAATTTAATAAATTTTGTAATTAATTAGAAAATTACCGGGCATTGGTTTACAGTGCCAAAAATGTGTTTGTGGACTACTGAAAATAGTGGAATGTTATAAAATAAAGATATTATATTTTTGGCTCGGACCAACCATGTACCCACACACGATTATTTTTATCGGGTATTTTAAACACGAAGAAAATAGGCCAGGACATTATTTTAATTGAGGAGTTCAAGTGGGAAGCACAATGTTCTTGGCCGTGGGTGGATACTCATGTGATGGTTTATAGTTGTTGTGAGATGACTATTGAAAGATGAGGTGACGTATGTTGTGCGTGACGATATGGGATGGGTCAAGAAAACCGCCGAAGTATAGTTGTGCCCATTAGGTCATGATTAATTGCCAAAGTAAGGCTGTGCCTATCGTGTCGTAATTAACCGTCAAATTAAGACTGTGACTATCAGGCCGTAATTAACCACTGAAGCAGGCTGTGCCTATAGGGCTTTGAATTACCGCCGAACTAGGAATATGTTGTGTCCATCGGGCCGTGATTTACCGCTGACCATTTAGTAGGCTATGCCTGTGGGGCCGTGATTAATAGTGGAACGAGTGATTGATTAAGATGACCGGTAGATAATCTTGATGACATGAAATTGACTGAATCGATTGATCTATGGTTCAATCTGTTTGGTTGAAATGATTAGATGGTTGTTTGAATTATATTGACTTGCAGAAAGGAAATGATAAGTCATCTGACTCGTGTTTGTGCTTGGCAGCCCTTGTGGTGTATTTTCTTCTTAGTTGGGTCTTAAAAGGAGAACTTGCTGAGATGTCGTCTCACCCCATTGTAGGATAACATTTTCAAGTCCTTAGATGACAGTTAAAGAGGACTCGAAGCTCCGGAGGTTGATGAGGAGGAGATTGAAGAATCGACAAACGTGTCTGACTAGTGCATTATAAGACAGTTTCATTTTTGTTGAGCCAATCTTTTGTAAACAGCTTAGTATTGAGTATAAATTTGAAGTGTTTATAAAAGGCTCATTTTGGTTGTGACTTGTTGCCTACTTTTCTATCACATTGTGTTGTTGTCTGGGGATTATTTATTTGCTTCCACATGTTTATTAAAATGAATGAGTTAGTGATTCATCTTGGGACGTCGCTATTTAATCGACCATAAAGGGATGGGCATGCGCTCGGAGGATCGGGCGTGACACTGACCCTATTGAGCCTGAGACCAAGTATTGGATTGACTATGGGCCTAGTCCGATTCTAGGGTCAACCTAGGACCAATTAACTCTTTTTTTTCTTTTTTTAATTTCTTAAACATACAAACGTATTCTTTCAAATTACATATCCATCGATAATGCGATATTACACAATCAAACTATAAATATCAATACATATCAAACATAAATCTAAGATAAGGTAATAAAAATCATTACTTGCTAAAAATGACAAATCACAGAAGACAATCACATGAAATAAAAAAAAGACAATATAAGTTAAAATACGTAACATAAACCATAAATTATACAACTTCATATCTTGAGAATCATGAAAAGATCGCTTCAACTTCTGAACACCTAAAAACAAAACAAACAACACGTAAATTAATACTTAACAATAGTCTTAAATTGAAATTTACTATTAGCACAATCGATAAAATATCTCACCACTTATATTCATTCAACTTCAATGTGCAAACCCTATTTATTGATGGTAATCTCCTCGGTAAGACAGGCAAGAAAACAAAGGCGAGCGACGCAAGTGAACAAAGCCGGCTACAAACAAGTGAAGACAAAGAGGGTTTCTATTTCTTTTGGTCAAACGAGAGTTTCTACTTTACATAGCAGAAGAAAGACAACAAAGTCACCTAGGGCTTGGTTTGAACTAGGGTTGGGACTGGATCTCAAGACTAATGACCAATTTGAACAATGCAAGGTTCAAGGGTCCCAAAATTAGGGACCGACCTTGTCTCCCTCGAAACCAGACCAAGACCGGCCGAGTTGAGCTGGTCCAAGGTTGATCATGGACCACTGCTCACCCCTGTGATGACGACATTCGTCTCTACGACAAGACATCCCTTGGATATGGACGTTCGAATAGCTACAATAGGGGACAAGTCGGGTCAGACCCCTTCCACTTTAAAGACGGTAGGAGATCACGTCTTTGGTCGCAACCTAGACAACTACAACAAGTGTCGTGATAAAAATAATTACGTAGCCACGATATTTAGCTTGGGCTTTGGGCAGGGAGAAATCTATATGTAAAGGCGGAATCCTCTTTTCTTTTCTTTTTTTTAATGAACGGACCCCTCTATTCAAGTGATTTAAAAAAGAGCATTTTCCATTATACTCTTTTCCTGACATGCACACTTTTTATTCTTCGCATTCCTGAGATTTTGTTCATCATCTTATAACGAAGACAGCAAGCAGGAAAGCTTTCACCAGTTTGCAATTTCGCATAATGCCCATTTCCTACTTTAGCTTTATATAGAGCTCTATCCCACAAAATATATTCTGCAAAACAGCAATTATCTTGAACCATTTGCTTTCTTGGGTAGTATAGTCCGTCCATATGATGTGAGTGCAGTAAGGAGAAATATTAAGAAAATGAAACTTTGATAAGAATTGTTCCATGAAGAGCAGAGAGCGGAGAGCGATGAGGCTGCTCTCCGGGCTCTCATCAATGTACCTGAAAAAAAGTGATGACTTTGGCCAGATCATGGTAGGAAAAGCCGAGAGAACACATAATTGAATTTGGGCAAAAGGTTCCCTCCCAGGATTGGCCACAATCACCTGAGGAAGTGTCCCTAATGATCTGTGAGATCTGGTATTGATAGAAGGCCATTGTTCATGAAGAAGTGAACGACCAAGTCCAGTCTCGCGGTCTTGAAGTTGGCATAGCTGGACACAAACACAACAGATTTAGCAGACAACCCACACAAACTCAAGAAATAAGAGACCACAAAAGGGGTTGATTCGAGGTGGTGGCACTGGAGATTAATCTTAGCGCGAGAAGTGAAAATGGTGGGCAGTGAAGCAGGGTTTGCCACAGCAAACTTCCAATCTATCTTTGCTGTACAACCAATAGCAGAACATCAAGGCACATTCAAGTCAAATTTTAACCTGTCACTCTGAAGATTGCTGTGTATCAGAAGATCGAGACTTCCAAGCATTCATAGCTATGGTTTCCTCGTTCCTTTTGGCACTTTCCCAAAGCTTCTCAGCTTGGAAAAATTCTGAGCAGGTAAAGAATTAACCAGCATACATGAGCAACTTAACTTTCTTATCTTATTAAGCCTACAATCAGGGATCATCTAGGCCATGCTTTCATATGAACATTTAACCTCAAGGCAAGGTCTACAGAAAGCCTAAGAATAAAGAGCCAACTTAAAGGGAGAACGCGAAACAATGGACATTTTCCATGATTTCAAAAGATACGGCAGGCGTTCTCCATTGATACACTAGACAGTTCAAAACAATCAGCAGTCAAAAGTTGAGACACAAAATAAACAGAATGACAACCTTAAATGAAAGAGGGACAAACGAATTATTTGGTACCATGTGCCATTTCATGGAACCAGTGCCCCCATCGCCATATGCTTCTTCTCCCAATATATATCCAGCAATTCTGGAGCTACCCCTATGTGAGGGGTCACGAATTTCACCAGGAAATCTTTATCGGAAATCGTCAACAGGGTAGTCAAGCCAAACTTCGTCTTCATCAAACCATGCGACGACAAATGTTTAAAAACCAAACCTCGAGGACGAATCCGTTTTTCTAAGCTCAGCAACATCAAGGTAGGATGTTGCAGAAGAAAGGAAGATTCAAACCCCATTTCCTTGACAAAGAATCCCATCACTGCAGTTATTTTTTCCTCAGACAACGTCATGCACCAAGGACTCTTCACAAAAGCACTCATGGCATCATCTCTAGACCAACCCCACCTGCTGTATGCATCCACTTTCCTCTCCCACGTTGATTCGCTCATCCCCATGACTGCTACCATAGCCACAGCGAACTTTGCCGCAGAAGGATCATCAAAGCCCATCCCCTTGGTTTTCTCCACATTTTTCTCAAGGTGATCGTACGAATTCATCAACTTCCTAAAATGACACTTAACTAACCACATAATGCTTGATTCACGCACTCCATTATCTCTCAAAATCTTGACAACACGATCAACCGTAGCCTCGAAACCATGTAAGAATATTCTTGGACTGCGTCTAATAGCTGTAACCGCGCTCTTATCGCACCCAAGGAAGTCCCGCAGCCTACTGAAATTGGGGATGAGGTGCTTCTCTAAGCTCCTAGTCAAAAAGTAGGGAGCAAAGGTGATCATTGGCGCCAGGTCAGAGCCGGAAAAGCCGACAGAGCGCAGATACTTCAATTTGGGCAAGAGGGTCCTCTCAGGACTCGCCAGAATCAGCGGAGGGCACTTCCTAATGATACCCGCGATCTGGGATTGAGAGAAACCATGGCTCTTGAAGACGTTAACGACTGCGTCGGGTCTCGCCGAGGTTTCGAAGGTGACGCGGTTGGAAACGAACAGCGCCGATTCAGGGGACAACCCACATGAATTCACGAGATAAGAGAACGCGAAAGAGGTTCGATTCGAGGTGGCGGCGGCGGTGGAGATTAATTTGAGGGTGGTGGGCAAGAACAGCGGGCGGCGAAGAAGGGTTTTAGAGAGCGAACTGAACATAGGACTCACACTGAGACAACGGTGGGTACAATCACAACCAAGATTCCGTTAGATTCGACTGACCTCTCTTCTTCTTCTTCTTCTTCTTCTTCCTCCTTCTCTCCCTCGCAGAGAGAACTTCCAGTCACCAACGATCGAACGACTCCAGAGCTTCCTGAAAACAGAGTGAGAAAGAACCAGGAGTAGCAAAACTACAACATATGGAAATTTTCACCTATGCAGAGGAAATTTACCATCCTTCCAAGTATAATTCATAAGAAATAAGAAAATTTTAGGTTTAATATCATGAAAAATCCAAACTAATACAGGACAAATTTATCACAAACTAATTTTTGATCACCAAAATCCTCAATCCTCAAACTAGTAGACCTCTCTATAACAAATTTCCCCCAAATTGGTATACTTGTAATAATTACACTCTATTAATTTCCATTTAATTTTATTATTAGCAACAAGACAATTAGTATATCAATTTGGAATTTTACTATGTGTTTGTTACAATTGTACCAATTTTGTTATTTTTAATCCAATTTAATAGAGGATATATTTATCATAAATATATTAGTTTGAGGTTTTTAGGTAAAAAAGTTAGCTTGGAATAAATTTGTTACAAATATACTAGTTTAGGATTTTTTATGATCATTTGAGGTAAATTTGTGAAGATGTTCCTATTTGGGGTTTTCCATGATATTAACCCAATTTTAAGAGAATTTTTGGATTTATAAAAAGTTACAAGCCGAAATATGATGTACACAAATGAAAAGAAGATAGTTTGCGAATCCACAAGCTAAACTCATGGGGGGGATTGGGGGTGGGGAAGATTTCATTTCGGAGTGGGTTTCGATTCCACGCCCTGCAAAAGCGAGCAAAAGCGCAAAAAGAGAGTAAGTGTTAGAGTAGGATTAATGTAGGGTGACAAAAAAAAAAAAAAAAACTCATGAATTTGGTTTATTATTTATAGTATGATATGGATATTAGGAGTTGAAAACCAAACAAGAAGAGATTTCAAAATTGATATGTAATAATCACATATTACTAAATTAATATGAAGATTTTACTGGTGAGTAGATCTAGAGTACATGTCACGTACCTAGTTAAAGAAAGTTGTTATTTGCACCATCTCTCTCGTGAGTGAGTACGATTACCCTCTATTCTAAAAACACTTGCTGGCAAAGTCGTGACAAGTGTTTTTAATTAAAGTCCACAATCATAACATCTCAATAGTACATTATAATTGTGATGTTTTTGCAGAGAGAGGGAGAAAGAGAGATGGACATGAAGCAATTCATTTCCATATCTTCTGAAATCACAAAAAAATAAAAATAAAAAAAGAGATTCAAGATTAGTTTAACTCTGAAAAAGCATCTCATGTTAAATTTGGATCGGCAATGAATTTTCTCTACTTGTAAAGTGCATTAACTAGAGGGTAATTCAATGTATTTGCCACATATCTGCATGAGCTGTTGCATTTATTGTTTTCTCAATCTAGTTTATTAGGGACGAGAAAGGATTATCTATATTGGGGATTCTTCTACGATCAATTACGAAGCGCATACCTAATCTCTAGTGGCTTTTCTCACTTGATTTCTCATTACTGCCAAGCCTTATGAAGCCTATAGACTATAGTTCCGGTATCAGAATCATACCCACAAAAAAATTTGATATCAATCTCTTTCTTAAGAATCTCACTCCATAAGAAAGACATCAAAAAATCTTTGGTATTTTCCTATCGAGTTTGTGTCCACCAACTTGAATCCATGGTTTCCTTGGAGTTCAATGAATGAGAAGGAGTCCATAGGATGCAACCCTAATGGCCTACAACCTCTGATCAGTAAGTGTAATCTTGGCTCTTCTTTAACCACAATGGCACATAAAATGGCACATAATTTGTTGATGGATACAGGTAGTGTCGATACATCGTAGTAATGTTAAAAATGCACCCATTGCTTCTTTATAAAGCATGATAGCTTTAGCATAAAGCCAATGGAAATCATACAAGTCCTTCCCTTGTGCTATTCTCCTATTTTTAGCTAAAGAAGCAAATGTGAGCATGGTTTGAATTGGGCTAGTCAACACCTAACCCCAGATCAATTCGCCCAATATTGATTCGCAATTTTTTAGACTGGATATCGACCCTATTGAGCTTGAGATAAAGGATTGGATTGGCTATGGGCCTAGTCCGGTTCTAGGGTTAACCTAGGACCAATTAATTCTTTTTTTTTTTTTCTTTTTTTAATTTCTTAAACATACAAACGTATCCTTTCAAATTACATATACATCGATAATGCGATATTACGCAATCAAAATATAAATATCAATACATATCAAACATAAATCTAAGATAAGGTACTAATAAAAATCATCACTTGCTAAAAATGACAAAACAGAGAAGACAAACACATGAAATAAAAAAAAGACAATATAAGTTAAAATACGTAACATAAACCATAAATTATACAACTTCATATCTTGCTCATCATGAAAAGATCGCTTCAACTTCTGAACACCTAAAAACAAAACAAACAACACGTAAATTAATACTTAACAATGTAAATTAATACTCAACAATAGTTTTAAATTGAAATTACTATTAGTGCAATCGATAAAATATCTCACCACTTATATTCATTCAACTTCAATGTGCAAACCCTATTTATCGATGGTAATCTCCTCGGTAAGACAGAGGCAAGAAAACAAAGGCGAGCAATGCAAGTGAACAAAGCCGGCTACAAACAAGCGAAGACAGAGGGTTTCTATTTCTTTTGGTCAAACGAGAGTTTCTACTAGGGGTGAGCGGTTCCAGGTTCCGGTTTAGTTCCGTTTAAAACCTGGAACACCTGGAACCTACCCTCGGATACAAATTCCTCATTTTTTTGAACCTGGAACCTACCCGTCAAAATCAAGAACCTAGAATCTACCCTGTCACAGGTTCCAAGATCGGTTCTAAATTCCAACAAGTTTTTTTTTTTTTTTAAAAATTTGAACTATAACGTACGCGCATATTCTACAGTAACTTCCCACATCTTAGCAAACATACCAATGCCAATTATAATAATTGTGCCCGAGAATTACTTTACCATTAATAATACCAACCATACAAATCAATAAAAGTTTCTGTTTTACTTTTACCTCACGATCTCGCGATACTTTTACTTTCCAGAACTCAAAGTTTCATATGTTTCAGAGACTCATGGAACATTCATAAGCATTGAAAACCACAGTAATACATGGGATCCTTTATCCAAACCCATATGTTTCTGTCCCAGACTAAAACACAGCAGAAAATAAGGGGAAGAAAAAGCAACCGATGGCATGCAATATATGCCAAAACAATCCCACACACCCTCAAAAGTTCCTCCCGACATTTATCTTCTCTCACAACTCACTAAAAAGATAATCTATTCGAAGAGCAACCAGATTGTAAAAGAAGGAAAAGCATGCCAGAATATTGGAACCCACATCTTGGACAAGCAAACTGCTTGAAATCTTCTTTAGCTATGGGTGGACTAGGTATCCAATGGCAAGGGCAACAAGAGCGACCGTACAAACATACAGGAAAGGAAATCCCACTTGAATCGCTCTACCACCTGTCTTCCTCAACATCTCCTGTTGAACAAAGTAACAATCTTTCCCCGTAAGCTTAACTATTCAAATGTTAAAAGAAAGTATGCTCCAACCAGATCTTGCGGATAGAGCAAGGTTGGGAATATGCACGTGATAAGGGGTAAACATTAAAGTTCACATTACTCACCAAGTCACGCTTAAGTGCATCTCTCTCTCTCGATTCTGCAAACTTCTTTCCTCTGTTAATCTACTGATGGTCAGTTCTGCCTGCAAAGTTTTGGTACATCTTCTGCTGTTATCTTCTTTGAAAACTCAAAAGAAGGCGAGAGGTAGAAGGAAAGCAAAGTTGAAGAAAATGGAAGCAGAGACTTGCAACGAGGAGGCACGGAAAGCAATGGTCACTTTGCTCAGTGCTCACATTGCGTTCATTTCCCAAAATTACTAGCCGAGACAAGACGACCCTGCATCATCGTCAAGAGAGCACATGAACTTCCCTCTCATCAGTTTAAAATCAACCACAGGCCATTAAATTAGTGGTCCAGGGTGAGGAGGAATCATCAGACAGAGCTTTCTAGGCTGCGATTGTCCATCAAGATCGGCAAGTTTAGCAACTGCCTCAGAGCCCAGTGCACATTGCATCATCTGAATCCCCCACCCACAAACACTCCAGATTTATAAAATCACGTTCCAAAAGAGATTCCAAACAAGTTTGGAAACGGCAAAGCGATCCTCAGCCAAAAATGCGATTCCTACCTATCGCCGCCGCATTTCCTGGCATCCAAACGAGAACAGAAGAGGCTCGACGGATTACGAATAAAATCACGTCCAAAGAGATTCCAAACAAGTTTGGAAACGGCAGCCGATTCCTACCTAGACAAAGCGAGTGAGAGAGAGATGACGTACCTCCTCTAAGTGGGGTGTTCATCAGATCAGACGTGACGAGGAAGGAGAGCAAAGCGAACAAAGGAGTCGAACAATCAATCAATCGAAAGTGCAATGGTATCTGTCCGCGAGCGAGAGGTGTTCAGGTATGTGCGGGATCGAGGTTGAGAGATGGAGAGAGAGGGGGCAGCAACGTGCGAAGCGAGAGGTATTCTTTTCTTCCTTTTGGAGCCCTAAGTAACCGGTTCCAAAAACGGTTCCAGTTCCCCAAAAAGGAACCGGGAACCGGAACCGGTCCCCTTGGAACCGGGAACCGAACCGGAATCTCGGGTTCGGTTCTCCAGTTCCCGATTCTACCCGGGAACCATGCACACCCCTAGTTTCTACTTTACATAGCAAAAGAAAGACAATAAAGTCACCTAGGGCTTGGTTTGAACTAGGGTTGGTCCAATCCCAACCCTAAAATCTCAAGACTGATGACCAATTCAACAATGCAAGGTTTAAGGGTCCCAGAATTAGGGACCGATCTTGTCTCTCTAGAAACTAGACCAAGACCGGCCGAGTTTAGCTGGTCCAAGGTTGATCATGGACCACTGCTCACCCCTGTGATGACAACATTCGTCTCTACGACAAGACATCCCTTGGATATGGACGTTCCAATTGCTACAATAGAGGACAAGTCGGGTCAGACCCTTCCACTTTAAAGACGGTAGGAGATCACGTCTTTGGTTGCAACCTAGACAACTACAACAAGTGTCGTGATAAAAATAATTACGTAGCCAGGATATTTAGCCTGGGCTTTAGGCAGGGAGAAATCTATATGTAATATGTCAATGAATTGTAAAGGCGGACTCCTCTATTCAAGTGATTTAAAAAAGAGCATTTTCCATCATTCTCTTTTCCTGACATGCACACTCTTTATTCTTCGCATTCCTGAGAAAACAAGAAGTGGACCTGCCCGCCTCCGAATCTAATTTTTGTTCATCATCTTATAACGAAGACAGCGAGCAGGAAAGCTTTCACCAGTTTGCAATTTCGCATAATGCCCATTTCCTACTTTAGCTTTATATAGAGCTCTATCCCACAAAATATATTCTGCAAAACAGCAATTATCTTGAACCATTTGCTTTCTTGGGTAGTGTCGTCCATCCTTATGATGTGAGTGCAGTAAGGAGAAATATTAAAAAAATGAAACTCCGATAAGAGTAGTTCCATGAAGAGCAGAGAGCGGTGAGCGATGAGGCTGCTCTCCGGGCTCTCATCAATGTACCTGAAAAGCAGTGATGACTTTGGCCAGATCATGGTAGGAAAAGCCGAGAGAAAAAATAATTGAATTTGGGCAAAAGGTTACCCCCAAGGATTGGCCACAATCACCTGAGGAAGTGTCCCTAATGATCCGTGAGATCTGGTATCGATAGAAGGCCATTGTTCATGAAGAAGTGAATGACCAAGTCCAGTCTTGCGGTCTTGAAGTTGGCATAGCTGGACACAAACACCACAGATTCAGCAGACAACCCACACAAACTCAAGCAATAAGAGACCATGAAAGGGGTTGATTCGAGGTGGTGGCACTGGAGATTAATCTTAGCACGGGAAGTGAAAACAGTGGGCAGCGAAGCAGGGTTTGCCACAGCAAACTTCCAATCTATCTTTGCTGTACAACCATTATGCAGAACATCAAGGCATATTTAAGTCAAATTTTAACCTGTCACTCTGAAGATTGCTGTGTATCAGAAGATTGAGACTTCCAAGCATTCATAGCTATGGTTTCCTCATTCCTTTTGGCACTTTCCGAAAGCTTCTCAATTTGGAAAAATTCTGAGCAGACAAAGAATTAACCAGCATACATGAGCAACTTAACTTTCTTATCTTATTAAGCCCACAATCAGGGATCATCTAGGCCATGCTTTCATATGAACATTTAACCTCAAGGCAAGGTATACAGAAAGCCTAAGAATAAAGAGCCAACTTAAAAGGGAGAATGTGAAACAATGGACATTTTCCATGATTTCAAAAGATATGGCAGGTGTTCTCCATCGATACCCTATACAGTTCAAAACAATCAGCAGCCAAAAGTTGAGACACAAAATAAACAGAATGACAACCTTAAATGAAAGAGGGACAAACGAATTATGTGGTACAATGTGCCATTTCATGGAACCAGTGCCCCCATCGCCATATGCTTCTTCTCCCGATATATATCCAGCAATTCTGGAGCTTCCCCTATATGAGGGGTCACGAACTTCACCAGGAAATCTTTATCAGAAATCGTCAACAGGGTAGTCAAGCCAAACTTCGTCTTCATCAAACCATGCGACGACAAATGTTTAAAAACCAAACATCGAGGACGAATCCGTTTTTCTAAGCTCAGCGACATCAAGGTAGGATGTCGCAGAAGAAATGAAGATTCAAACCCCATTTCCTTGACAAAGAATCCCATCACTGCAGTTATTTTTTCCTCAGACGATGTCATGCACCGAGGATTCTTCACAAAAGCACTCATGGCATCATCTTTAGACCAACCCCACCTGCTATAAGCATCCAATTTCCTCTCCCACATCGATTTGCTCATCCCCAAGACTGCTAACATAGCCACAGCGAACTTTGCCGCAGAAGGATCATCAAAGCCCATCCCCTTAGTTTTCTCCACAATGTTCTCGAGGTGATCGTACCAATTCATCAACGTCCTAAAATGACACTTAACTAACCACCTAATGCTTGATTCACGCACTCCATTATCTCTCAAAATCTTGACCACACGATCAACTGTAGCCCCGAAACCTTGTAACAATATTCTTGGACTGCGTCTAATAGCTGTAAGTGCGCTCTTATCGCACCCAAGAAAGTCCTGCAGCCTACCGAAAGTGGGGATGAGGCGCTTCTCTAAGCTCCTAGTCAATAAGTAGGGAGTAGCGGTGATCATTTGCGCCAGGTCAGAGCCGGAAAAGCCGACAGAGCGCAGATACTTCAATTTGGGCAAGAGGGTCCTCTCAGGACTCGCCAGAATCAGCGGAGGGCACTTCCTAATGATACCCGCGATCTGGGATTGAGAGAAACCATGGCTCTTGAAGACGTTAACGACCGCGTCGGGTCTCGCCGAGGTTTCGAAGGTGACGCGGTCGGAAACGAACAGCGCCGACTCCGGGGACAACCCACATGAATTCACGAGATAAGAGAACGCGAAAGAATGTCGATTCGAGGAGGCGGTGGCGGTGGAGATTAATCTGAGGGTGGTGGGCAAGAACAGCGGGCGGCGTAGTAGGGTTTTAGAGAGCGAACTGAACATGGGACTTACACTGAGACAACGGTGGGTACAACCACAATCAAGATCACGTTCGATTCGACTGACCTCTCTTCTTGTTCTTCCTTGTCTCCCTCGCAGAATCACCTTCGTTGGAGAGAGAACTTCCCGTCACGAACGATCAAGACCAGAGCATCCTGAATGCAGAAAGAGAAACGATGAACAGAAGAATTACGCTGATCAGGAAGAGGGTTCCTTTTGCAGCATATGGAAAATTTCACCCCTGCTGAGGAAATTTATAATCCATACAATTATAATTCACAACGAATAAGCAAATTTAAAAAAAAAAAAAATTAGAATAATAAAAAGTTATGAACGGAAATATGATGTACCCAAGTGAAAAGAATAAATATTTTGCCAATCCAAAAGCTTATTCATGAATTTGGTTTATCATTTATACGGAAATTAACCATTGTGAGCCAAGCTAGAAGAGACTTCAAAGCGGATATGAAATTATCGCAGATTGCTAAACTAATATAAGGATTTTACCAGCGAGTAGATCTAAAATATTTGTCATATACCCAAATAAAAAAAAGTTTGTAATTTGCATCATCTCTTTTTGAGATTTTGTGAGATGACTTCTGATTATTCTAAAAATTTAAATTATTTAATGAAAGTACAGTTTAATATTTAATTATTCTATAACTCTCCGTCACACTTAGTCTAATTTTTATTTTTACTTGGTATTAAGTGTAGATATATTTAATTGGGAAGGCAAATGAAGTCTAGCAATATTTATACTTAGAAAATCCCGCTCTTATACCATGCAAGATTTTATGGGACACCATCAATTGTTCTAAAATCTTAAATAAGATTAACAATTATCTTTAAAATACTAGCTAATAAAGTTACGATATAAACTCCCTTTTAGTGATTTTACTTGTCCACATTCATAGCACTAGGGGTGTACAACTAACCAGTTCTACCTGGGAACTAAATCGGCCCACTTGAAAAACAGGATTGGGAACCAATTCCCATAATTCAAAATTGGTTTGAATCGGTCCAGTTCCTATATTTTGAGTGAATATTTACCTGGGAACTGAATTGACCGAATTGTTTGGGGTTGACGTATTCAAGGTAGATTCAGTTTTATGGGTTGACTTGTTTCTAGGGTGATTAGCTTTATCTCGATAGATCTGATAAAGCAGTTCTGCTTATGAAATTTGATTGCGTCCCTTTGTGGGCTTTTGCAAAACCGGTTGGCATTTTACCTGAGTAGATTAGTTAGTGAAGCCATAGACAAATAAAACTACTTAACACATTAAAGGATGAACCTGGAAAACGGGTTCAGTTAAAATAGAATAAACCCTAGAACTGGACCCAAAAAATAGGGTAGGTTCCAAAACAGGGTTTAATGTAAACGGGATAGGATACATGATTCAGAAAAGGGGAATTGGTTACAATATGATCGGGTACAGGGTCCAATTCTGGAACCTATCCACCCCAGACCCTTATCACCCCTACATAGCACCTCCATGGCATGTTATAATTGTGACACATGAGAGAGATATCGACATAAAGCAATTGAATTCCATCCCAAAAAAATGGGGTAAATACACTATTAGTGCTAAAAGTTATGTATGAGTGCTCACTTTAGTGTCAAAAGTTTATTTTGGATCACTTAAGTGCCAAAAAGTTTGAAAAACGATCATTTTAGTGCTAACTCCGATTTGGTTAGCCGGAAATCCGACGTGGCACTTTTTTATTAATTTTTTAAGCTGATGTGGCTCGCTGGAGAGTACAGTCAGCATTTAAACAACAAAACGACGCTGTTTGATGTCTCTCCCCCAATTCAAAACCCTAAATCCCCAAATTGAGAGAGAGAAAGAGAGAGAAGATAAGCCGGCAATGGGCCAGTCGCCGTCCTCGACAGCCCCCGTGCTCGACGTTCGCGACTCTGACCCCGACCCCGACCCCGACCCCGACGACGGCCACTCGGCTACTAAGTCGAAGGCCATGATCCGACCGGTGCTTGGGGAGGCCGCCAACGAGTGCGCCGCCCCCGATCTCTCCCTCTCCATCTCCGATCTCCCCGACGAGTGCCTGGCCTACATCTTCCAATACCTAGGCTCCGATAACCAAGGCCGGTGCTCCCTCGTGTGCTGCCGCTGGCTCGCGATTGAAGGCCAGAGTCGCTAGAGGCTCGCCCTCCACGCCCACTCAGAGCTGCTTGACGCGGTCCCATCGCTGTTCGCACGGTTCGACTCTGTCACGAAGCTCGCGCTCAAGTGCGACTGCAAGTCGTTGAGCATCGGCGACGATGGCGGTCGAGCAAGCTAGGTCAACGGTGGGCAAGGATCGGACAAAAAAATCATAATTTCAATGCCCAAAAAAAAATTCCCTAAATAAGTTATGTGGCGTCGTTTTTGTGAGGCCATTCACTTAGGACGGTAAAACGATATCGTTTTCTTAAGAATGACAGAAAAACGACGTTATTTAAAAGCCATATTGATTTTTTTTTAAATATAAAAGCCACGTAATTAGTTTGGTTGGAATATTTCGCTTGTGGCACCAAATTGATTGTTTTTCCTTCGATTTGACACTTAAGTAATCCGACAAAAACTTTTGGCACCAAAGTGAGCGCCGTACACAACTTTTGACACTGATAGTATACTTACCCCAAAAAAATCAAGACTAGTATAAACTTTGAAAAAGTGGATTTCATCTTACTTCTGATCATTAACGAATGTTCTCTACTTCTAGAGTGCATTGACAAGAGAGTAAAACAATGTATCTCGCACGTGTGCATGAGCTACTGCATTTATTATTACCTCAATGAAGTTTATTAGGAGGTCAAAAGGATTAGCAAAACCGGGGATTCTTGTATAATCCATTATAAAGCACATATCTAATCTCTAGTAGCATTTCTCACTTGATTTCTCATTACCACCAAGCCTCACGAACCCTATAGTTCTAGTATCAAGCTCAGCCCCACAAACCAATTTGACATCACTCTCTTTCTTAAGAATCTCCCTCCGAAAGAAAGATATCAAAGAATCTCTAGGATTTATCAATCTAATTTGTGTCCACCAACTTCAATCCAAAGTTTCCTTACAGTTCAGTGGATAGGAAGGAGTCCATAGGACACCACACTAACAGCCCACGGCCTCTAATTAGTAGGTGTAATCTTGGCTGTGCTTTAACCACCTAGTCAATTGGCACACGTCCACTAAATTTGTTGATGGATGCGGGTAGTGTTGATCCATGGTAGTAATGTAAAGGATGCATCCGTTACTTCTATATAAGGCAAGACAGATTTAGCATAAAGTCGGTGGAAATCATGCAAAGTCCTTTTCTTTTGGGGTTCCCCTTCGTCTTTGGAGCTTTGTGAAGACGACATTCGGCTCTACAGCAAGATGTACCTTGGATATGGACGTTCAAATTGCTACACCAGGGGATAAGTCGGGTCAGACCCCTTTCACCTTAAGGACGGTAGGAGATACCGTGTTTGGTTGCGGCCTAGACAACTACAACATGTATTGGGATCAAAATAATCACGTAACCAGATTATTTAGCTTGGGCTTTGGGCAGCTAGTTATCCATATGTAGTATGTCCATGAAATGAAAAGGCAGAAGCCAGCATATAAGTGATTCGAAAAGGAGAATTTTTCATTACCCTTTTCCTCACATGCACACTATACATTCTTTGCGTTCTAGAATCTAATTCGCATGACAGTCAGCGAGCAGTAAAGCTTTCACTAATTCGCATAATGTCCATTTCCTGCTTACTCTAGTTAAAGTAAAGAGCTCTGTTCTACAAAATACATCCTGCAGAATACCAATTATCTTGAACCATTTGCTTTTTTGGGCAGTATCGTCCATCCCTATTATGTGAGTGCAGCATGGAGAACTATGAAAAAAATGAAACTCTTGATAAGAATTGTTCCATGAAGAGCGAAGGGAAGAGAGCAATGAGGCCCTTCTCAAGCTCTCATCAACATACCTGAAGAGCAGTGATGACTTTGGCCACGTTATAGTGGGAAAAGCCGAGAGAGCACGAATAGTTGAATTTGGGCAAGAGGGTCGGACTGGCCACAATCAGCTGAGGAAAGTCCCTAATGATCTGTGAGATCTGGGATTGATAGAAGGCCATTGTTCGCGAAGAAGTGAATGACCAAGTTGGGTCATTGCGGTCTTTAAGTTGACACGGTTGGACACAAACACCACAGACTCAGGAGACAACCCACACGAACTCACGAATAAGAGGCCATGAAAGAAGGTTGATTCAAGGTGGTGGTGCTGGAGATTAAATTAAGTGCCGGAGGCGAGAATTGTGGGCGGCGAAGCTGGGTTTGCCAGTAGCCAACTTCTATTCTATCTTTGCTGTACAACCATTAAGCAGAACATCAATGCACATCACAGTCACATTATCTTTGCTGTACAACCATTAAGCAGAACATCAATGCACACCACAGTCACAATAGTTGTAACAAAGAACCCAAATTTTAACCTGTCACTCTGAAGATTGCTGCGTATCAGAAGAGTCAGACTTCCAAGCTATGGTTTCCTTGTTCTTTTAGGCACTTTCTACAAGCTTCTCAATTTGAAAAATTTTGCTCAAATAAAGAATGAACCAGCAGCATACATGAGCAACTTAACCTCTTGATGTTATTAAGCCAACAATCAAGGATCATATAGGCCATGCTTTCAAATGAACATTAAACCTTAAGGCAAGGTATCTGGGAAGCCTATGAATAAGGAACCAACTTGGAGGGAGAATACGAAACAATAGACATTCTCCACGATTTCACAAATATGGTAGGTGTTCTCTATCGATAAACCATGCAGCTCAAAAGAATCAGCAGCCAAAACTTGAGGCACAGAATAAACAGAATGACAACCTTAAACGAAAGAGGGGCAAACGAATCATTTGGCACCCTGTGCCATTTCATGGAACCAGTGTCCCCGTCGCCATCTGCTTCTTCTCCCGATATATATCCAGCAATTCTGGAGCTTCCCCAACATGAGGGGTCACAAACTTCGCCAGGAATTCTTCATCAGAATTCGACAACAGTGTGGTAAAGGCAATTTTTTTCTTCATCAAACCATGCGACAGCAGATGTTTAAAAACCAAACATCGAGGACGAATCCGTTTCTCTAAGCTCAGCGGGATCAACCTAGGATGTTGCATAAGATATGAAGATTCAAGCCCCATTTCATTCACAAAAAATCCCATCACTGCCATTATTTTTTCCTCGGACATCGTCATGCACCGAGGACACTTCACAAAAGCACTCATGGCATCATCTCTAGACCAACCCCACCTGCCATAAGCATTGAATTTCCTCTCCCACACCGATTCGCTCATCCCCATGACCGCTAACATAGCCACAGCGAAATTTGCCGCAGAAGGATCATCAAAGCCCATCCTCTTGGTTTTCTCCACAATTTCCTCGAGGTGATCGTACCAATTTATCATCCTCCTAGAATGACACTGAACTAACCACAAAATGCTTGATTCACGCACTCCATTATCTCTCAAAACCTTGACGAAAGGATCGACTGCAGCCTCGAAACCTTTCACCAATATTCTCGGACTGCGTCTAATCGCTGCGACCGCATTCTTATCGGACCGAAGAAAGTCCCGAAGCCTACCGAAATTGAGGATGAGGTGCTTCTCTAAGCTCCTAGTCAATAAGTAAGGAAAACCAGTAATCAGATTCGCCAGGTCAGAGCCGGAAATGCCGACGGAGCGCAGATACTTCAATTTGGGCAAGAGGGTCTTCTCAGGGCTCGCCAAAAGCAGGCGGGGCCCCCTCCTAATGATATTCGAAATCTGGGATTGAGAGAAACCATGGTTCTTGAAGACGTCAATGACCGCGTCGGGCCTCGCCGAGGTTTCGAACGCGACGCGGTTGGAAACGGACAACGCCAATTCCGGAGACAACCCACATGAGTTCACGAGATAAGACACTGCGAAAGAGGGTCGACTCGAGCCGGCGGCGGAGGCGGCGGAGCTTAATCTGAGAGCGGCGTTCAAGAACAGCGGGCGCCGTAACAGGGTTTTAGAGAGCGAACTGAACATGGGACTTACACGGAGACAATGGCGGGTACAACAACAATCGAGATCACGTTCGGTGCGACTGACTTCTCTTCTTCCTTCTCTCCCTCGCAGTATCACCTTCGTTGAAGAGAGAACGTCCGGTGAGGAACGACCAAAGACTTCAGAGCTTCCTGAAGAGAGAGAAAAGACAACAAATGACGATAAAATCACACTAACCAAGTAAAGTGAAAGGTCCCTTCTCCAGCATGTGGAAACTTTCACCTCAGCTAAGGAAATTCACAGTCCGTATAAAGATAAATTCACAACAAATAAGAAGCTCTTAAGAAATTTTGGGATTTATGAAAAGTTAGGAAACCAAAATATGATGTATACAGTCGGGGTCAGCATGGTTCCAAAACAAAGAACCAGTCACGTGTAATTTATTCAATTCCAAGTTCCAAAGTGTGTAGGATAGGTTTTAGATTTTAAAAATTGAGAAACTTATTTCGATGGATAAATTTGAAGTTCCAATAAGTGGAACATGAAATTTGAAACATGAAACTTGAAACCTATAAAGAGTTTTTGTATTTTTATTAGTCTTTGTTTTTGCGTGATCCTACTATATTCCATAGTATTTAATGATAAGTGTATGATTTGGAACCAATGACTAAGACTGTTACTTTGTTAATGTTTGATATTATTCGTATGTTTAAATATAAGTTGTGGTGAGTAGATTGTAACAACAAATAATGATTATTAATTGTGATAATTCACTGCAATCGTTCAATTAATAATATGGGTGGAACTTGTGTAAAACTTGCAACATGGCAAAAATTGTGATATGATATATTCCAAGTTCCAAAGTATGCAGGTAGGTTCCAACTTCTAAAAAATAAAGAACATGTTCTAGCAGGCAGATTCCAAGTAAAATATATACGGAATTTGAAACCGCTCACTCTTAGTATATAGATGCAAAAAATATATATTTTGTGAATACAAAAACTAATTCATGAATTTGGTTGATCATTTACAGTAAGAGAATTAGTAGTTGCGAACCAAATAAGAAGAGATTCTAAAATGGATATATAATAATCACAAATCACTAAATTAATATGAGGATTTTAATGACGAACAGATCTAAAGTGCTTATCACATACCTAGATAAAAATGTTTGTTATTTGTATCATCTCTCACGTGTGTATGACTAACAATTATCCTAAAAACATTTGTTGACAAAGTCGTGATATGAAACTTTGTTTAGTGTTTTTAATTGAAGTCCACGTCCATTGCCCCTCAGTACCACATTATAATTGTGACGTTTTCGTAGAGAGAGAAATGGACATGATTCAGATTTAAACTAATCTTGAATTTTTTTTTATTTTTTTTGCAACTATGAGAAAGCAGATTTCATGTAAAATCTCGATTATCAACGAATTTTCTCTACTTATAAAGTGCATTAACTAGAGATTAATTCAATGTAACCATCACATGTGTGCATGACCTATTGCATATATTGTTTTCTCAGCGTATTTTATTAGGGGTGAGAAAGGATTAGCAACATGGGGGAATTCTTGTATGGTCCATTCCCAAGTGCATATCTATCTCTAGTGGCTTCTTTTCACTTTATGTCTCATTACCACCCTATGGTTCCAGTACTAAGCTCATCGACATAAATCGATTTGACATCCCTCTCTGTCTTAAAAATCTCATTCTAGAAGAAATATACCAAAGAATCTCCAAAATTTCCCAATCGAGTTTGTGTTTGCCAATTCAAATCCACGGTTTCGTTGGAGTTCAATGGATAGGAAGGAGTCCACAGGATGCAACCCCAATGGCCTAAGGCCTCTGATTGGTAGATGTAATCTTTACTACTCTTTAACCACCTTCTCAGTTGGTGCATGTCCATACGCTCTGAATTTATTGATGGATGCGGGTAAAGTTGATATATGGTAGTAATGTGAAGAATGAACCCGTTGCTTCTATGTAAGGCAAGACAGCTTTAGCACAAAGTCAATGAAAATCAACAAGTCCTTCCCTTGTGGCGGTCTGAGCTATGTGGAGACGACATTCGTCTCTACAATAAGATGTACCTTGGACATGGACGTCCAATTTCTACGGCAGGGGACAAGTCGAGTTGGACCCCTTTACCTTTAAGGATGGTCGGAAAAATTGTGTTTGATTGCGGCCTAGACAACTACAACATGTATTGGGCGAGGATTGAACAAACTAATTACGTAGCCGGGATATTTAGCTTGGGCTTGGGTTTAGCAAGTTATCTGTATGAAGTATATTGATGAAATGAATAGACAGAATCCTCTATTTAAGTGATTCAAGAAAGAGAATTTTCCATTAGACTATTTTCCTCACATGCACATTCTTTTTCCTTCGCTTTATAGAGAAAACAAGAGGTGGACCTACTGGCCTCCGAATCTAATTCTATTCATCATCTCATGAAGAAGACAGCGAGCAGTAAAGCTCTCACCAATTCGCATGATGCCCATTTCCTACCTACTCTAGCTCATATAGAGGGCTCTGTTCTACAAAATACATTCAGCAAAATAGCAATTATCTTGAACCATTTCCTCTTTTGGGTATTATCGTTCCTCCTTATAATGCGAGTGCAGCATGGAGAGCGATGAGGCCTTCTCCAAGCTCTCATCAACAAACCTGAAGAGCAATCAAGACTTTGGCCAGGTTCTAGTGGGAAAAGCCAAGAAAGCACAAATAATTGAATTTGGACAAGAGGGTCCTCCCAGGACTGGCCACTATCACCTGAGGAAGTGTCCCTGATGATCTGTGAGATCTAGGAACGATAGAAGACCATAAGTGAATGATCAAGTTGGGTCTCGCGGTCTTGAAGTTGACACAGTTGGACACAGACACCGCAGATTCAGGATACAACCCACATGAACTCATGAAATAAGAGACCATGAAAGAGGGTTGATTCGAAGTGGTGGCGCTGGAGATTAACCTGAGTGTGGGAGGCAAAAATGGTGGGCAGTGAAGCAGGGTTTGCCCGGGCGAACTTACAATCTATCTTTGCTGTAGAACCACAATGCAGAACATCAATGCACATTAGTCACAATAGTTGTAACAGAGCACCCAAATTTTAACCTGTCACTCTGAAGATTGCTGTGTATCGGAAGATTCAGACTTCCAAGCATTTGGAGCTATGGTTTCCTCATTCTTTTTGGCACTTTTCACAACCTTCTCAATTTGGAAGAATGTTGCACAAATAAAGAATGAACCAGCATACGTGAGCAACTTAACTCTTTGATCTTATTAAGTCAAGAATCAACGATCATATAGGCCATGCTTTCAAATGAACGTCAAACCTCAAGGCAAGGTATCCAGGAAGCCTGCGAATAAGGAACCAACTTAAAGGGAGAATATGAAACCATGGGCATTCTCTATGAAACCATGAACATTCTCCACGATTTCACAAAATATGGTAGGCGTTCTCTATTGATACACCATAAAGTTCAAAAGAATCAGCAGCCAAAAGTTGAGATGCGGAATGAACAGAATGACAACCTTAAATGAAAAAGGGACAAGCGAATTATTTGGTACCCTGTGCCATTTCATGGAACAAGTGTCCCCGTTGCCATATGCTTCTTTTCCTGATATATATCCAGCAATTCCGGATTTTCCCCCATATGAGGGGTCACAAACTTCACTAGGAAATCTTCATCAGAAACTGTCAACAGGGTAGTCAATCCAATCTTTGTCTTCATCAAACCATGTGACGACAGATGTTTAAAAACCAAACCTCGAGGACGAATCCGTTTTTCTAAGCTCAGCGAAATCAACCTAGGATGTTGCAGAAGAAAAGAAGATTCAAACCCCAATTCATTGACAAAAAATCCAATCACTGCCATTATTTTTTCCTCGGACATCGTCATGCACCGAGGACACTTCACAAAAGCACTCATGGCATCATCTCTAGACCAACCCCACCTGCCGTAAGCATCGAATTTCCTCTCCCACTTCGATTCACTCATCGCCATGACCGCCAACATAGCCACAGGGAACTTTGCCGCGGAAGGATCATCAAAGCCCATCCTCCTGGTTTTCTCCACAGTTTCCTCGAGGCGATCGTACCAATGTATCATCGTCCTAGAATGACACTTAACTAACCACATAATGCTCGATTCACGCACTCCATTATCTCTCAAAATCTTGACGAAAGGATCAACTGTAGCCTCGAAACCTTTGAACAATATTTTCGGACTGCGTCCAATAGCTGCAACGGCATTCTCATCGGACCCAAGAAAGTCCCGAAGCCTGCCGAAATTGGGGATGAGGTGCTTCTCTAAGCTCCTAGTCAATAAGTAGGGAGAAGCACAGATCAGATTCGCCAGGTCAGAGACGGAAAACCCGACAGAGCTCAGATACTTCAATTTGGGCAAAAGGGTCTTCTCGGGACTCCGCAAAAGCAGATGAGGCCCCTTCCCAATCATACGCGAAATCTGGGATTGAGAGAAACCATGGCTCTTCAAGACGTTAACCACCGCGTCGGGTCTCGCCGAGGTTCGGAATACGACGCGGTTGGAAACGGACGACGCCGATTCCGGAGACAACCCACATGAATTCACGAGATAAGACACCGTGAAAGAGGGTCGACTCGGGGCGGCGGCGGCGGCGGTGGAGATTAATCTGAGGGTGGTGGGCAAGAACAGCGGGCGGCGAAGTAGGGTTTTAGAGAGCGAACTGAACATGGGAGTTGGACTGAGACAACGGCGACAACAATCACAATCAAGATCGCGTTCGATTTGACTGACCTCTCTTCTCCTTCTCCTTCTCCTCTCCCTCGCAGCGAGAAGTTCCAGTCACGAACGATCAAACGACTATCCTGAAAACACTCGCTAACGAAGCCGTGAGTGTTTTTAATTAAAGTCCACATTAATAGCAGCTCAATGGCACTTTATAGCTGTGATGTTTTTGCAGGGAGGGATATGGACATGAAGTAATAAATTCCACGTCTTCTGAATATGACTAAAAAATTTAAGTTTAGTTTGAACTTTGAAAGAGCAAATTTTATTTTAAATTTGAATCGTTAGCTAATTTTCTCTACCTCTAGAGTGCATTAACAAAGGGTAGTTCAACAATCGAGATTTACTCAAGTAGCCACTCTTCCACATGGAAATGGAGAGTTGAGGAGTTCAATTCACCACCTTCTTTAAGGACCGGGGATGGGAACGTTTATGATGCATTTGACAACTTGCCAAATAGTATTTGATTATGTTTTTTTGTTCTCAAGAATATATTTGTAATAGAAATTCATTTTGTAAATATTTTGTTTTAAGAAACAAATTTGTTTCTAGGAATACATCTGAAATAGAATCAATGAGTAAAAAAAAGGTTACTTCTTTGTTTCCAAGAATAATTTTCTCTTCTTATCTTCTTCTTATTCTTCTTCTTTCTCTCTTCTTCTTCGATTGCCACCACTGTTAATTGCCGCCGATCGCTGACAACCTATTAGGTGAGGTCTGGCGAGCTCACTAGAGACTCTCTCAACCATGGTGAACCTCGCCTGCTCAAGTGAGGCTCGACTGAGCCATAGCTAGGTTCTGACTTAGCCTAGATCTAGCAATGCCAAGCTCACTCAACTGCCGGCCAACAAGACTTGGCCGACAAGGTGCGGCAAGCTGACCTCTCGATGGCTCGGTGAGGTCGAGCCACGCCAACGGCTAAGTGAGCTTTGCATCACTAGAACTGGGCTACGTCGGCGTCAGCGAGGCTTGGCCGACGAGGCGCGGCCTTACTAAAGGTCGACAACACTCCGGCAAGATCGCCAGCCATCATCTAACCGATCAATGGTCATCCTAAGGTCGACCACTAGTCAAAGCTTGAAGAAAAAGAGAAAAAAAAAAAAAAAAAAAAGAAAGTAATAAAATTATTTTTAAAAAAATAAAATAAAATGGTTTGAATTAGAAATTTTGAGGATAGTATCAAACGCAATTCTATTCCGAGAATAGAAATTTTGGGCAATCACTCACTGGGGTGAGCGGTTCCCAATTCCTCACAAGTTCCGCTTGGAACCCTGAACCTACCCTCGCACGGGTTCCTCATTTTGGAACCCCTGGCACTCCGTCGAACAAGAACCTGGAACCTACCCTGTCACAGGTTCCGGGGTCGGTTCCAAGTTCCAATAGGTTCCAACAGGTTCCAACAAGTTCTTTTTTTTTCTCCATTTTTAGTAAAAAAAAAAAATGGAAATGAATGTAGTAATAATAAACAAACTTATCATTCATCGAAGAGAATATAACACAAACAACAAACAGCATTTTAGAAGGAATAATAAACAAATTGAGTGAGTTTGCTATTACGGTAAGGCACATGAGGAAACTCTTTTGGATATACGCATGCTTAAACATTTATTCTCATTGAAAGTTCCAGTGTAATTACAGCTATTGCAAGTGCTGGATGCTTTATATGCAGGCCAATAGCGCCCGAGACTCTATCCATTTATCCATACTTGCTCTTTACTCATACTGTCCATATCCAAAGCCAGTGGTGCACTTCCACCTGGAGCATTGAAAATAGTCTGAAAGTAGGATAAACACATAATTTCTGTCACTTTACTGTCAAACCATACCAACTACAAACTAGATGCATTTTCATATGAGATGGCACCATCAACCATGTATCTGTCATATTTGCAGCCAAATCTGAAAACTTCAATAGAAAGGAATATTGAAAGGCCTATCTAATACTCATAATACAAAGTACAAACCACAGAACAAGAATAATGGATGTCACCAGCCCTAGGCCAACTGAGAACTTGAGTCATCTTTCTCATTTAAAGAGAATAGCTATCAAATATAAAGGATGTAGGATGTGGAAATGCGTGCAACTTTGCAGATCCTTATTAAACTATCTGTCCTGGTTTGACCATAAGCATGAGTTTGAATCCCATACAATTCATAAATCTTGGAGGCTAAGAGGATAGATCAGTTTCCTTTGCTGAACTTTGAGATACTTACCTCATAGGCTTATACCACGTTAAGGGCTGTTTTTCTGCTACTAAAGATTCTTGCGCCTACTCAACTGACACACTCCCACTGAGAGAATGAAAACCCAAAGCTTCTCCTTTGAGATCAACCTGAACCAAAAGAAACCTTCAGTCCTTTAAGAGAAGTATGAAAAGAGGATAGGCGTGGAGAATTCGAGATACAAACCGCATAACACCAATTCTGCCATGAAAGGTCTCTCCATCCATCATTGAGACCACTTAACGTAACTGGACCAAGAATACCAGCATTCCATGTCTCAAAATGTACCCCAACATTCTGCAATCAAGTTGACAGTCACAAGTCAGAAGTAGCATGTAATGTGAACCAAAAGGCAAGGGGTAGGCTCAAGAGAATGGGATAACCGTAATACAGTAACACTGAATACCTCGAGTGGTGCCCTCTCCAACTGCCTTGGATTTTCCAGAGTACAAATCTATGGCTATGACACTTTCATTTGCACTAGTCCACTGCCCAGAAACTTGCTCCTTGAATCCTACCAGGCAAAAGGTAATTTGGCATCATTTAGTGAAATAGCTTCTCACATTCTATTCATATGTAGAAGAGGAAATTATGAAGGGACATAGGTTGTGTACTGTAACTCAAGACATTATACACACATCATGGCATGCATAAAGTTAATCATAAAGGTAAATTTTCACTAACACAGCCAAAGGATTAGTGGCCCAAGAAGTATGGGATGGCCAGAAAAACCTTCCCACAAGATAAAAATTCAAGAAGATCATTATCCATGGTAATTGAAAGTTGAATGTCTAGAGAAAAGATGACAAATTCTATTTAAAGTGACAGAGCTGCCTCGACAATGCTAGAAACAAAACAAACCCAAGTCTAATTTATCATTAACTTTCAAAATGCAATAAAAGAATACCAAATAATTGTTGATATTTTTTGATTGGACAATCAACAATTGCACAAAATCTGAAAGTGAATAACCAACATATATGTCTGAAACATAGATGAAATTTTTCACATAGCCAAACCTTCTAGATTAAACTCAAGTGAACTCCCAATGTGAAGGATGGGATTTTGAGGGTATATGAAGGCACCAACTGATACCTGAATGGAGATGAATACACTGATATTATATGACTGCAAAATTGCAAAACGATAGTAAATATGCACATAACAGAGAGAACTGAGAATAGCTGATGCTCTAGAATTCATTTGTAATTGTACAAGGGTACCAATAGCCAAGTCAAGAAGGGAAACTAGAAGCGCTTCAGAGAAAAACCAATTTCAAGGATACACAGTGAGCTACCATTCCTATTTATAGAAGAGAAATGCTTTTAA